>MU223166.1:187372-222978 GCA_018584345.1 Thuja plicata | reverse complement strand
GGAGCAATCTTTTAGTTCTTTCCTTAGTTTCTTGATAAGCATTTGTGAGCCATCAAATTTTAGTTTGAGTTCTTCATTTTATTTCTCAGATCTATCTAGATCTTCAAGGGCTGCTTCAAGATTCTTTTTCAAATGTTTGACTTCTGCTGAATCCATGATCTCCTCAAGTGGTTAAACTTTTCTCTCTGAGGACCAGGCTCTGATACCAATTGTTGGAAACACTGAGAGGGGGGGTGGGGGGGTGAATCGATGTTTAGCTAATTATTCAAATTCAACTAATTAAACATAAAACAAATATACATCCAATGAATCTTAACACAAGAACACATAACACTTGATATGATTACAGGGAAACCTTGATTAGAGGAAAACCCCGCTGGGAATTAGTACCCACAAATATTCTGTACTAGTTTCTTATGATCCTTGTTATAAGATCCTTAACACTGTTAGGAGTTGTCTTTTCAATGTATGATGTACAGTGACCTTGTTAAGGGTCAGAACTTGTTAGGATTCTTTTACAATAACCATATTAGGGGTAGTGGAATCACTATCCAAGGACTCACTATCCAAATGGTGAAGGCTACAACCTTCTGGATCTTCGATACACACTGTATCTACAAGGTGAACTGTTGCTGTGACACTGCTTGTCTGATCAGTTCCTTTTGTGCGCTAATGATTTAACCTCTTGTAAATAAATACAACAATATTTTCTTCACTCTGAAAGCTTCTACTTCAATATCTATATTATCAACATATGACAAATATAGCTTTGTTGATTTTACATTTTGCTCTACTTTTCTTATCTCTGTCTTTCGCAACTACTCCAATCACAAATGACCTTCTATAAGTACTTCCTCAAAAGAAAAAAACATTTTGGATTTAGGAAACCTTTTACCATCTATCTTGATCACTTAACTAAGCACACAAACCATCATTAAGTTGGTGCAACATTAATTATAAGTGCTTTACTCAAACCGAACAGACGCGTCTCTTCACATAGTCCGCTCCACCAAATTATCTCTAACTTCTTTCTCCGGATGATTCAAGTCATGCACCTTTAACCAAAAATGATTAGATCACTAAAAATCACTAACCCATATATGAAAGTCCTGAGGATATGTGCAACTTCTATACCAAAACAATCTCTGTCGGCTCTTTCCATGATCTCTGTCCTGTTTTGGCATTCACTGGCTGTACCTCTTCAACTGGCTGTATCTTTTTCATAATTGCAGATCTGACCATTCCCTCTTAGAATTAGCATGTAAACATACTCATAAGCTTATATTCCAAGGCACATAGCATTTTAATATCAATTTAACACACGCTAATCAAAACTATAACAATTTGTTCCTTGCTCTGTCCTATTCTGCCCTTTACTGTCTCAGTCACTTCATCTTGCTATAACTTCTTCATACTTTTAGATCTGATCATTCTCTCTTATAATTAGCATGAATACATACTTACAAGCTTATCTTCAAAGGCACATTCACTAACTCAGTCGTATGCATGTGCATTGATGCTCTGTTCTTCTAGTACTTTGCTAATTGTCCAGTCTTCTGTACTTAGCCAATTTCTGATCTTCTGATAATGTGTGCTGACTTCAAAACTTCACAGGACTTTGTTGCCATAATGAAAACACTTAAATAGAGTCATATACACCAGTATAGTGAACTTTGCAAAAATTTATTCCATCTGAATAATACTATAAATAGTTTTTTGGTGGCTTGATTTGTGGATTAGTTGGTTGTGGCATAGAATATTTTTTCATGTAAACTTTGATAGTTTGGTCAAATTTAGTAAGTTAAATGCAGATAGAGTTTCCCACAATTAGTTAAAATGGACAACATGATGTGTAAGGAATGTTAGCTGGGTAAGTCAACTAATTATACTTTTAGTAGCAAGCCTTTTTCATCAGAGAATATATTAGATTTAGTGCACATTGATTTGTGTGGTCCTATGAGGACTGAAAGATATCATGGTGAAAAATATTTCATATTTTTACTAATGATTAATCAAGGATTATGTGGGTGAATTTCTTGAAGGATAATTCTGATGCTCTCTACAAGTTCAAATATTTTTAAGCACTTGTTTAGAATGAAATAGGTAAAAGATTGAAGTGCTTAAGGTATGACCAAGGAGGAAAATTCACTTCAACAGATTTTGTCAAATATTGTGAAGAAAATGGAATCAAGAGGCAGATGTGACCACCTAGAACACCTCAAAAAAATGGAATTGCTAAAAGGTGGAATAGAACCATAGTTGATGCTACTATGACTATGTTGATTCAAAGTGAAACACCAAAGATGTATTGGAGAGAATCCATTAGTACTGCAGTATACACTTTAAATCAGGTACAAGTGAAGAAAGGAACAAGCAAGACACCCTATGAATTATGATATGGTCACACACCTAGTGTTAAAAATTTCAAAGTTTTTGGTAGTAGATGCTATATCAAAACAGATGATTTTATTGCCAAGTTTGATCCTAAGAGTGATGAAGGCATTTTATTGGGATATTGTACTAAATTAAAGGCCTATAAATGCTTTAATAAAAGGACTAACAATATGGTTGAAAGTGCAAGTGTGAAGGTAGATGAATATCCAAAGAAAAATGATGATTCAAGCAAGAAAGAACTAGGAAATGTTCTATAATTTGTGCATGTGCAACCACAAGAGCAAAAAAATGTTGAATAGAATAATGAGGAAGAAGTGGCTCAATTAGTGGAACAAGAAGAAGAAACACCTAGAGCTGAACCTATTATTCCAATGTATGTGAGAATGAATCATTATCCTGATTAGATCATTGGTGATAAAGATGGTGGAGTACAGACAAGAAAGAAAATTGAAGAGAGTACTTGTATAATTTCAAAGTTTGAGCCTAAAAATGTGAAGGAATCCTTGAAGAATAATGACTGGATAAAATCTATGGAAGAAGAAATTGATCAGATTGAGAAGAATGAAACTTGGACACTTGTTCCTAGACCTGTAGACAATAATATGATTGGCACAAAGTGGGTTTTTAGGAATAAAATGAATGAAGATGGAGAAGTGATTCTAAATAAAGCAAGACTTGTGTGTAAAGGAAATGCACAATAGGAAGGAATGGACTATGGAGAAAAATTTTATCTAGTGGAAAGACTTGAAGGGGTAAGAATGTTACTTGCTTATGTTGCTTATAAGAAGTTTAAAGTTTTTCAAATGGATGTCAAATCTGCTTTTCTGAATGGGATTCTTAAAGAAGAGGTTTATATATAGAAATCAGATTGATTTTCATTGATTGAGAACAAGGAGATGGTGTGCAAGCTAAAAAAGGCACTTTATGTACTAAAACAAGCACCTAGAACATGGTATGATAGATTACACTCTTATCTCATTAAGATTAATTTCATAAGAACAAGTGAGGATAGAAATGTGTACTTGAAGGTTGAAGGTGATAAGATACTATTAGCTTAAGTATTTTTTGATGACATAATCTTTGGAGGTAATAATGGGATGAGCTTGGAGTTCACAGAGGAGATGAAGAAAGAGTTTGAGATGTCAGTAATAGGAGAAATTAAGTTCTTCATTAAATTTCATATTTCAAAACTAAAAGATGGTGTCTATATCAGTCAGTCTAAGTATATAAAGGAAGTATTGAAGACTTTTGGGATGGAATATTCTAGGCCAGTTGGAACCCCCATGGTGACCGAATGCAAGCTATCTAAGGATGATGAGTCAAGTGCAGTCGATGAAACTCTATACAGATCCATGATTGGTAAGTTACATTATGTTATTCATATTAGACCTGACATTGCACAAGCAGTTGTGATGTAGGAGCATCTTAGGATCCTTGGCAATCCTACTCAACCAAAAATATGTTTTCTTTTGTTCTTTAGCTTGTTCGGAGACTGCTTGTTGAAACACTTTGTTTCTCTGTTGCTCAGATTCAACCTTTCAGGCATGCTTGGTTTTCTGTTTCTCGGGTTCCTCTCCCTCAGGAATGCTTGTTCTGGGTTCATTTTTTGATGCTTGGGTTTATCTTCTGTTGGTCGGTAATACTTGGCTCAAGTTACTCTGTTGCTTGGTCATCCTCTACCCAAGTTGTTTATTTGGAAGTTGGAGGTGGTGGCCAACTTCTGCATTTAATTTTGACTATGACATTTATGGTGGATATCTCATTGGGGATTGTGTGGACCTAAAGCTGGGTTAGGGGGTTTTCCAATGATTGTTTTTGTAGGCCGACCTATTGGTTGAATTTTTTATTTAAGTTGTATCTTGTTCTTAGCTTAGGGTAGCAGATTGAGATCAAATTTAGGAGGGAAGATCCAGTATTGGATCTGAGAATCTGGATCATGAATGTATGTGTTGCAGAAGACCTATATTTGGTCTTAAATTTATCTTGGTAATTGGTTGTAACCATGAAGGCCTTACATCCCAGCATGTTGAATGTAATTGATATTTTGAGGTGATATATGAGTTGAATGTTGTTTATATTTCTATGTATCTAGTTGTTTCCGCTGTTGTGGTTATTTGCTACAAGTTTGGACAATCCTTCATTGGATCCTCCATCCTTGACTGCAATAGGTGGTATCAGAGAGGAGTTAGGTTTCCAATTACATTAGATTTTTGGAGTAAAGATGCCTCCAAAGAAAATTTGTGAGATCACAGAGGAAGAACCTAAGGAGGAATTTAGTCTTGAAGATTTTTGAGCTTTACAGAAGTAGGTGCAAGATCTATGAGAGGAGTTGCAAAGAAAGAATGCACCTAGAGAAAACCAAAGTAATGGTGAAGAATCTAAAGAAGACCATTTTGAAGAAGCTATAGAAGATATCAAAGATCCCGATGAGGCTATATTTCTGAGAGTTATGTCTAAAATTGGAAAAAGACCTAAGATCAAAGTTTCTACATTTTTTGGAAGCCTTAAGCCAGAAGAATTGATCGATTGGATTAATGAGATGGATGAATAATTTGAGTATGAGAAGGTAGAAGATACTAATAGAGTTCAGTTTGCAAAGACAAAATTTAAAGGTCATGCAAAAATATGGTGGAGAGAAGTTCAATTGGAAAGAAATCAGAGAGGTAAAGACAAGATTATCAGATGGAACAGAATGGTTGAAAAGTTGAATAAACAATTCATTCTAGTAGATTATGAATTGGAGATGTTTAAGAAGATGCAAGCTTTAAGGAAGAAAGACAAGTCAGTGCAAGAGTATATCAAGGAGTTTTATAAGATTCTAATTAGGACTGGACATTCAGAAGCTGACAAGGAGAAAGTTGACAGGTATATCTATGGCTTGAGACCTAGTATTCAAGAAGAGTTACTTCTGTTCAAATGAAAACCATAGGAGATGCTTATCAGATGGCATTGAAGATTGAGGAGAATCTAAACAAGAAGTTTGAAAGAAGATAGAATAATAGAAACTGAGGGGGTAAGACCGATGACACAACTACTAAGAGTGAGGTGGTGGAAAATCCTAAACAGACCGAGGTAGGGTCTAGCAGTAGTCAAACCAATAAGGATTACAATCGTGGGTATGGAAGATGAGGAAGAAGTGATTTAATTGGTACTTGTTTTTAGTGTAGTGAGAAAGGACATAGGGCTTGGTCATGTCCTCAAAAGAAGTTCACCCTAACAATCGAGGAAAATTTAGTGAATGTTGCAGAAGAAGGAGAAGTTATGATCACTAGAAGGTTGGCTGCATGTATTAATGAAATAGTACAGAGAAGGAATCTATTTAGAACCATATGTAAATGCAAGGATAAGGTATATAATGTCATAATTGATGGTGGCAGTTATGAGAAATTTGTTTCAGAAGAGATAGTTAATAAGTTAAATTTGGGAAGAAGAAAACATCCTAATCCTTATCAGATTAGTTGGATACAAGATGTGTCTAAGGTTAGGGTTGAGGAACAATGCCTTTTTAATTTTAAGATTGGATCTTACTATGATGAGATATTATGTGACGTATTTCCTATGGAGGCATGTCACCAATTTCTCGGTAAACCTTGGCAATATGATAGACATGTTATGTTTGATGGTCACGCAAATACCTATGTTGTGAGGCAGGGTGAATCCAAGCATAAAATTCTACCTTTACCAGAAGCAGGGACTAAGGGATGTGGAGTTATCAAGTTTTTCCTGGATAATAGTGAAAAACATGAGGTAAAGAGAATTTATGAGCCTATGGGTAAAAGGAAAGAGGATATGAAGAAAGAAGAGAATGAAACCTATAAGGAACTTACAGAGATTAAGAAATAGATGAAATTTTTGGCTAGGATAGTGCAAAAGATGTTGACACTAGTGACACAGAGGGATGTTGATGATAAGTTGATCAGTCAGTTAGATGAGAGGATGGTTAAGAAAAAAAATGATAGTATCAAAGGTACCAAGGATGAGCGATGTCAACTACTATTAGTTGTAGGCAAAAGATATGAGGAAAGTGTAGGACTGGTGAATTTGTCAAATGAGACAATGGACCGAGTAAAGACAACATGGAATGAAGGACAAGAGGAGATATGGGTTAAGAAGAATAATGGAACACATGTTCTAATTCCCTTAAGATGTTCATGATTCCTTATGGGAACATCTTCTTTACCTAGGGTGTCTGATGTAGGAGAATCCTAGGATCCTTGGCAATCTTGCTCAACCAAAAATATATTTTCTTTTGTTCTTTAGCTTGTTCAGAGACTTCTTGCTGAAACACTTTGGTTCTCCATTGCTCGGATTTAGTATCTCGGACATGCTTGAATTTTTGTTGCTTGGGTTCCTGTCACTCGGGCATGCTTGTTCCGGGTTCATTTTATGACGCTTGGGTTTGTCTTTTTTTTCTTGTTAATGCTTGGCCCGAGTTACTCTATTGCTTGGTAATGCTTGGCTTGAGTTACTCTATTTCTTGGTCATCCTCTACCCAAGTTGTTGATTTGGAAGTTGGAGGTGGTGGCTGACTTTTGCATTTAATTTTGATTGCAGCATTTATGGTGGATATCTCATTGGGGATTGTGTGGACCTAAATATAGGTTGGGGGTTTCTCCAATGATTTTTTTGTAGGATGACCTATTGGTTTCCTTTTTTATTTAAGTTGTATCTTGTTCTTAGCTTAGGGAAGCAGATTGAGATCAGATTTAGGAGGGCAGGTCTAGTGTTGGATCTGAGAATCTAGATCATGAATGTATGTGTTGCTGAAGACCTTTATTTGGTCTTAAATCTATCTTTGTAATTGGCCGTAACCGGTAATGCCTTACAACCTGACATGTTGAATGTAATTGATATTTTGAGATGATATATGAGTTGAATGTTGATTATATTTATGTGTATCTGGTTGTTTCTGCTATTGTGGTTATTTGCTGCAAGTTTGGACAATCCTTCATTGGATCCTCTATCCTTGACTGCATCAAGTTGGAATAGTGGCCAAATTTCAAGCTAATACTAAGGAGTCTCACATGGTTGCAGTAAAGAGAATATTTAGGTATTTGAGGGATAGAAGACTATGGTCTTTGGTGTGGTCACAAAGGTGATTTTTCTTTGAGTGTTTTTACTGATGCAAATTAGGCATGAAGCATTCATGATAGAATGAGTACAAGTGGAGGAGCATTCTTCCTAGGAGGAATACTTATGTCATGGACAAGTAAGAAGCAAAATTACATCTCCCAATATATTGTAGAAGCTGAGTATGTAGCAACAACTATCAATTGTACACAGATTGCATGGATGAAGCAGATCCTAGAAGGTATCAAAGAGAAGGTAACTAAATTTTTGAAAGTCTACTATGATAATATAAGTGAAATAAATATATAAAATAATCCAATAATACATTCCAAGACTAAACATATTGCAATCAAATAATATCATTTCTTAAGAGAGATTGTGAATGAGAAGGTAGTCAAGTTGGAGTATGTGCCAACCAAAGAGAAGCTAGTAGATATATTCACTAAACCATTACCTAAAGATACTTTTGAGTATCTAAGAGGTAAGTTAGGGGTTATTCCCTATCTAAAAAAAACTAAGATTTTGTTGTAGGTATCAATCCAGTTGACTCATTTGAATATCTTTCACTATTGGATTGTGTTAAAGGGGACTAATCCTTAGGGGGAGTAGTCAGATGAAAAAGATGTTGTAGTAGGTGACCTATGTGGCACCTTTGATAATATTTATAGGATTAGAAATTTTCATTAGTATACAAGGAAATAGTTTTGGACCTTTGGTCACAATGTACATTGACAAAGTACAATGACATATAGTTTACAGTGTAACCCAAGGAAGACAGTTCACAGAGTAAACCAAGCACAAATTTTCTACAGAGTAAATCAAGCATAGTCTTACAGAGACATCATCGAGCATAGTCTACAGAGTATACCGAGCACCAGTCTACTAAGAGACAGTTTTATTCCCAAGAAAAGAGGATCTGAGATACACATAAGAGAAATCACTTTAGTCTTAAAAATAGCTTTATGCTTAGCTAGAAAACCATTTCTTGAGGATTAAGAAAATCATAAGTAATAGATTTAATCAGTTTAACTAGTTGTATACATGTAAACTAGGAGATCAAGGTAAATTTGTATACCTTTGATCATTAGAGTTATCAATAAAAGTGTGAAACTTAATTAGAACATAATCTCGTATAAATAGATGTAGTAATCAATCAAGAACATGATGATCATAGATGCAGAAGGATATCTATGGATTAGACATAGGTTTTCATGCAGAAGAATAGATAAAGTAGAATTCAGTTATAAAGAACTAGATTCAAGGATACTGAGCATAACAAAGGCATTATCAATCGCAATAGGTGATACATATATTTTGTGAACTGCATGGATCTGTATTCAAAAATTCAAGATTGCAAGCTATCAGGTCACAAGTATTTTTGTCTACTCTCTAGGAATTGTAGAAAATAGAAGAAATAATTCAAGAAGGTGGACTTAATAGTCTTATTGTAAATCTCTTAACTGAGTGCACACATACATTGTGTTGTTAAAATCTCTTAACTAAGTAGACTTAACAAGTCTAACATGTTACTCCTAACAGGGTAAGATCATCAGAAGTGATCACAACTTGCATCCTTAACCAATGCCTTCCATTTTGCAGATAGTGAAGCTTTGTGGGTTTCATCCCCACCGTAGTTTTTACCTTCTAACAGGGGTTTTCTACGTTATCAATTCTTATGTCATGGGTAAATGAGTTTCATGAATATTTCTATGTTAGTTTACATGCACTTATATTTATGCTATGATATTACATGAATGAGGTAGTAAAGAAACAATGGTTGCTAATGCAAGCTAATATTACTAAGGTTAATTGGTAAACGTTTTTAAGGGTATTGATTCACCCCTCCCCTCTTAGTACACACCCTTCCATTATTACAAAATTGGTATTAGAGCTAGATCTCTTATTTGGAAAAGTTGAAATCACTTGAGAGAAAATATCATACAATGGAAAGGTATAAGCTTGATAAAAATATTGAGAATCAAAAGTTGGAGATACAGATTTTCTTTGAGAAATACAAAGAAGCAAGAAACAAGATGAAAGAGTTATTGGATGAAAGAAAAGTCATGGCATATTACTATAATGAAACTGACTATCATGAAGAAGAGATACCTAATTTATTTGATTCATCAGGACATGCATCTGGTAATACATCCAACACATCTGAAGGAAGCATTATAAGTCTGAATGAAATCAATCAACATCTGACTGAACAAGTAAAGGTACTGCAGATCAGTCAAGAGACATAGATGGTAAGAATTATTGATGTTATGAATAATGCAAGACAAGATAAACAAGAAAGAACTTTAGCTATTGATGATAGGAGAAAGATTACTAAGAAATTGCAAGAGAAAGAATCTGAGATACAGAGACTTATTAAACATCACATTGAAATCACCAATCAAATAGTTCTTATGAGTCATGAGGCCAAACGAGTGAACATAGAACTTAATGGAAAATTGGAAGTTATTGGTGAACTAAAAGAAGAAAATGAGAAACTGAAGCATGAAGCAAAGATTTAGCAACAGTATAATGATATGATCAGGAAACCTAAAGACAAGACAAAAATAATGGATGAATTTATGAATGGACAGAGAAGATTCAACAACAATACCGGTTTAGGGTATACCGAGCATGGAGAATCATCAAATTGAGCTGATCAAAGAGATGTCTACACAAATGCAAGAGAAAAGAAGAATTCATGTAATCACTATAGAAAACCAAGCCATACATCAAATTTCTATAGGAGTAAAGAAAAAGGGTATTCCTAAATCTACTTCTACATTCATAGGTAATTGTTATAACTATAATAAGCATGAACACAAAGCACATAAATGCAGAACTAAGGTGAAAAACCAAAGAAGGAATCCTACATGGAAAAATATTTCCCACTTGCAAAATTCATGGCCACACATCTCATGAATGCAGGAAAAATAAAAAGCAAGTATGGAAACCTAAAGAGCAAGAAAATGCTTATAAACTGAGAAGAGACGGTAACTCATATGTTTGGGATTACAACACATGGGTAAATTGCACATTATGTGATAGATATGGACACATAGCTACAAACTGCATGAGGAAATGGATATGAAGATCGATGAACTAGACTAATGTCAAAATGACATGCTTAAACTGTCATAAGGTCAGTAACCTAAGCAAGGACTGAAGAGACCAAGTGATAGAGTAAAGCACTTTTGCAAATGGAAACACTATTGAAGATATCAGGAGAATGAGAAATCAAACATGGAGGAAAGCTTCAAGAAAATATGATGCTAGAACAAGCACCATAGTAGGTGACATGTCATCCAATGGATCTAGTGATTTCACCACCACCACCTAAGAAAAACAAGTAAGTATGGAACTACACACTACAAAGCTATATTTTACATCAGTTCCTATATTCATTGAGAAAAATCCAAATTAGCATGAATGAAGATGGGTATGTGCAAGAAGATGAGGGGTCAACAAGTGGTGATGTGAAAAAAATCTACTTTTTACTCGTCCAAAAGTGAATGAAAACATTTGTTGAGTTTTTAGTAGGCCTGGGTGTTAGCACACCTGGGCAAACCTGACACCAAAGCACAAGCCTAATTGGGTACCTAATTTTTTTGGGTACCCGCAAATTGTGGCATAAATCAAATCTCTCCAGATTCGTCCAACAAAAAATTCATCTCCGCGATATATATGGTAAGTGAATTCTTTATGTATTTTTGTGTATTTCTTTCATTTTGATGTTTAATGAAGTTTTTTTTGGTTGAAATAGGGTTTTCTATTGATTTTTTCAATAATATACGAAATCAATATGAAATTTATATTTATTTTTTATGTAATCAGGCATGGCTAATAACAATGAAGAAAATAACCATCCCCTACCAAATAACGATCCCCAAAACAATCCAGAATAGGTTCAAAACCCTCGATCTTGAGAGGATTTGATACAAGAAAATTTAAACACTATATGGGGCTTCCAAAATACATATCAGAATATACCTACATTAGGTCCCATGCTTGCCACCCTAAATACTATTGTTGAAAATATTGACACACTTACACAACAACATAATGCTTCTCTTCATTGGCGTGACGATATGCATGACCAATTTGATGACAAGCTTGACCATGATGGGATTGCGGCCCTTAATATAAATAAAGTTGTTATATCCTCCCTTTCCTTTAATCCTAAAACTGGATTAAAATTTGATCCCAAAAAGCCCAAAATATCAATTAAATGGTGCACAAACGATGCAATGTGTACACACTTTTGGGATCGCTGGTGGATGGTTTTTGATAAACCACCCGACAGTAATTTGGAGCTCCCTTGCTATTTTATAAAAAAATTGTATGTTGAGTTTGTGCTTGGTCACAATGTAAATTATTGGAGCATGAGGCCCAACATGAGCGTAGGTGGAGGAGCTCCTCAGACTAGGCCATTTTCCTAGTGCAAAAAGGTGACTACCTTTGTCCCCCCCACTGATGTCTTACCCTCTCCTATTATGTAGCATCCTAATATCATTACAGAGGCTGCCTCAAAGAGTATTAGGGCCATTCACATGTTGAGTGATCAGTTGATTTCCTAGACCAGGTCATTTTTGCCTACTTGTGTGGATGATGCCAGCGCATCGACATCTGGCAATAGTTCACATGTTTGCGTCCCCATACTTGCATTATGTGCAAGAATTTGTGCCTCAGACCACTTAATGATGTTGATACATATCAGTACATTATTTATGAGGAGGATACAAGAGACGTAGCTATAGAGGTTGCAAGACCTCATGGAGCATATGTGTCTCATGAGAGTGATGA
Organism: Thuja plicata; assembly: GCA_018584345.1. Lineage (NCBI taxonomy): Eukaryota > Viridiplantae > Streptophyta > Pinopsida > Cupressales > Cupressaceae > Thuja > Thuja plicata. The sequence continues at coordinate 210,714 of MU223166.1, read as the reverse complement.
GGAAGGGTATGTAGAGCCATGGACTCCTGTTGATATGGTAAGAGTAAACATTTTTTAAATAAATTTATCTCATGGCCTATTTAATTTAAAAATAATTTATTTGTTTAGATTAGTTTTAATGATGGAATGCTCTTATGTATATATATTTGGTTCATTTATGTTCAGGCGATGACATAGGAGGATTTGATATAGGTGGATGACTCCACAATTTTGACTATTTCATTTGTCCTTGTCACCTATACGGTATATTGTAAATTATGTACCCATTAGTTTGTTTTATATCATTTGGTGTACATGCTTAAATCTCTATAAATTAGAGCAATAAAAACCATACATTTACTAATATATTCTCATCTTATTATACTCTTGCAGGTATTAACTGATGTCAGTGGGGGCACGAGGGGGTTCCTTCACGTGTCGACAAAGGAAAGGTAATTAAGTGTTTAAGATTAATTATGCATGCATATGTATGCCACTTGTGTGTAGTAATAAATATTTTACATGCACTTTATTGTATATGGTATGGCTCTTGACGATGTCCTGACACAGGTTTGGGAGCCTAGGCTGATAGGCATCTCGATTCATAGTGATAGCCCAATTGTACGTAGATTTATATATTTTTATTTATATTTTGTAATCAAGGTTATTATGATGAAGTACATTTATATATAATTGACTATCTTTTTGACTCTTATAGGCTACTCCCAGTGTGAAGGATCAGGCCCCACGATAATCTTTCATATCTTTGTTGACCCAACCCACTATTCCAGAGGAGAGATCAATGGACGTAAGTTTTAATTTTAGTTCAATCAATTTGTAATTTTATTACACCAAATCATCCTATTTTGTAAATTTATTACTCTATGTTGCACCTTGGGCCCTTGCACCACTCTACTAATCTCATTATTGCAAATATATATTTATAGGTCAGAGTTAGTATTGGTGGCATTGTCCCTTTGCTACCAAGGACTTATGCTAGGACACCTGATCGTGGTAGGCGATCGAGAGGACAGGTACAGATGTTTTTATTCATTTATATTTTATAATTAAATTAGTATTTGAATTATGAATTATATATATGTACAAATCATATAAAATAAGCAATCTAACTTGCGTTTAAACTCTTTTTTGATGCAGGATCAATCAGAGCCAAATATTTCTTCAAAGAGGCTACATTTTGATGATCCCCTTAGGACATAGGATGTAGTTTTAGTTGTGGTTATTCAGAGATGCCACTTGGCACATTTTGAGATGGCATATATGCCACATTGTACACCTTGAAACATTGATTTTGTAGACATTTTGAAATGGTATTTTCCATATTTGCATATGGAGATACTTTTGATACTTTCTATATATAGAACATTTTCATTTTTTATGTTATATTTGTGTCATTTTTTGTATACACATGTGTTATTCATGTTTATGGAATTGAATGGTTAAGTTATATTTCGACTATGATTATGATTTTTATATCTTGAAGTTATATTTTTAAGTTATATTTGATTATCATTATGATTTAAATTATATCTTGTTGAAGTTATATGTCAATTTGTTTGAATTTGTTATATTAGATGCAATAAATTATCGAGATCACTCAAATTCTCCTTTGTTTTGTAACAATACCCAAATCCTTCCTTCAATAATGCATCAAATTCTAGACCCAACCCACTTTAATAATATAATTTTTTTTATTGAATTGGAACTCATGGTTTTCACTATTAAACCCACATGAAACTCATGGTTTTCATTGCTCAAAGAAGCCTTACAAATCTCTTATTCTAAGCCAAAATACCACACTTTACTTTTCAAGTGTATGGATCCAAATTATAAAAAATCTCATGGCGAATCCAATGGCACATAGACTTTGAGTTATAATAATACCAAATGAAATTTGACATCAAGATTTAATCTTCAAACTATAAAATCTATTTATTTTTATGAAATATTTAATGATCTAAGCACAATTTCTCTTTGCACACAAGCTTCAACATGCCACACAATTGTAAACTGCAAATAAGGAACAATGCCTCCTCAAGTATCCCTAAATAGACATTGCCTTATTTATACTCATATGTAAAGTTTAATCAATATGTTCTTTAAGAAAAGAATTCATAAAATATGGACACTATAGTTATATCATACATTGAGTGAAAATAGATCTTACTAAAAATAGTTCAAGTACTAAAAAAAAACTTATCATACTTTGACAAAAGACAAATATCGTTATGCAGAAACAAAAAACATTAATGATGAACATCCAAAGGGAAGGAACTAGAAAATCTTTGTGAGTAGTAGATCTAATTCTTTCAGGTCAACCTTGCGCTAATTTTGCTTCTATTTGTTTTTATAGAGTACCAAAGAATCATTTCCATGTTTCTTCAGAGCTTTATGGACATAATTGTGGTATGAAGAAAATCACTATAATAACTGAGTTATAAGAGCCACAGGAGGAAAAATAGCTCACAATTTTGATAACATATATTGGTTCAAGTATTGCCCTCACTATTTTTGATAAGATGTATGAATGCATAATGATTTATAAAGGAACCAATGACAAGTGATCTATTTGTAGGGAGAAATGTAGAGTTTAATGACCATTTCCATATGTAAAGACCAATAATAGAGCATAGAAGATGTTGTTGTCATGAAAGATAAAATTAGACTAATCAAATATGAAGACAATGATTGTAGTCAAAATACACGATTTAAGGAAATAGAGCACAAAACAATGGCATAGCAGTGTATTGTTACAATGTAGTAATGTGAAAAGGGTATTGGGAATCAGAACAATGAAGGATGATGGTTTGCAATGCTGGAAAAATAGAGGGATATCATGACAGAGATTAGAAGAGAGAACAGTGAAGTTTCATTGTCACAAGGCACAATGAAGGGATGTAATGCTCTTAGAAATTTAGAGATATTATTTCATGGAGTCACAATGTGCAAAATTTTTTGGGTAGGTTTGTGAAAAGAATCATTGAGACCAAGGAACAAATAAAAGGCAGAAAAATGTATAATGGTTTGAAAGACCTTCACTGCAAGTTTTGACATCGACTGAGATTGCCTTGAAAAATTCAAATGAAGTTGAATTTCCAAAAACCAAGAGAGGTTGTTGTAGACCTTAGAAAAATAATCCTGTAGCCCCTAACATTTTGTCAATACCTCTCATGAGGTCTGAGATATGAGCCTTGGAAGATCATTACCCAATCATGCTTAGTGCACCTTGGGAACACTTGGGTCGAGCGTGGTCGTGAGTGTTCCAATGACTTTGTGGGTAGAATGAGGTTTTGAATATCATTTACCCGACCAACCAGAGATTATGGAGTAGATGGTTCAATGCTAGGACAGATGGTTTGAAAGATACACTATGGAACTACTTTCAACTGACCCTCACTGCAAGTTTTGGCATCGACTGAGATTGCCTTTCCAAATTCAAACAAAGTTTAATCACCCAAAAATGAGAGAGGTTGTTTTAGACCTTGGAAACACAATCTGGTAGCCCTAGACAGTTTGTCAATACCTCTCATGAGGTCTGAGATACAAGCCTTGGAAGATCACTGCCCAATCGTGCTTAGTGCATCTTGGGGACACTTGGGTCGAGCATGGTCGCAAGTGTTCCAGTGACTCCATGGGAAGAATAGGGTTATCAATAGTGTTTAACTGACCAAATGGAGCTGATGGAGTAGACGGTTTGATGCCAGGATGGACGGTTTGAAAGATATATTATGGAGCTACTTTCAACTGACCCTCACTACAAGTTTTGGCATCAACTGAGATTGTCTTGCCAAATTCAAATGAAGTTGAATTGCCCAAAATCAAGAGAGGTTGTTGTATACCTCAGAAACACTATCTCGTAGCCCCTAACATTTTTTTGATACCTCTCACAAGGTCTGAGATATGAGCCTTGGAAGATCGCTGCCCAATCGTGTTTAGTGCACCTTGGGGACACTTGGGTCGAGCATGGTCGCAAGCATTCTAGTGAATTCGTGGGCAGAACATGGTTGTCACTAGTGTTTACCCGGCCAACTGGAGCTGATGGAGCAGATGGTTTGATGCCAGGATGGATGGTTTGAAAGATACACTATGTAGCTACTTTCAACTGACCCTCACTGTAAGGTTTGGCATCGAATGAGATTGCCTTGCCAAATTTAAAAGAAGTTGAATCATGCAAAACTGAGAGAGGTTGTTGTAGACCTTAAAAATAGGATCTAGTATCCTATGAAGATTTGTCGATACCTCTCATGAGGTATAAGATACGATCCTTGGAAGATCGCTACCCAATCGTGCTTAGTGCACCTTGGGGACACGGGTAGAGCGTGGTCGCGAGTGTTCCAGTGACTCCATGGGTGGAACGGGGTTGTCACTAACATTTACCCAGCCAACCAGAGCCAATGGAGCAGACAGTTTGATGCTAGGATAGATGGTTTGAAAGATACACTATGAAGCTACTTTCAACTAACCCTCACTACAAGTTTTGGCATCAACTGAGATTGCCTTGCCAAATTCAAATGAAGTCGAATCGCCCAAAACTGAGAGAGGTTGTTGTATAACTTAGAAAAAAAATCTAGTAGCCCTTGATAGTTTGTCGATACCTCTCACAAGGTATGATATATGAGCCTTCGAAGATCATTGCCCAATCATGCTTAGTGCACCTTGGGTACACTTGGGTCGAGCGTGGTCGCGAGCGTTCCAATGAATCTGTGGGAAAATTAGGGTTGTCACTAGCATTTAACCAACCAACTGAAGCTGATGGAGTAGATATTTTGAAGTCAGGATGGACGGTTTGAAAGATACACTACGGAGATACTTTCAACTAACCCTCACTACAAGTTTTGGCATCGACTGAGATTGCCTTGCCAAATTCAAATGAATTTGAATCACCCAAAATAAAGGGAGGTTGTTGTAGACTCAAAAACAAAACCATGTAGCCCCTAATGGTTTGTCTATAACTCTCATGAGGTCTGAGATACGAGCCTTGGAAGATCGATGCCCAATCGTGCTTAGTGCACCTTGGGGACACTTGGGTCGAGCATGGTCGCGAGTGTTCCAGTGACTCCATGGGAAAAATGGGGTTGTCACTAGTGTTTAACCAGCCAACCAGAGCTGATGGAGTAGATGGTTTGATGTTAGGATGGACGGTTTTAAAGATACACTACAGAGCTACTTTCAATTGACCCTCACTGCAAGTTTTGGCATCAACTGAGATTGCCTTGCCAAATTCAAACAAAGTCAAATCAAACAAAATTGAGAAAGGTTGTTGTAGACCTCGAAAACAAAATCTTGTAGCCCGTGATAGTTTTTTGAAATCTCTCATGAGGTCCGAGATACAATCCTTAGAAGATCGCTTCCCAATCATGCTTAGTGCACCCTGGGGACACTTTCAGAGCATCAAATATTGTTTGAAATGATGAAAATAATATCTTTAAAGCATTAGAAACATCAATCAAACTTGTAAGAATTCAAACCATGCAAATGACATAAGTAAATAATACAAAATTATGAGTTTTCATTGCCTATTTCTGAGAAAATATGTATTTAGATCCCTTTTTGGCACTATTGGCCACCCATACATGATTTTGGTCCTAAGTCCTTATCAGGGATTCTAGGAAATTTAACTTTTAAATTAAATTGATTGTTACAAATTTCCATTATAGGCTTCAAAAGATCCCAATTAACCTTTAAGGATTCTTTTGTCCTTCTATCTCTAATTGGAACCATGGTGACCCTAGGTGTCTTCATAGGTGCTCCTGCACCAAGTTACAATCCACATTCAAAACCAAGTTAATGACTCAAAAATAGAATCTAAGAAAGGCACAAAATTAATGTATTGAATTTAAGCTTAACGAACTTAGAAAACCTTGCACTGAGTTAACTTATTACCTAGTCAAGTGTTTCTGAAGGGTCATTTATTTGCTTCAGGGTCTCCAATAGTGATTCATAATCAATAGTACTAATAGTCCAAATTTATTTTGTCTTTGGTCTTCCTTGATGCTTTGACAACTTGACATTTGTTTCTATAACAAGGTGTGAATACATGAGAATAGTTTTGTGCTTCTCATATTCTTCAAATATAGGAATTTTATTCTTTCTAATCATGTATGTTCACAACCATGTTCCCGCAATAACAACTAAACCAGTAGGATACGTGAACCCTCACCATCTTTAATCGGTTGTTCAAGCTTCTGTTTACCTCGTACACAATGTGCTTACCAATAATGTGACCTCTCATCATTCCCCTATGGTTCAACCAATGCAAAAACATCTCCTGGTTGCAGAAGATCTGAAAGATGGTCATACTCAACCGAAGTCTCCATGTCATCATTTCTTATAGAGTGTGTCAAAGATAAAGGAGATAGATAATGTGTAACCCATGTATCCACGCACTCACTTGACTCACATTGATCCCAATCATACATAAAACACATAGGGAAAAAACAAGCCAACTCTCATGTCCAAATGGTCCATGTACTACTATTGGAGCTTCAAAATAAATGCATTTTTGAAGAGTCTTTCACTATTTGACAATCCAATATATCTCCTATAGTTCCCTCCTCAACCAACCAAAAGAATCTACTCATTGTAGAATCAAGAGTCCCCCTGTGACAATGCTAAAGTACACCAATCAACAATAGAATGAGCATCAAGAAGTACAACACCCAAAATCCTCAATTGCTCCTTAACTAGAGCTCTCTTCACACACACACACACCTACTCCATCATGCCCCCCTTTCCCATGCCCTGACTAAAAAAAACTCCAAATATGAGGTACACCTCTCTCCACATGCATTCTACACAACTCATAAAACATTTTGGCATTCTTAAATTGACCGGTGCAATTATCCAACCAAATGAGATGCATATCCATAGAAATATCATTTTCCTGCAAGAAGTCAAAATAGTTCTCGAAACAATGTTGGAAAAACTCATGAGAGTGAGACCTGTCATCGCTCATATAAAAATGGTACTCTTTGATTATCTTTCTCTCATCTTTTGTGCTATCAGGGGAATGTCTATATGTGATGTGTAAAAAAATAGCAACCTGAATGGAATTATAATATTGAGCTTGAGTCTCATTTTGGGGCTGTATTGTATAGTTCTCTTCAAAGTCTACACCATATATAATAGTTCCAATGGGAAAAGTGTCCTTACACATCCTAAATTTTTGATCCAACCATTGAGACCTATGACTATGCCTTGCATACTTGTGTTGGAGATTTTCTTCTTTGTAAATAGTTGATTGTATATCTGTTATTGATGACAACATATAATATACAGTAGTGTCTTGTTAGCAATTATCAGTATAGATATTCTGGAGCCTTGCGCATTTACATCTATGTTGTAGACATGTTTTGGATGTAATATTCATACACACAAATTCAGATATGCAACTACAGTTGAGTTATGGTAATCTGTTTTGGCAGTTACAATTTCTAGTGATTATTTGTTAAAGAGCTAACGTATTTACATTATTTCTTAAGTTGTGCCTATCTTCAAGATATGTGTGTTTGTATTCATGTTTAGTTATGAGTTAATGATGATTATCCAAAGGTGCCGAATGTGTTCTAACAGAAGCATGATTTTTGAGTTAATTTGGTGGAGCCAACTATGTGAAGCGTCGCTTCCATTCAGTTTGAGTTGCATGGTTCTAATTATGGTGCGTGCTTGGTTTGGCTGACTAAAGATGTATTAAAGGGATTCTTAAAGCTAAAAAAGATCACATCTTTTGGAGAAGATACTTATAGCAGTTCATTTTGTAAACACTAAGTGTGAATGAGAATAAAAGAGTAGGAAAAGAACACAACATAATGTCAGTTGTTTTGGGATAGTAAAGACATTTTATTCATCAAGAAAAGATCTATGTAAAGAAGTAGTGGAAGCATACAATACATTGGAACTGATCAATAAAATAGGTCTACTCAAATAGTTAATTTATCAGATATAGTGCATATCTATCTTACTGAAGGTTGTAGCCTTCACCATTTTAGCAGTGAGCTTTTGGACTATGAGTCCTCACCCCTAACAGGGTTATTTGTAAAAGACTCCTAATAGGGTTTGACCTTTGAATAGGTCTCTATACTTATTGCATTGTAAAGATAAAATCCTAACAGGGTTGCAAGATCTTCTAACAAGGATCATTATAAACTAGTACAATTATTTGTGGGTGCTAATTCCCACCAGGATTTTTACCTAATTTGGTTTTCCCTGTTACCAAAATTGTGTTGTTCATTTCTGTGTTATTTGGTTGAGTTTATGTTTAAAGTTATTCTGTACTTAATTGGAAAAATAATTGAATCTTGTAGATAACCGATTCATCCCCCTCTCTCAGTTATCTCTTGGGACTATTCCTAACAATTGGTATTAGATCCAAGTGCCTTGGAGAGAAATCTTGACATCTTAAGGTAGATCAGGTGGCATTCTTCAGAAAAGAGAGTCCTAAGTTTGATGGAGAGAATAATCTTGATTGGAAGAACAAAATGATAACACATCTACAGTGTGTTGGTTTTGACATTTTTGAAATAGCCACACAAGAAGTTATTGTTCCCTCTCTGAGGGACCTTGTAAAATATGATGCTAGCAATAAACAAAAGGAGGTATTCACCACTAATGAAATTGCCAAGGAAGCCCTTATAAGTGCATTATCTGACATTGAATTCTCTAAGATCAAGAAAGTAGACAGAGCCTACACTATATGGAAGTATTTAGAAGATATGTTTGAAGGAGATATTCAAGCAAAGAATGCATGGAGAAAGACATGGAAAAAGAGGTATAACAACTTAGAGATGCTACCTAAAGAGAACATTAGAGATTACAATCAGAGGATCAATGAAGCAGTTTCAGGAATAAAAAACAATGGTGGAGAAATTTTAGAGGAAGACATAATGGACAAACTGATGACTGCATTGACAGCAGACTATGAGAGCAAGATCAATATCTTAGATGAGACTATGAAATTTTCAAAAGAATTCAAGAGAGGGACTTTGATTAGAAAAATCTATACATTTGAGATATCAATATTGAATACAAAACCTAAAAGTGAAACAACTTTCAAAGCCTCAGTCCATGGTAATAAATCTTTAAGCAGCTCTAGCAATAATTAAAAAGAAGTGGATACAGAACAAGAAGAAATCATTGCTATGATTTCCAAGAAATAAAGGAAAGGTAAAGGAAAATATGAAGGAAAAATACCATTCAAATGTTTCTCATGCAACAAAGTTGGCCACTTTGCATCCAAGTGTCCTACAAGAGTCAAGAAGTTCAGATCAGATTACAAGCCTAAATATACTAAGGAATGCTATCATGTTGAAGATGGTGTAATTGATGATGACTTAGGAGAAGATGAAATTGGATTCATTGCCATTAAAGACATTGAGAAAATGCTTGAAGAAATGGACATTGAAGATGAAAAGAAAGCACAAGAGTTAGAATTAGTTTCCAAATTAGACATCAGAACTGACTGGATCATTGACAACGGATGCTCACATCACATGACAAGAGACAAAGACAGATTTGTACAACTAGAAAAGTACAAGGGTGGTATGGTTAGATTTGGAGATAACACTCCCAAACCTATCATAGGCAGAGGTTCTATTACCTTAGATGGAAAGAACAAGATAGATGATGTTCTTTATGTTGATGGTTTACATCATAACCTACTAAGTGTTGGACAATTGCTTGACAAAGGATATCAGTTAGAATTCAGAGACAACAAGTGCATCATTAATAAGGAGATAGGATTGCATCAGACTCTAAGACTAAAGGTAATGTCTTTCAGCTCAATTCAGAAGTAAGTTGTTTTGTTTCAAAAGTAGATGACAATTGGCTATGGTACAAAAGACTTTATCACATCAATTTTGACAACATAGTAAAGATAAGCAATGTAAAGGCAGTAAGAGATCTTCCTAGTGTTGCAAGACCAGTTGAAACTATGTGCAGGGAATGTGTGATGGGAAAGCATGTAAGGAGCTCATTTAGAAGCAAACAAAACTCAGTAGAAAACAAATTTGATCTAGTGCATACAGACCTATGTGGCCCTACTCAAACAAGATCATACTATGGAGAAAGGTATTTTATGTTGTTTGATGATGATTTTTCAAGGATGATGTGGGTTGCAATCTTAAAGGATAAATATGAAGCTTTTGAGAAGTTCAAAATATTCAAAGATAAAGTTGAAAATGAGTCTGGATTAAAACTAAAGTGTCTGAGTTCAGATAGAGGAGGAGAATTCACCTCTGACCAGTTTTATGAGTATTGTGAAGAAAATAGAATCAAAAGGCAGTTGAGTGCTTCTAGAACCCCTCAATAGAATGGGATTGCAGAAAGAAGAAATAGGTGTAAAGGGGGAAAAATTGATTAGGTTATGTGATTATTTGCATGTTTGTGTATTTCCTTAACCTTTAAATTTAATTGTAATTTTTGAATGTGATATTGTAATGTGATTAAGAATATAGGGGGAAGGAAGATAAGATGTTCCTCTTCTATCCCCAAATGCACAAATGAAAGATCCAAGTTGATTAACCCAGAAGAAGGATCAATGCACAAATGAATCAACCATTTGGAAATGAGAGCAAGGAAGAAGATCTTAAATTATGTTTTATGATCAAGGAGATATGATATATTGTAGTAATTGAAAAGGATGAGAAGAAGTACCAACCTTAAAGAATTGTAGATCTGAAGAATGCTATTTTCTGAGGTCTGTACTGTATTTTTGGAAAATCTGAAGTATGTTCCAGAATAGAAATGCAGAGACAAACAAAACCAAGAAATTTTTTTCCAATCCGACACCATCTTATGAAAAAGGTTGACCTTGACCCACAAATGTCACCCCTGACCCAATAATCTCGACCTTGACCTACACAGGTCTGACAAAAAATCTATTCGTGGATCCTGATAGTTTGTTGAAAAGGGTATCTAGATCTGAGTTCAAATCTATAGTCCTAAACCTATACCTGCAAGAAAAAGAGATTTTTTTGTTGGGGGGAGGGGTTTTCCTTGGTCAAGCCCCAGTTTTGGAATTAACCTCAAATATATAATTGAAATTGCAGAAGTAAACAAAGTAAATGCATAAATTCACCTTGTTTGTAAAAGTCCTTATGGAGGATTCGAATCCTTGAATCCACAAGTATGTATGAACCAATAGATCTAGAATTTAGAATGTAGGATGTCTTCAATAAATTGCTTGTATATCTCCAACACCAAATCTTGAATGGGTTCTTGAGTATTAAGAGGCTTGGAAGAAGGTGGATGGAGAGATCACCAAAAATGGCACTATGTAGCTTGAATCCATCAATGGCCTCCCATGGATCTATTTGATGAATTCTTGAATGCTTGATTATGGATAGATGCTTAATTCAAATATTTCTCCTTAGCTTACTTGAACTTCAATTGATAATGCTTCTCAATTGCTCAATGATGTGTAGGCTTGGATAGAGGACCTAGAGAAAATGAGAGGAGAAAGGCTCCCTTTTATATGAAATTAGGTCACAATCTTCTAAAGAGGCTAACATAGGAGAATTGAATTCCCATTAAATAATTTATCCATAGGAGAGGACCTATATTAAATATAATTTAGGAATCATCGCTTTGGAACCCAAAATAGCCAACCAGGAAGCGGGAATTAACTTTTTCAAAGACCGACATCTGGAAACTGTGAGACCCCAAAATCTGGACCCTAGGTCAAGGTTGAGGTCAACCTTGACCTAGGTCATGGGTGAGGTCAACCTTAACCTAGGTCAGGGTCAAGGTCAACATAGACCTAAAATTTCAACCCTGACCCTGAGGTCAAAGATCTCAAATCTGCAGTCCAGAATGCAAGAAACTAGTTAGAGAGAGGTGGAGAATTGGGGCATAACAGGGGGAAAGCTAGGTCTACATCAAGAAGTCATTCAAGGTGCTTGAAATGAAACTAGTCTACCATGGAAGCTCTTCCATTTTATGACTATACATTTAGCCCCTACTTTAGCAAGAGTATGGACTCAACACAAACTCTTGGTAAAGGAGATCGTAAAGAACAGACAATCTTATTGGAATAAAAAAGGGATAAAGAAATCCTCAAGCCCCCAAGGGACTTAAGTCTTTATCAACCCTAAGATCATGAAAAGAGAGACATCACTAGTTAGGGAAAGAGAGAGAGAGAGGGAGTGATTATCTTTCCCAATGAGAACTTATATCCCATTGTGAACCGCACAAGTAAACAATGTAACTGGAAAGATGGAGTTGAATCACCTAGTGAATGTGGCTACTCACTAGTCAACCCATCAGGGAAATCCATTATTAAGGACACCTTCTGACCTTAAGGGATCCAAACATTGAAAATTGGAGGGATCAAGAGATCTATGTAAATTTAAACTGGAGGAATCAAGAGATCCTAAAAAGTAAAATTAAAATGTCCATGCTTTAAGAATTAGTTTTGTTTTTAATCCATAAAGGAAAAAGTTTTTAAGTATATATTAAAAATATTTTGAATGTGTGTGTGCAAAAAGTGAGTAGAGCATATACCGCCATGTTAAAGTCATTGCTAACACTTTAATAGGAGCAATGGCTTGAACGGAAACATAAACAACTCTATGGATTACGTTTCCACTACGAGATGCACCCAAATGAAGACAAATCAAGGGAAACAAAATATAAACATACACAAGAACACATAAGGGATCTACCTACTGTGGGGTCAGTATGATCATAAGATAAAAGGTACATATAAATATAATATTATTGCAAATGAATTGACATCATTCCCCAAAGAAAGTAGAACTACAATCACAATGGAGGAAAGAAAACTTAAGAGTTACGAAGTAGAATATTTTTGGACCACAACCTGGAGACTAAAAAGAATCAGTGCTACCATGCCGCAGATCCAAGCACACTATACAAGGGAAACATTTACGAACAATAGAATGAGTACACCATAACATAAAAACAACATATAGAAGAATAAAGATACATATAGAGGAATTGTACAATAGGTTTGAGTCTTTTATCACCTTGCACCAACAAAGTCTTTTATAAAAGAGTCTAACAAACATTTAGCAAACACATTACGGGAGAAGCAATATACAACATGCAAACACAAAAAGGGCTACCATGAAGGATAGGCCAATCGTGCACATTTTCTACTCTCCATATCTTGGTTTATATTAGTTAGGGAAGGTGGGAAAATTGCAAGAGGGACTATATCCAAGATAGTAGGAATGATAGCCAGTTACAAACAAGGATCCTCTTGAGAATTGCGTTGCTTGATACTAGGTGTAATTGTTAATTGAGTTGAAAGAATGTGAGGTAAGTCAGTGTTAAGATAAATGGTCTCATATTCATCACTAAGATCAATAGGATCATCTAAAGTTTCCTCCTCATCAAGATTAATTGAAATAGGATCTAAGATATGAATAGGATCATCACAATCATTCATCTTAACATCATTATTAATATTGACTTCTTTCGACACATCTGGAATAGGTTGATCAAAAGAAGGTAAAGATTTTCAAAGATGAGAAGCACGGGCCATAGAATTAGCTCTACACTTTGTACGATGTTCATTAGCAGATTTGTTGCATTTTTCTTTTCTTACCATATTTTGAGAACTAGGAGGAATAACCACTGATTCCTTCATAGGTTCTATAGGAGGATTCTCAATGGATTGTATTGAAATAGTAGAAGTTTTATTATTAGGATTAGAAGTAATGGCTAAAGGAGGTATGGAAGGAGTAGGCAAAAGACTACGGTTGAGATCTATCTGAGGCATGCTTAACTCAACAATTTTATGATGTTTGTAAGCTTGGTATGAGAGAAAGAGACGATCAGGGAAAGGAGGACATGAGTTAGGTAATGAAGGCCAAAAGAAATCAAGAGTAGCACAATCTCTAGGCCTAGAAGGTTGATACAAACTATGATTAATCATTTTGACTTCTCCATTATAAATGAACTTAAGACATTTATGAACAGGAGAAGAGATAGCATGCATATCAGTTATCCATGGTAAACCAAATTTGATTTGAAATTGATCAGAAGTAGGAATAACAATGAAGGTAGTATCTACAACTTTACCACAAAGTTCAACATGTAAGTTGATAGAACCAAGTGCAGGATAAAGAAAACCATTACAAGTTTGGATCCATGCATCATATGGATCATAGAAATCACGTTGTAAGTTTTTCATAAAAAGAATTTCCTTATTAATGACATTTATTAAAGATGTGGGATCAACAAGACAACCACGAGTAGGTATCTTAGCAATCCTAGCATAGATATAAAGGGGACCATCAGGAGCCTTAATCATTTCAGAATCATCAAAGGTGATTAAGAGTTCCCTGGGTCGCTTATCCTTAGTTTGTTTTTGAGGTTTAGGTGGAACTGGAAGTTGAAGTAGAGGTGAAGGATTTTGAAGAGTAGGTTGAGATGAAACAACACACTCCACATGATTAACAATGTGATTAAGATCATCCATCTTTGAATCATAAACAATATCCACCAAAGATGGTTGAGCTATGGTATTAGTATCATGTGTAGGTAAAGGATTTGTATAGATTTGAAGGTTTTGATTAGGAGGATAAATAGATTTATTCCCACTACCATCAAAATTATCCACAGAAAAAGCTTTAGAATCAATTAAATCTTGAATTTTATGCTTTAGAGAATAACATTTTTCAGTATCATGGCCATTCTGGCGATGGTATTGACCAAAATTTTTAGAATCGAAGGATTTGGATGCTATTGTGGTAGGGAGAAAAGGTCAAATAGGAGGCAAGGTAATCATATTAGCACTTAACAACCTACTCATTATAGAATGCAAAGTTTTAGAGAGAGGAGTAAACGTACGATTCATACGGAAAGCAGTGGATGCAGAGGTGGCATTATTGGATGTAACAACAACTTGATCAACAACCACATTTTTCTGTTTATTAATCTTGACATAATTGTTAGGTTTTTGAAACTTATTAGGATTAGGAGAAGTGTCACTCTTATCAACTAGAATAGGAGCCATTGGAGTGTTGCTCTCAAATTGACTCACTTGTAACTGATAATGGTGAAGTTCTGCACAAAGTTGTTGAAAAGAGGTAAATTCAGTAAGCAAAATCTTATCTCTAATATCCTTTTGTAAATTTGAAATAAACATGTGTAGAATATCAATATCAAGAACAAGATAAGAAATCTAAGCATACAAATGCTTAAATCTACCAATGAAATCAGTCAATTTTTCCTTCATGTTTTGTTTACAATGCATTAAATCAGTTAAGGAAACTTGTGGATCAATGTTATTTTAAAATTGTTGGATAAAGGTATTAGCAAGTTTAGGAAAAGATTCAATTGAATAAGGAGGTAAAGAGAAATACCATTGTAAAGCCTTATCCTAAAAAGTTCTAGCAAACAATTTAGCTAAAATCCTATGGTCATGAGCATAATCACTACAAAGGATTTGAAATTTTTTAACATGAGTGACAAGATCTCCTTTACAATTGTAATTCTCAAGATGAGGCATATTGTCTTGTTGAGGGATAGTAGCACGAATGATGTCTAAGGATAAAGGACTAGCCATATCACATGTAGGAATGCTAAACTTGGATTGTGTTAAGGATGCAAGTTGTTGTTGTAAAGATGACACAATTTGAGCCAAACTAACAATTGTGGAATCATTAGAGGAAACAGGCGGCATATAAATGTTAGGAACACTAGGAAAAGTGTAGGAAGTGGAAATAATAGAAGACACAATCGGTAGAACATTAGGAACCACAGTTGGAAGGGGATTAGAATAAGTAAAAGGAACACTATGATATGAAGGTTGTGAGGTAGGTAAAGATACCAGAGTAACACTCACAGGAATAGATGAAATTGGGAGAGATGTAGTCATCAAAGGAGGAGTATAAGGTGGAATGCTAGGGATGGAAGAAGGTCCTTGACTAGTGACAGGAGGTGCATATCCTAACTCTCGAGCCTCTTGAGCTAAAGGTTTAATATTCGAATGCACAAGATGAGTAAGACCACGCAAGAAGTTAACACCTTCATCATTATCATAGAGGAATTTCTTAATAGCCTATATAGCTTGGATAGAATCTTGATTATGGATTTCTTGGATAAGCCAATTTCCCATTTTATCAAGTTCGATTGAGAGGTTTTTCACTTGTTCAGGAGGAAATCTTAAGGCATCATCCTCATCATGAGATGAGTGAGAAGATTTATGCTCCATAGAAGGATTAGAGTCATGAGTTATCAAATTATTATCTGGGATCCTAAGGAAAGGAGAGGAAGACTCGGGAACAAAGGAACCCATAAATATATGGCTTCTTCTAACTGGGATACTATAAGTAGGACTAGAAGTGGTCAAGCTCATACACGAATGCAATGCAAATGAACTAACACAAAATTTTGATTTATTAATTTTTAATTTAATTGAAAGAACATGTGAGATCTAGCATAAACATGTAAATCTAACACAAACAAGAAAGAGTTGTCTATCGTGGGTTCACCAAAATGTAAAGGGGGAATTTTTTTGGTTAAGTTATTGTTTGAATGTTTGTGTATTTCCTTAACCTTTACATTTAATTATAATTTTTGAATGTGATATTGTAATGTGATTAAGCATATAGGGGGAAGGAAGATAAGATGTTCCTCTTTTATCCCCAAATGCACAAATGAAAGATCCAAGTTGATTAACCCAAAAGAAGGATCAATGCACAAATGAATCAACCATTTGGAAATGAGAGTAAGGAAGAAGATCTTAAATTTAGTTTTATGATCAAGGAGATATGATATATTAAATTAATTGAAAAGGATGAGAAGAAGTACCAATCTTGAAGAATTGCAGATCTGAAGAATGCTATTTTTTGAGGTTTGTGCTTTGTTTCTAGAAAATCTAAAGTATGATCTGGAATAGAAATGCAGAGACAAACAAAACCCATAAATATTTTTCTGATCCTACACCGTATTATGAAAAAGGTCAACCTTGACCCACAAATGTCACCCCTAACCTAATAATCTCGACCCTGACTTGCATAGGTCCAACCAAAAAACTATTCGCGAATCTCGATAGTTCGCTGAAAAGGTTATCCAGATCTAAGTTCAAATCTACATTCCTAAACCTATACTTGCAAGAACAAGAGATTTGTTTGTTGGGAGGAGAGGGGTTTTCCTTGGTCAAACCCTAGTTTTGGAATTAACCTCAAATATATAATTGAAATTGCAGAAGTAAACAAAGTAAATGCATAAATTCACCTTGCTTGTAAAAGTCCTTGTGGAGGATTCAAATCCTTGAATCCACAAGTATGTATGCACCAATGGATCTATAATTTAGAATGTAGGATGTCTTTAATAAATTTCTTATAGTTCTCCAACACCAAATCTTAAATGGGTTCTTGAGTATGAAGAAGCTTGAAAGAAGGTGGATGGAGAGATCACCAAACATGGCACTATGTAGCTTGAATCCTTCAACGGCCTCCCATGGATCTCTTTGATGATTTCTTGAATGCTTGATGATGGATAGATGCTTTCTTAAAATATTTCTCCTTAGCTTACTTGAACTTCACTTGATAATGCTTCTCAATTTCTCAATGATGCTTAGGCTTGGATAGAGGACCTAGAGAAAATGAGAGGAGAAATGCTCCCTTTAATATGAAATTAGGGCACAATCTTCTAAACATGCTGACATAGGAGAACTAAATTCCCATTAAAGTCTTTATCCCTAGGAGAGGACCTATTTTAAATATAATTTAGGAATCATCACTTTGGAACCTGAATAAGCCAACCCGGAAGCGGGAATTAACTTATTCAAAGACCAACATCCCTAAAATTTGGACCCTGGGTCAAGGTCAAGGTTGACCCTGACCTAGGTTAAGAGTGAGGTCGACCTTGACCCAGGTTAGGGTTGAGGTCAACAGAGACCTAAAATTTTGACCCTAACCCTGAGGTCAAAGATCACAAATCTACAGTCCAGAATGCCAGAAAATGGTTAGAGAGAGGTAGAGAATTGAGGCAGAACAGGGGAAAGTCAAGTCTACATCAGGGACCCATTCAAGGTGCTTGACATGACCCCAAACCACTTACTCGAAAGGATAAACTAGTCTACCATGGAAGTGCTTCCATTTTCTGACTATACAATAGGATCGTAATTGACACAACAAGCACTATCATGATAGAAGGAAAAGTTTGCACACACCTATTGGAGAGATGCAGTCAATACAACAATTTATACTATCAACAGAATAAAACTAAGGCTAGGCACATATAAGACACCTTATAAACTTTGGTTTGGTAATGTACCTATAGTAAAATACTTTAGAATCTTTGGAAGCAAGTGCTACATCAAGAGAGATGATGACATTGGTAAGTTTGATGCCAGAAGTAATGAAGGTATTTTCCTTGGTTACTCTACTAAAAGCAAAGCATATAGATGTTTTAACTTGAGATTGAAGAAGATAATTGAAAGTACACATGTGAAGATTGATGAGAAGTTCATGATTCAAGAAAGATACTATGATTGTGCACCTATGATTGAAGATGAACCTAGGCCTAGTAGTAAAGAAAAAATTATTGAAGAAATGTTTGATTGTATTGATGTACCATGCAATCACCCTGGAACAAGCAAAGAGGAATCACATATTATAGATGAAGATGTCACAACTAAAGTTCCAAAATTAACAACTAGATACCATTCAAAGGAAGATATCATTGGAGATCAGAGCAATAGTGTTTTGACAAGATCTAAAGCAAAAGGTTTAACAGTTGATGAAGAGGTATGTTTACTTTCACAAATTGAACTTTTAAGTGTTGAAGATGCATCCAATGATTCAAATTGGAAAAAAGCTATGAAAGAAGAATCAAATCAGATAATCAAGAATGATACATGGGAACTGGTCCCTAGACCTTGTGACAAAAATGTAATTGGTACAAAGTGGATATTTAGAAATAAGATGAATGAAGAAGGTACAATGGTAAGAAATAAAGTAAGATTGGTATGTAAAGGATATGCACAGAGAGAAGGAATAGAATACATTGATATATTTTCCTCTGTGAGAAGACTAGAAGCTATCAAGTTGTTTTTGGCCTATGAAACATTCAAGAACTTTAACGTATATCAAATGGATGTTAAGTCAGCTTTTCTGAACAGTGATTTGAAGGAAGAAGTTTAAATAGAAAAGTCTAAAGGATTTAAATTATCAGACAAACTAGACATGGTATGCAGACTAGAGAAAGCCCTCTATGGACTTAAATAGGCCCCAAGAGCTTGGTATGAGAGACTTGATGGTTACTTAACCAAGATAGGATTCAAAAAGGGAGCAACAAATTGAAAATTATTCATGAGAGAGACACCTGATGGACTACTACTTGTTGCTATCTTTGTTGATGACATTATCTCTAGAGGTAATGACAAGCTTAGTGCAGAATTCACAAAAGAGACACAAAGTGAGTTTGAAATGAGCATGATTGGACCTATCTAATATTTTTTTGGATTGAATGTAAAACAAACAGACAAAGGCATATTCATAAATCAGTCAAAGTATGTGAAGGAGATATTGAAGACCTTGAAAATGGAAGATTGCAAACCAGTAAGCACCCCCATGATAACAGGATGCAAGATTTCTAAGGATGATGATTCCACAATAGTTGAAAAGACACTATACAAGTCTATGACTGGAAAACTCATATATCTTACTCAATCTAGACCAGATATTTCTAATGCAGTTGGCATTGTTGGAAGATTTGCAGCTGAACCTAAACAAAATCACCTAATGGCAATAAAAAGAATATCCAGATACTTAAAGGGGACTATAGACTATGGTTTATGGTATCTTAACTTAGAGAATATACAACTTCATGTGTATACAGATGAAGATTGGGTAGGTTGTGTTGATGATAGGAAGAGTACCTCAAGAGGAGCAGTATTTCTTGGAGACAGGTTGGTTAGTTGGAAAAGCAAGAAACAAAATTGTATCTCTTAGTCAATAGAAAAAGATGAATATGTTGCAGTAGCATTGAATTTGATGCAAAGGCTAGTGGTCTACAACAATCTTATCTTCCACTAGACTCCACATCTTGATGTATCCACTCTTTGAACCCTTCCTCTCATGCATCAATGCATATTTGGTCATATGATGTGACTGTCCAACCCACTTACTTGGATCACTCTCTATGGATCCACCACTAATATTATCAAGAAGAGGAATCTCTACACATCCCCATACAACCCTTAATATCTTCTCCAAACAAAATTACTATGCATCCCACACTTGAATGCAAAAACTCAATCTTGTTGTCCACTATGACAATCAACTTCTCATTCTGGAACAATCACAATAACCAACCCTTCTAATGTGTCCCCAAACCCCTAAATTAAAAGAGACACCATATAGTTCTTCCTATAACCCTTATAATATTTTCCACACACCCCTCACCACTCCTAATCCATTACAAACTTCCCCAACACATTTATGAAGGAAATTCCTCACAAACTGCCCTGTCACTATCCCTTGCATAGACCCATACACAGTCACCAATAAAATTTTCAAAACACATTATTTTCAAAATCCCTCCATTTAGGATGTGGAAATTTAGGTTCTCTCTAACATATTCCAAATTTAGAAAGATCCAACGGTTCAAGTAAGAGATATCCTCCCCTTACTGGACTGCATTTTTCTAATACAGTCATCTTCAACTTTCTTCAACAAACTACTCTCTTCCACCACCCAATGCACGTGCCAAACACTGCATGCTCTCTTCCAACCTCATGGGGATATCATAAAATGTATCACACATCCTCCCCCCGATGATGGTCACTTATTGAACATTGAAAGATGGAAAACTACATTGAAAAGAACCTTTGGATACCCTAGTGAGGGTTTAAGACAGTTTTTGGTAAAATACTGATATCTTTTGTTACACTCAACCAAACACAACCATTAAAAATAAAAAATGATCTAGAAATAGAAGGCTACCATACCAAAACTATAAAACTCAAAGAATAGACATTAAGATAGAGACAATATTCTTTTGAAATGAATGTTATCAGAGAAATCCAAAAATTTGCAATGAAAACATTGATTGTATTACTTCAAACTTTACAAACTCCCTCCTTTTCGACCATGCCTGACTTCCTTAGGATACCACCCCACAAATAAGCCTCTTTTTATGCATATAAAACCAGCCAACTGGTTATAACCTCCTTCCAAACTGACTATAATCAGTTGGAACCAACTTGTTTACTAATCTCTATGTTGTCAACATTGACAACTTTGTTGTCAATGAGACAACTTACATCATTGTTTGCAATTTATGGTATATTTCTTATTTCATTACATCCAAATGGAATATTATTGAATTATAAAACCATAATTTAACCAAAATCTTATCTGTACCCCATTATCCCTTTAGGCCTTTATTAGCCAACTTTGGTAATTTTATATTTTATGACTCCAATACATTTCATAGGCACTAATGGCCCAAATTACAATATTTTAGACCTTTTAGGTCCTTTTAGTCTTCATATGTCTTCAAATCCTCTAGGATCCATGAGTGACCCTAGTGTTCCTCTTTAGCCTTTTTGCTTGTCCTTGGTGCTCCTGCACCATACTCCATAGCTTTAAAACTTTCCCAAGTCCACTTGGAAACCTGAAAATAAACACATGTCAGTAAAAATCAGGCCTTCATCTTGACCTTTGGAAAATATAGATCCTCTTGGAACAATGTTGCTCCATGAATCTTCATCTTACATATAGGACTTCTCTCCTTTATCAATGTGAACATGGCTTTGGCATGCTGCATCTTCTCACTCACCATCATGCCAATCTGCATTTCTGATCCACCTTGTACTATCTCCACTCTAGGAGAAAGTTTTTTCATCTTTTGAGCCTCCTCATGGCCCATCTCTAAAAATTTAGACTCTTCATTGAAGGCTGCTCCCTCATATACCTCCAAAACACCTCCATAATCCTTCCATTCTTCCACTATAGCAGAAAACTCCTTCCAAAAATCTTACTAGCAACAATCTTATCTTCCACTAGACTCCACATCTTGATGTCTTCACTCTTTGAACCCTTCCTCTCATGCATCAATGCATATTTGGTCATATGATGTGATTGTCCAACCCACTTACTTGGATCACTCTCTATGGATCCAACACTGATATTATCACAAAGAGGAATCTCTACACATCCCCATAAAACCCTTAATATCTTCTCCAAACAAAACTACTATGCATCCCACACTTGAATGCAAAAACTCAATCTTGTTGTCCACTATGACAATCAACTTCTCATTCTGGAACAATCACAATAACCAACCCTTCTAATGTGTCCCCAAACCCATAAATTAAAAGAGAAAACATATAGTTCTTCCTATAACCCTTATCATATTTTCCACACACCCCTCACCACTCCTAATCCATTACAAACTTCCCCAACAAATTTATGAAGGAAATTCCATACAAACTGCCCTGTCACTGCCCCTTGCATAGACCTGTACACAGTCACCAATAACTTTTTCAAAACACATTATTTCCCAAATCCCTCTTATGAAGATGTGAAAAATTAGTTTCTCTCTAACATATTCCAAATTTAGAAAGATCCAACGGTTCACGTAAGAGATATGCTCCCTGCACTAGACTACATTTTTCTGATACAGTCATCTTCAACTTTCTTCAACAAACTACTCTCTTCCACCACCCAATGCACGTGCCAAACACTGCATGCTCTCTTCCAACCTCATGGGGATATCATACAATGTCTCCCACATCCTCCCCCCAATGATGGGCACTTATTGAATGTTGAAATATGGAAAACTACATTGAAAAGAACCTTTGGATACCCTAGTGAGGGTTTAAGACAGTTTTTGGTAAAATACTGATATCTTTTGTTACACTCAACCAAAAACAACCATTAAAAAGAAGAAATGATCTATAAATAGAAGGATACCATACCAAAACTATTAAACTCATACCATAGACATTAAGATAGAGACAATCTTCTTTTGAAATGACTGTTATCAGAGAAATCCATAAATTTGCAATGAAAACATTGATTGTATTACTTCAAACTTTACAAACTCCCTCCTTTTTGACCATGCCTCCTTCCTTAGGATACCACCCCACAAATAAGCCTCTTTTTATGCATATAAAACCAGCCAACTGGTTATAACCTCCTTCAAAACTGACTATAATCAGTTGGAACCAACTTGTTTACTAATCTCTATGTTGTCAACATTGACAACTTTGTTGTCAACGAGACAACTTACGTCATTGTTTGCAATTTATGATATATTTCTTATTTCATTACATCCAAATGGAATATTATTGAATTATAAAACCATAATTTAACCAAAATCTTATCTCTACCCCATTACCCCTTACATTATCCCTTTAG
>MU223166.1:139770-151580 GCA_018584345.1 Thuja plicata | reverse complement strand
TATGACCTCTTGGAACACACTTGACTGTTCCAATGTGTCAAAAGGGATCACGGGGACTTCCTAGGGGTCCTACAACCGTGATAAGATGTATTAGGACCCCTTAGGTCCCTCTTTGGACCCTGAGAACACATTGGAACACTAAATTGTGTTCCAAGGGGTCCTATAACCTCTTAGGACACACTTGAGTGTTCCAATGTTTCAAAAGGGGTCATGGGATGTCCTCATGACCAATTTTGAAATATTGGAACACTCAAGTGTCCCAAAAGGTCGTAGGACCCCTTGGATTACACTTGAGTGTTCTAATGTGTCCCCGGGGGTTAAAGAGGGACCTAAGGGGTCTTAGTACACCTTCTCACACGTTAGGACCCCTAGGAAGACCACGACCCCTTTCGACACATTGGAACACTTAAGTGTATCTCAAGAGGTCGTAGGACCCGTTGGAACACACTTGAGTGTTCCAATGTGTCCCTGAGGGTCAAAGAGGGTCCTAAGGGGTCCTAGTACACCTTCTCACATGTTATGACCCCTAAGAAAACCCCATGACCCCTTTCAACACATTGGAACACTCAAGTGTGTTGCAAGGGGTTGTAGGACCCCTTGGGACACACTTAAGTATTCTAATGTTTCAAAAGGGTTCATGGGGACTTCCCATGACCCCTTTCAACACATTGGAATAGTCAAGTGTGTACCAAGAGGTTGTAGGACCCCTTGGGACACACTTGAGTGTTCCAATGTGTCTTGGGGGTCAAAGAGGGTCCTAAGGGGTCCTATTACACCTTCTCATGTGTTAGGATGCCAAGGAGGACCCCATGACCCCTTTTAACACATTGGAATACTCAAGTGTATCTTAAGAGGTTGTAGGACCCCTTCAGACACAATTGAGTGTTAGAATGTGTTGAAAGGAGTCATGGGGTCTTCTTAGGGGTCCTAATGTGTGAGAAGGTGTACTAGGACACCTTAGGACTCTCTTTGATCCTAGGGACACTTTGGAACACTCAAGTGTTTCCCAAGGGGTCCTACGACATCTTGGGATACACTTGAGTGCTCCAATGTGTCAAAAGGGGTCATGGGGTCTTCCTAGGGGTCCTAACATGTGAGAAGGTGTACTAAGACCCCTGAGGTCCCTCTTTGACCCCTGAGGACACATTGGAACACTCAAGTGTATCCCAAGGGGTCCTATAACCTCATGGGACACACTTGAGTGTTCCAATGTACCAAAATGGGTCATGGAGTCTTCCTAGGGATCCTAACGCATGATAAGGTGTACTAGGACCCCTTTGGTCCCTCCTTGACCCCCAAAAACACACTAGAACACTCAAGTGTGTCCTAAGTGGTCCTACAAACTCTTGGGACACACTTGAGTGCTTCAATATGTCAAAAGGGATCATGGGGACTTCCCATGACCCCTTTCAAAACATTAGAACACTCAAGTGTGTCTAAATAAGTTGTAGGACCCCTTGGGACACAATTTAGTGTTCCAATGTGTCCTCGGGGGTCAAAGAGGGTCCTAAGGGGTCCTAGTACACCTTATCATGCGTTAGGACCCCTAGGAAGACCCCATGACCCCTTTTCACACATTGGAACACTCAAGTGTGTCCCAAGAGGTCGTAGGAACCCTTGGGTCACACTTAGTGTTCCAATGTGTCCCAGGGGTCAAAGAGGGTCGTAAGGGGTCCTAGTACACCTTGTCACATGTTAGGACCCTTACGAAGACCCCATGACCCCTTTCGACACATTAGAACACTCAAGTGTATCCCAAGAGGTAGTATGATCCCTTGGGACACACTTGAGTGTTCCAATGTGTCCCTGGGGGTTAAAGAGGGTCCTAAGGTGTCCTAGTACACCTTCTCACAAGTTACAACCCCTAAGAAGACCCCATGACCCCTTTCAACACATTGGAACACTAAATTGTGTCCTAAGGGGTCCTACGACCTCTTAGTATATACTTGAGTGTTCCAATGTGTTGAAAGGGGTCATGGGGTCCTCCTACAGGTCCTAACACATGAGAAGGTGTACTAGGACCCCTTAGGACCCTCTTTGAACTCAAGGAAACATTGGAACACTCAAGTGTGCCCAAGGGGTCCTACAACCTCTTTAGACACACTTGACTATTCCAGTGTGTTGAAAGAGGTCATGGGGACTTCCTAGGGGAACTATGACCATGATAAGGTTTACTTGGAACCCTTAGGTCCCTCTTTGACCCTTGGGAGCACATTGAAACACTCAATTGTGTTCCAAGGGGTCCTGCGACCTCTTGTGATATAATGGAATGTTCCAATGTTTCAAAACGGGTCATGGGAAGTCCCCATGTCCATTTTTGCCACATTGGAACACTCAAGTGTCCCAAGAGGTTGTAGGACCCCTTGGGACACACTTGAGTGTTCTAATGTGTTCCCAAGGGTCAAAGAGGGACCTAAGGGGTCCTAGTACACCTTCTCACTTGTTAGGACCCCTAGGAAGACCACATGACCCCTTTTGGCACATTAGAACACTCAAGTCTATCTCAAGAGGTCATAGTACCCCTTGGGACACACTTGAGTATTCCAATGTGTCCCCAAGGGTCAAAGAGGGTCCTAAGGGGTCTTAGTGCACCTTCTCACGCATTAGGACCCCTAAGAAAACCCCATGACCCCTTTCAACACATTGGAACACTCAAGTGTGTTACAAGAGGTTGTAGGACCCCTTGGGACACACTTAAGTGTTCTAATGTTTCAAAAGGTGTCATGGGGACTTCCCATGACCTTTTTTGACACATTAGAACACTTTAATGTGTCCCAAGAGGTTGTAGGATCCCTTGGGACACACTTGAGTGTTCCAATGTATCCTCAGGGGTCAAAGAGGGTCCAAAGGGGTCCTAGTACACCTTCTCATGCGTTAGGACCTCTAAAAATTAAACCATCACAAAAGGTTTGCAATCTTATTTTGTATTGTCTTCTTTGTGTTGAATAAAAAAAAATTTCTTATCATTAATCTGTTGCCCTCTAGCCTTTGCATATAGCTCTATTGTGTTTTTCATAATTTTGGCTTCTCTTATTGTAGCTTCTCTAAAAAGAGTAGCGTCGTCTACAAATTGTGAGTGTGAAACATGACATATATCATTGTGTATCAGCAACCCTTTTCATTGTTCATTCTCTCTGAGTTTGTATATATATATATATATATATAATGATTCGACCATAATGACAAATAAGAAGGGTGATATCAGATCACCTTTCCTAATCCCATTCCTACTTTTGAAGAACCAAACTAGAGAAATGTTACCACTAATAAATAATTGAATAGTGTAAACACACAACTTGATTATTTGAATCCATTTCTGATCAAATTCTAGCTTTCCTAGCACATCAAATAAAAATTCTCATCTCACCTTGTCATACACCTTGGATATGTCTAACTTTATTATCAAATTTCTTTTCCTTGCTATTACAATTGAATGTATCGTCTCAAATGTGAGTATTATGTTGTCTATGATTTCTCGTCCGTGATTAAATCCATTTTTTTCAATTGGTATGATTTTGGGCATTACCTTTTTCAACATGTTCGTGAAAGCCTTGGATATTATTTTCTATATAGTGTTGCATAATGCTACACTCAACCTTCTTGGGGATGATGACCAATAATGTGTTATTCATTTCTTTAAAAAAATTTCATTTACCTCTCACTTCCTCAACAACCTTGTAGATGTCCATCCTTAGGAAATCCCACCATTTTTTATAGAAGCTAGCAAGAAACCCCTCTGGCCATGTAGCTTTTACTAGATGAAGGTTGAAGACAACACAATGAATTTCCTCCTCTGTAAAGGGGGCCATAAGAATATTGTTATCTTCCTTAGTCACTAATTTTGGAGTTTCTTCAAAAAACTCAGTCCTACATTGTGCCTCATCCCCCTCTTCTAATTTTAGAATATTTTCATAGTGATCAACTTTAGCTCTACCAATACTCTCTTTGTCTTTGAAAATATTTCCATCCCCATCAATTATTTCATTTATCTAGTTTTGAGATCTCCTTTCCTTAACTCAGGAATAATTTTGTGTTTTTGTCCCCATTCTTAATCCAAATTTCTCTTTATTTGTTTCTCCAATATATTTATTCTCTACATAAGATTTCTGAGAGAGATCTCTTCAACTCCTTTTCCCATAAATAATCCTCTCAATTCATTCCATCACTTATTACTTTCTAATTTAAAATCTCCAAATCTCTTTAAATATTTTCCTTTTCTTCGAATATGTTCTTTAAGAATACTTTATTCCACATTCTTAGTTTGTTTTTAATGAAAGAAATTCTCTTGGAAAAATACAAGTGAGGCATACGTGAAAATGATTGCATTTGTTCCACCAAGTTTCTAGTGTTTCTATGAGTGATTTTTCTCTCCACATATTCTATAATTTAAAGTATCCCCCCCATTGATCTCATTGCATATTTCCAATTGCACTGAGAAGTGATCGGAAACTTTGTATGGAAGTGTAGTCATAATGAGAGGTGTGTTATCCAGACTAAGCTCCTTTTTCTCAAAGATTCTTTAGTTTCTTTGCTTCCATATTTTCCAAGCCAACATTTAAGGAGAGATTATCCATAAACCAACCTAAAGTGATTTATGATTTAGTAATGACCAATCAATCAGGAAATTGACCAAATCTTCCTCTCTTTCCAAAGTCCACTCCAAATTTTGACACAACCAATTTCAACATTTGGTTGTGAAAGGACATTCATAAAGTAAATAATTTGTTGTTTCCTCATTTTGTTTGCATAGAACGTACATACTAGGCCCAATGATTCCATAAATCTTTGATCACTCTCCTTTGAGAATCCTACCATCTAGTACAGTCCATAAAAAAGTACTAGCTCTTGGGGAAACCATCTTATCCCAACACAATCTGGAAGGTCAGTCCTTTCTTTCTTGCAACATGGTTTGGATTTTGTATCCAAGTTTAGTGTTGTATTCCCGAGAGATTTTTGTACACCATATAATGTCATCCTCAATGATTTTGAGAACCATCTGCCTACTTTGTAAAATCTCTCTAAGTATCCCTTATTATTTTATCAACATACTCCTGATTTGAATTGGAGTCCCAAATATGTCACTCCTTGGCTGAGGCTCCCTTACATAATTAGAAACACACTCTCCATACTCTAATTTGGCCTCCTTAATTCGGTCTCTTTGTTCAAATATATCCTCCAAACATTCAAAGTTGTCTCATGAGTCTCCAAAACATAGCCTATTTACCATTACCTACATTCCAAGTTAGATGCTCAGTGATCACATGTCTACATTCTTTCATAAACCTCCAAACAATCGATGCACCATTGGTGCATGTGATTTTGAGAACCCTTGACGGATTTGCATTGTCCATATAAATTTTCTACATGATTTTACACCAAATCTTCTCATGTTCCCTGTACATTTTACAAAATAACTTGGCTCCCATGGATTTTTTTTAATTTTCCATTTTTCTCAAACTAATCCTGCCCTTTTCCTTTAATTTTCATGATGTTACCTAGTTGAGTAAGGGGAATTTTTTGCACTCCTTGCTACCTTCCCATAAAAAGTGTTTGTAGAAACTCTCTAAAGCCTAGATTGCTTTGGAGGAGAGATTAAAAAAAGACATTGCATAAATTGGGGTGGCCACGAATACACAATTAATAAATTGGATTCTCCCAAGAAGTGATAGTCATTTATGCTTCCATTCTTCAGTTTTATGTTTACATTTTTTGATCAGGTCTTCCCATAAAGATGTCTTGGACTAGGAACCAAAAGATAGTGGTACTCTAAGATAATTTTATGGTATCTCCCCTACTCATCATCCCAAAAGGCTTGCAATCTTATTTTGTATTATTTTCTTTACGTTGAATAAAAAAATTCTTCTTGTGATTAATCCACTACTTTTCAGCCTTGGCGTATAACTCCATCGTGTTTTTTATAATTTTAACTTCTCTTACTATTACTTCCCTAAAAAGAGTAGGTTGTTTCAAATAGTGAGTGTAAAACATGACATGTATCCTTATCTATCAGTATCTGTTTCTATCATTCATTCTCTCTAAGTTTGAATATATGTTTTCTTAATAATTTGACCATAATGAGAAATAAGAAGGGTGATGTTGGATCACCTTATTTGATCCCATTCTTTCTTTTGAAGAATCAAAATAGAGCACCATTAAAACTAATCAAAAACTGTGGAGTGTCAATGGACAACTTTATTATTTGAATCTATTTAAAATCAAATCTTATCTTTCCTAGCACATCCAATAAAAATTCCCATCACACCTTGTCATATGCCTTGGATATGTCTAACTTTATTATGATACCTTTTTTCCTTTAGATTACAATTGAATTTATTGTCTCAGAAGTGAGTATTATGTTGTCTCTCATTTCTTGGATGGGAGTAAATCAAATACTGTGTTGTTCATTTCTTTCAAAAATTTCCCTTTGCATCTCACTTCCTCAACAACCTTGTAGATGTCCATCCTTAGGAAATCCCAACATTTTTTTATAGAAGCTAGCAAGAAACCCATACGACCTTGAAGCTTTTTCTAGATGAAACTGGATGCATGAAGTGACATGGATAGAGGACTCAAGTGCCTTACTCTTTGAAATGTGCTTTTGAAAGATATTGTGCAAAGATGTTGGTAAGGTAATGACAAAGGGATATGAAGTGGGTGATTAGATAAGGATGGGACAAGCTTTATGAAAAGGATTGGATAGGTTGGATGAAAGGTTGGAAAATAGGTGTTGGATGATGGAGAGAATGTACACCAACTTTCTTTGAAGTGGAAGGGAATGGATGAAAGGACAACATTGGCACACACCTTTAGGGGTGATGGAGTGATAGAGGAAAATGAGATTTTGGATTTTTAATGATTAATGAAGGAATGAATATGGATTTTGGGATACAAGGACCCAAAATAGATTTGGAAGATGGAAGACATTTAGATGGAGAGATAGCAATTTTGGATGCCAATTTGGATTTTGCATTAGGACTTTGTGCTTCAAGGAGCTTCTTGGGAATCCACATGTAGTTTGATTTTCATTATTTTGAGGGTCCTTTGAATGAATTGCTTGCACAATGGATTTTGGAACCCATATGGCTTTTGACTTTATTTTTTTCTCAATGGGCCTTTGTATCCTTTTTGATAATTCTTTTTTATTTTGGATCAATTTTTTCTTCTTTTGTACATGTCAATTATACTGGACATGTTGATCCTTGATAGCATGTGGATTGCTTGACTTGTATACTATATGTTTGGCATCCGAATTTCTTGGAAAATGAGTGGGGTTCATGGATGGATAGGAATGATGTGGAGAATTTTTGGATGGATGGAAGGTTCTCCATGGTGTATGCCTTTGCTGACTTGCATGTAGGAAAGGGTAAGGGGATTGCAAGCTAGTGGAGGGAGGAATATATGGACCTAAGATAGATGGAAGGGTTGAAGGGGGAGGTATACGTCTGGATTTGGATTTTGAAGGGATACCAACACCTTGAGATGTAGATTTTTTATTAATACCATGGCCATTTGAATTTTATTGGACACATAAGGGTTTCAATATACCTTTTGCATGGAGGTCTAACCCTTTGACTTGATAATGCTTTCTTTGAACAGTACGATACTTGCTACAAGACACGAGTCCATTATTATGAGGTGTGAATAACATGGAAGGACTTATAGGACCATGAGGTGGACAAGACTCAATAGAACTAGGGGAACCCATTTGAAGTGTAAGGGGTTCATGAACAGCTTGCATATATGTACTTGAATCACAAGGGGGAGCACAAGGAATAATAGGATCCTACGATGGAGTATGAGCAGTGATTGGATCATCTGGTAGGATAGGATCTTGTGGGGGATCTGAAGGGATGATGTGACCTATTGGAGGATCCAAAGGGATGATGGGATATTTTGGAGGATAGGAAGGTGAAGGGACACCTTGATATTGACTTGGAAAGGGATCTTGGGAATTCATGGAAGGGAGATCATGATCTTGCTTAGGAAGTGGAAGGTCAATGGGATTTGGAAGAACATTTTGGTTTGGGAATGGAAGGGGATCATCTTGAATAGGAGAGTTAGGGATAATAGGATCATCATGAGGATCAAGGGGAATGGGCTCTTGGTCAACACTAGGATATAATTTGTAATTGAAGGGATATTGATCTTGGCTTGATTTAGAACATGTTTCTTTGTGCTTCGTATCATCCTCTTGACATGGGATATGACTTTGGACATGCAAGGGGGGTGCTTGAAAGGGGTCAAAATTTTGATATGAGGAAGATGGAATTTGGATAGGAATCACAGGAATAGGCTTGATTAAAATTGGAGGACATGGTGTAATTGGTTCAAAGGAACTTGGGCTATGCATGGGGCTAGCTTGGATTTCTTTCATGGATAGCCATTGGAAGGTTGCATTGTTGGAAGAATAACTTGATGGGTATGGAGGAGAATTCTCTTGGGAGGAATGTGGGGCTGAAGGGGTGGAAGGAAACATGGATGTTTCTTGAAGGTCAATTTCTTGAGGGAAATAGGTATATCATCCATGTGATTGTTTTGGGGTGATCCATTGCTAGACATGGGTAAATTATTTGTTTGATCCAATTTTTGAAACAAATTATTTAAAATTTTGGATTTGAACTTGCGCTGCTTCATGGGTCTGGTTTGTGATACCTCATCATTATTTAAATGTTGGAAAGGATTTTTGGATTGAACATGTTGAACAAAATTTTTCTTATTGATTATGCTTGGTTGATGTTCAAAAGATGTCACATTTGGATTTTGCTTTGTTTGATAAGAGATTGGTAGTGGATTGGAGGATACAAAAGGTTCCTCAAGGAGTGTTATTGTTTGTGATCTTGGTATTGATTGTCTTGTTTGCATGATTGGCACAAGAGGTTGAGAAATTGTTTGAAGATCACTTGGTTGCATTGGAATGAAGATTGGTTCATAATTTGGTGGTGGCCCCTTTTGAATTATGCCACAGTCAGGTTGAAAGGTTTGATTTGGAACTTGGTTGAATGATTGATTTGAAATTTGAGCACATGGAGACTGGTTTGAAATTTGATTGAATTGAGCTTGATCTAGGACTTGAATTAAAAATATTGGCTCTTGCACGTGATTGAATTGGGCTTTGTTAAATTGTTCATTTGCCTCATTGAGTTGTAAAATGAGTTTTGGTATCTTTGATTTCTCAATGAGAGATTGTGTGTTAATTTCACCAAAATATTCAATTGGACATCCAAGGAGTTTAGACATCTCCTTTCTACTCTGTATCATCTTTTCAACCCTCTCTTCCAAGAGATTCATTTCTTTAGCCAATTTTGTTTGCAACTTTTGAATCATGTTTGAATGGACTTGATGCAATTGATTGTTTGGCTGTGTTGATGTCATTTTCCTTGGCTCAAAAGCTTGTTGTTGCAAAGGTATATCTTTTCTTTGATCAAAAGGTAATTGTGAGTTTCCTTGTGATGGAAACATGGGTTAATAAGTGTCTTTTCGCCTTTTGGATGCTTGGAACCTAGTGAAGATTGACATGATTACTATATGCAAATGCAAGATTTTTTTTGGATTTTTTTGAGGGACTTTTAGGATGAAAATGCAACCTAAATATGCAAGGACTTTATGCAAATGAAAATTTGGACTTTGGATGATGTATGCAAAGCAACCTATGGCTTATTGCAATTGATTTTTTTTGGATTTGAAAAATCTTTGGAAATCGGAAACCTAAGAGCCTAACCTTAGGAAAGTGAATATGGATCTTGACTTTAAAAGGGATCAATTTGATAAAGGGATAAAAAGGGATTAGGTCCAATCCAACATGAAAAATATGGAGTGAGACCAAATGATAGGGGGTTTGAAATTTAGGAATAAGGGACCAAGTCAAGATTCTTTCTTCAATG
This sequence comes from Thuja plicata, assembly GCA_018584345.1. Classification (NCBI taxonomy): domain Eukaryota; kingdom Viridiplantae; phylum Streptophyta; class Pinopsida; order Cupressales; family Cupressaceae; genus Thuja; species Thuja plicata. The sequence continues at coordinate 141,699 of MU223166.1, read as the reverse complement.
ACATAAGGTAAGACCCTAAAATTTGAATCCCTTTGGGATTTTTACAAAGTTTTTGAAAAGGATCTAAATGTAGCATGGGGATTTTTGAAAGGAAAAATGTTTTTATGATGCAAGCTTAATGAAAAAGGATTAATATTAAAAATGAAAGGATACTAATGCAACGTATACAAAAGGGGTTATGCTATGAATATGCAATAATGAAGCAATCCGCAAGGCTCCAAGACAAATGTTTTTGGTCTCCATATGTTCACAAGGTTTTGAAACAATATGTTTTGGGAAGAATCAAAGTGTTCAAGAATGTTTGGGAATGTTTTAAAAAATTTTGGAATGATTTTGAAATTGCTCTTTAAAATTTTGAAACACCCACACAAGACACGTTGTGAAGAATGGCTGTTGTAAAATTGAAACAAACACATCACAACCTAAGGATAGCAATGAAAGTATCTGTTGAATCCCTACTTGAATAGAAGTTCAGCTGTGCTTACTAATAGCAGACAACCTAGAAGCTTGGAGGCACAGGCTCCTCCTTACATGTGCACTCACTTCTCAGGAACTCCAAGCTTCAACTCCCAAGGGACATCACTTACCAAGGGATTGTTGTCTCGACTAAAAGACACAAAATTTTGGGGCGTCTTAGTTGGTCTCTGACCTTCCGTGCCAACAGATAGAAGGTTTTTTTGCTACTACAACATGGTGTCTAGTAAGGGAATCCATTCGGGTGGTTATACGTGCAGCATATTAGCTTTGTTATGGAGGCCTCCCAGCCTACGGAAGTTACATTCTGTAGGTTTTAATGCATCACAAGGGTACTAAGGGAGATCTTATTCCTGGTATAACGCATTCAACACCCGTCCATTGAGAGATTAGTCATAATGGAATATTTGTATGCTGGTTGGATTGGCTTGGCTTTAGCTTGTTACTGGTTGGGTCGTTCCTTGGGGTGAGTACCTCTTTTCCCACCAAAGACCACCCTCTAAAAGATATAACAATTTCTCTTCACCCAAGTTCCACGAAGGCAAGGGGAGAGGATACATTCTTATATCTTTGGGATTACAAAAAAAAGAGTGCCTAATGCACCAAACACATCAAGAAAAGATTGTTCATTTACCAATTAGAAAGGAAATGTGATAAAAGTTGCACAAGTTGTTGTTCTTTCCCTTCCTAATTAAAACTAGGTGAAAATTTGTTGTGCATTAACCCATTAAGAAAGGAAATTTGATAAAAAAATGAGACAATTTGTTCTTTCCCTTCCTAATTAAAATTATGTGAATATTGTAGGGTTAATTTATCCACATATTTAGCTCTCTAGATGAAAATTGTTGTTCATTTATCCCACTAATTAGTCTATGTAGAATTTGTTTTTCATTTTAAAGACCAATTTTAAAATCTGATTTGTTGATGTATCAAAATTTAGACTCCCAAGTGCATAGATCTTGTTTCTCTACCTGCAAAATACATCAAAAATAGCAAAGAAAAATCAGATTTGCATGTTCATGTCGGGTTCACCAAATGTAGGAGAGGAAAAAAGAAGAAAACATTTGCATGCAAGGCAACCACAACCTACAAAAGCATACAAATAACAATCCTATCCTAACATTAGAGAAATTGAGAAAGAGTATTAAAAATATATGCAAATAAACATAATAAAAACTCCCTCAAATGGACTCCAATGTCCTTTCTTGTTTCTCAAAATGAGTTGATGTAGCTCCCATGATGTTTTTGTACTTATCCATGAAATCAATTTGGCATGATAACGAGAAGATTTGAAAGATGTGATTCTTACCAAAGAAAGACAAAATGAACTCAATTTATAGAAGATGAGAGCTCAAATTGTAAAATTAGTAATTAAATGTGCAAAAGGGAAATTGTCATAAATTATGACAATTGGCAAATTTGAAAAAGGAAAATTGTCATTAATTATGACAACTT
>MU223166.1:42655-131604 GCA_018584345.1 Thuja plicata | reverse complement strand
AAGTGAGCCCTGTTAGGAGCCAACCCTGTTAAAGGTTACAAAACACACTGTTAGGTGTGACCCTGTTAAAGGATTTAATCACCCTGCTAGGAGTGGCCTTGTGAGAGTTCTTTAGAGCAATTCAACTAAATTGTCACCTTGTTAGAGGATTTATGAAATGGTTGTTAGACCAACTCTGCTAAGAGATTTCAATATCACTGTTACAATGGTTAGAAAGCAACAATGAAGTGATCTAAATTAGATGCAACTTATCTTGCTGATACAGATCTCTGTTCTGCTCCAATAGATCCTTACTGATCAAATATATCTTTGCAGCACCTCAAGGATATCTCTAATCCTTCATCAGAATTCGCACTTTCCTTCTGCTTTTTCACATTTCCACACTTCTCACACTCTCATCTTGTATTCGCAACTTGATCTTTCATATATACCCTTTAGGTTATCAAGTTGGCCCAATAACAAGTTAATAAATATTACATTGGTCGGCTGAATAAACATTTACAAATAAAATCCTTCTCAGGCTGACGCAGTCCAAAAATGATATTCCAGTGTTGACCAACTGATGCTCGGTGAACACTGCAGATTCTGCAAAAATCCTTCGGTAACCGACTGAACTCGGTAAGCACTGACTTTCCTTCACATTTTCTTTGATGACTGACTGAACTCGGTAAAGACTGAATTTCCTTTGTCGACCGGGAGAACTCGATAGTAACTAACTTCTCGGTATAGTATTCTGGAGCGCTTGGTAGACTCTGTAAATAGCTTCTCTTACCGACTGAGCTCGGTAGACTCTATCAACTGCCTTGTTGAACATTCTGAGCTCGGTAGACTATGTCTAATGACTGATATGACATTTTTGTAACATCAAGGACAATACACAATTAAAAAATTGTTTCCAATAGGAACACATTTGTTATGGATTGAAGAATCAGAAATAACAAAGTTTTTGTGGTTGGTAAATGAAGAGTTTTGTATACACCAAGAGAAAGTGAACACCGATTAAAACATAGTGTATACCGAGCATAGTAATAACCGATCTAGGGATCACCGAAACAACAAGGTATTGATCGAGAAATTTAATCAAACTGAGGTCAACTAGAATTTTGAGCTACCAATTGATGATTTTGAAGTAAAATATAATGTTTTTAATGTTGATCAAATGACTATGAAAATTCAAGAAAGATCGAACAACAAAGATTGAAATGTTTTTTAACACAACTGTCAAGGATGGTTTAAGCGGAAAAATCAATGATGGAGATTAAGTGGAAAAGTCTGAAGGATGGAAATTAAATGAGCTATGATGTCTATATAAGAGACAAGAGATTCATTGTGAATCACATGATGCTATGATTCACACATGCAAAGTTTATGCATGACTGATCAAACTACTTAAAGACAGAACTGAGTGTTTTCTACAAACATTGCCGAGAAAATAGAGGAAAGAGCATTACCATGTAGAACAGAGTATGAAGAAACAGATGAAATAAAGTGAAAAAATTGATCAGAGGTATTATGTACTTAGAATAGATCTGAAAATCTGCAAAATAGAGTTGTATTTGAATCATATCATTACTGTATTAGTTTAACCATTGTTACAGATAAATCTCTTAACCGAGTAGGACATGAAAGTCTTTATTATGAAATTCTAATGAATGTTGAGTGTTTTCTTGTTGACCACATAGTGAATGCATGGTCAAGAGAGAACTATTAGTTTTAAATCCTCTAACCAGGTCACATTTAACAATGTGCATTGTAACCTTTAACAAGGTTGGCTCTTCACCGAGCTCACTTCAGAAGAGTGAAATATTTTGGGTTACCGGTCCTAGGTGGTTTTTCCCTTAGCAGGGTTTCCACATTAAAAATCTGTGTCAATGTGCATGAATGTTTTGGATTTTTATTTTTCTTTACACTTTACTTTATTAACATTGATCAGTAATCACAATATTAATTTACTGATACTCGGTAAACACTATTGACTAGAGTTTGAGATTATAGAATACATTTCACTGAGTTGAATTATATGTTTGAATTTGTTTTTATACATCTAGAGGAATTTGGGAATGTAGGATAATTGGGAGCTAATTGATTCACCCCCCCCCCCCCCTCTCATTTATTNCCCCCCCCCCCCCCCTCTCATTTATTCTAACAATTGCAATCAGAGCATACAATGCTTAGAAGAAAGTTTTGAAGGACTTAAGCTAAAGACCACAAGATGTATAAGAGAGACACACCGAAGATGAACAAGGATAACTTCTCAACATGGAAAAGAAGAATGAGAATATACCTATTAGGGATTAGAGACAACATTTAAAATAATCTAGATAATGAATTCATTCTACTTATAGGACCCTTGACTGTTAGTCAATTGAAATAAAAACATGAACGCAACCTTATAATGGTGGAGATTGCTTCTTCACCTACCGATTCTAAATTTGAGGATATCAAGTCATGTACAACTTCCAAGAAAATGTGGGACAAGCTTACACTATTTATGGAGGATATGAAAATGTACTGAGAGCTAAAGATGAAAGTCTCCGAGGAAAATTTGATGACATGAGAATGAAAGAAGGAGAGAACATAACAAAGTACAACACCTGACTTAAGGAAGTTTGTGAATTCCATTTGAGGAGATGGTGTAATGATTGATGAAGAAAATATTGTGAGTAAGATTCTTAGAAATTTATTGCCTATTTATTCTATAAGAGTCTCTACAATACATGAAATGAGAGCAACACCTAGAAATAAAATTACTATTGATAGTCTTGTTGGAAGATTGATTTCTTTTGAGCTGAATAAGTTTGACAACAGTATTGTACCTTCTATGGAATCCACATTTATGTCTACTTTGAAAATTGGTAAATCTAGTAGCAAACACATAATTAGAAATAATAGTGACAGTGCTAGTGATGATAAGGAACTTGATGAACTTAAAGATTTAATGGTTAGAAGATTGAAAAAAGGTAAAGGAAGATATAAAGGTAAACTACCTTTGATATGTTTTAATTGTAAAGAGATTGGCCATTTTGTTGCAAGATGCCCTAACAAAAAGAATGAAGAAAGAAATGATAGATCTAATGATAGAAAGGATGACCGAGACTACAAAATCAACCAACAGCATGACAGAAGAGATAATCAAGATTACAAAGATAAAGGCAAGAAGGCTTGTTACATTTCTAAAGATAAAGATAATGATAGTGTTTTTGACAGTGATGAAGATATTGAGACAATATTTTTAGCTTTGAAAGATTATTCAAATGAAGATGAAAGGTATGTAGAAACAACACTCATTTCTAAATTTAGTAAGCATGACATTTGGGTAATTGATAGTGGTTGTACACATCACAAGACTAGAGATAAAGGAAAATTTGAATTTCTTGAACATTATGATGGAGGATTTGTTAGAATGGGAAATGATACACCTTGTCAAGTGAAAGGGAAAGGTACTATTATGCTAAACAATCAAATAAAATGCGAGAACGCATATTGGGTAAAAGGACTTAATTATAATTTGTTGAGTGTTTCATAGCAGAATAACACAAGTCACCAAATCACATTTGAGAATAGAAAAGCTAGAATCTATGATGGATCAGGAAAGTTGATTGGCACTGGTGAATAGTTAAAAGGTAACCTATTCTACCTTGACACTGTTGAAACTACTTGCTTATTCGAAAAGAATGAAGATATATGGTTATGGCATAAAAGGCTTTGTCATGAAAATTTTGACAACATGGTTAAGATTAGTAAGAAAAGAAAAGATAGAGGCTTACCAAGCTTATCTAAACCAGACCATGTAATGTGCAAAAATTGTCAAATGGGAAAGATGTCAAAATCTAGTTTTAAGAGCAATAATTTTTCATCTAATGATATTTTGGAGTTAGTTCATATAGACCTATGTGGACCAATGAGAACACAGAGCTGTTATGGGGACATATACTTTATTTTATTTGTTGATGACTATTCTAGAATGATGACTATCATGTTCCTAAAATAAAAATATGAAGCATTTAAGATGTTTAAATGGTAAAAAGATAAAGTGGAAAAAGAAACTGGTAGAGAGCTAAAATGTTTGAGATCTGATAGAGGAGGTGAATTTATTTCTGATGAGTTCACTAACTTTTGTAATGAGTATGGAATCAAAAGATAGGTTTCTGCACCAAGGACACCACAACAAAATGGATTTGCTAAAAGAAGGAATAGATCAATAGTTGATTGTGCCAAAACACTGATGATTGAAAAGAGTGTTGCACAAACATACTGGAGAGAATTAGTTAGCACTACCATTTACACATTGAACTGAGTCCAACTGAAGAAAGAAACAAACAAAACACCTTATGAGCTATGGTATGGCTATACACCTAATGTGAGCTATTTTAGAATATTTAGCAGTCATTACTATATTCTAAAAGATGATCAAAATGGTAAATTTTATTTAAAAAGTGATGAAGGAATATTTCTTGGATATTCTACTAAGAGTAAACCCCACAAATGTTTGAACAAGACATATGCAAAAATTATTGAAAGTGCAAATGTGAAAGTTAATGAATTTGCTAAGAAAAATGATGAGGATAGCATGAAAGAACCAGAAGATTACACTAGATTTTTCTACATGGAAGAACTTGATACTATACTGACACAGATGCCTAACGTTACCATGCAATAGGGTAATGTCACCGGGCAACATGTAGCACAGACCAAGAGTCAGAAAAATTCTAAAACTGAAGACCTTGAACAAGAACACCATGAACCTACAAGAGAAGACAATGATGAACACTGAATTGAACCTGTACTTACTAAATATGTGAGAATAAATCATCCAAAAAATCAGATTATTGGAGATAAAAGAGTTGGCATGATGACAAGAAATAAGTTAAGAGACAACACTTGTTTAATTTGTGAATTTGAGCCTAAAAATGTTAGAGATTCATTGGAAAATGAAGAATGGATTACTGCCATGAATGAGGAAAGTAATCAGGTACAAAAAAATAAGACATGGACATTAGTACCAAGACCGGGTGATAAAAATGTTATTGGCACCAAATGGATATTCAAAAACAAATTGAATGATAATGGAGATGTAACTATAAATAAAGTACGATTAGTTTGCAAGGGTATGCACAAGAAGAAGGGATTGACTATGGAGAAAAGTTTGCACCCGTTGCTAGACTTGATGGAGTAAGAATATTACTTGAATACTTTGCATACAAAGGATTCAAAGTATATAAAATGGGTGTTAATTCTACATTTTTTAATGGAATACTGGAAGAAGAGGTATACATTGAACAACCTGAAGGATTTTTTGATCCTGATCAGAAAAAAATGGTATGTAAGTTACACAAAACTTTATATGGATTGAAATAAGCACCGAGAGCATGGTATGAAATATTAAACTCCTATCTTATAAGTATTGGATTTATTAAAACAATTGATAACATCAATTTTTATTTGAAAGGAGAAAATGATGATAAGATGCTTATTGCTGAAATATTTGTTGATGATATTATCTTTGGAGGTAATGATAACCTATGCACTTCATTTGCTGAGGAAATGAGGAAATAATTTTAAATGTTAATGTTTGGAGAGATCAAGTTTTTTTCTTGGATTGCAAATTTTATAATAGAATACAAGTATCTACATTACTCAATAAAAATACCTCAAGGAAGTACTGAAGACATTCAAAATGGAAGAATCAAAACCAGTCGAAAGACCTATGGTGATAGGATGCAAATTGACAAAAGAAGACAAGACACCTGAGGTAAATAAAACTTTGTACATATGTATGATTGGTAAATTGATGTATCTTGTACACACGAGACCTGACATAGCACACACAGTTGGAATAGTTGCAATATTTTTTTCTACTCCCAGAGAATCACATATGACTATTGTAAAAAGAATTTTTAGATATTTGAAGAATATTGAGGATTATGGACTATGGTACAATAGAGAAGGAAAGTTCAAAATAAAAGTTTATACTAATGTTGATTGGGCTGGGAACATTGATGATAGAAAGAGTACTACTGGTGGAGAATTATTTATTTGAGAAAGATTAGTTACTTGGATAAGCAAGAAGCAAGGATGCATATCTCAGTCAATTGCAGAAGTAGAATATGTTGTTGATGCTGCAAACTGTTCTAACATAGCATGGATCAAACAATTGTTGAAAGGCATGAATGAAGAGATCACTCACCAAGTGATAATTTACTGTGATAATACAAGTGCTATAAATATTTCAAATAATCATGTGATGCATGCAAAGACAAAGCATATATCTATCAAATATCACTTTCTAGAGGGAACAAGTACAAGAGAAACAAGTGATACTAGAATATGTACAATCAAAAGAACAACTTGCAGACATATTCACTAAACCATTACCAAATGATACATTTGAGTACTTGAGAGGTAGAATAGGGTTTTATCCCTTTTCTATTGGTCACTAAGCTGATTAGGAGGTTGTATCAACCTACATGAAATCAGAATATCAATCATTTTGATGCAAAATTGAACTGGACTAGCACAGACATATCAGTACACTGCAAGGTACCTGCTACACCGAACACTAGAGATATTTTATTTGGCTACTGAAGAGCTGCATATTCTTTTTGGCATTGTTTTCAAAGGGAGAGAGAATCAATGAAATATTTATCCACAAAAGGGAGAAAAGAGAAAGGGAGAGAAATATCTATCTACAGAGAGAGTCAAGAACAGAAAAGTCAAATCTGCAAGGAGAGTCTGCATGGTGAGTTTTTAATGTTGACACATTTTATACATTCAAGCTACATAGAGCTAAAAAAATGTTGCAGTTGTAGACCAGAAGTTTGGCATTTGTTGTATGGTATTTTTATATTGCATATTTTATATTGTGTTTCCATCAATGCCAAAGGGAGAGATTGATGAACTACAACTGATTGGATGTTTGAAGTTGTTTGTTGATATTCAACCAAGTTACATGTGTGATGATAAACATTATCACTTTATATATTGTCATTTATGTCAACTTATTTAAGTATCATTATGGTGGAAAAAATTTGTTATGGATTGAAGAATTGGAAAAAAAAAAGTTTATGTGGTCGGTAAATGAAGAGTTTTGTATACAATGAGAGATAGTGAACACTAAGTAAAACAAAGTGTATACCAAGCATAGTAATAACTGAGGTAGGGATGGCTGACACAACAAGGTATTGATTGAGCAATTTAATCAAACCGAGGTTGACTAGAATGCTAAGGTAGAAATTTATGATTTCAAGGTAAAAGATAAATTTGTTATGTTGACAAAATGGGTATGAAAATTCAAGGAAGATTGGACGACAAATATTGAAACATTTTTTAACACAATTGTCGAGGATGGTTTAAGCGGAAAAAACAACGATGGAGATTAAGCGACAAAAACTGATGGAAATTAAATGAGCTATGATGTCTATATAAGCGAAAAGAGATTCATTATGAATCACATAATGCTATGATGCATGCATGTGAAGTTTATGCATGACTGATCAAACTGGTTAAAGATAGAACCGAGCACTTTCTGCAAACATCACCAGGCAAACATAGGAAAGAGCATTACCAAGTAGAACAGAGTATGAAGAAATAGATGAGCTAAAGTGAACAAATTGATCAGAGGTATTATGTACTTAGCATAGATATGAAAATATGCAAAATAGAGTTGTATTTGAATCAGATCATTACTGTATCAGTTTAACCATTGTTACAGATAAATCTCTTAACCGAGTAGGATGTGAAAGTCTTTATTATGACATTCTAATGAATGTTGAGTGTTTTCTTGTTGACCCCATAGTGAATGCATGGTCAAGAAAGAACTATTAATTTTAAATCCTCTAACCAAGTCACATTTAACAGTGTGCATTGTAACCTTTAACAGGGTTGGCTCTTCATCGAGCTCACTTTAGAAGAGTGAAATAGTTTGGGTTACCGGTCCTAGGTGGTTTTTCCCTTAGCAGGGTTTCCATGATAAAAATATATGTTTCAATCTGCATGCATTCTATGGATTGTTATTTTTCTTTACACTTTACTTTATTGACATTGATCGGTAATCACAGTATTAATTTACTAATACTCGGTAAACACTATTGACTAAAGTTTGAGATTACAAAATAAATTTCACCAGGTTGAATAATATGTTTGAATTTGTTTTTATACATCTAGAGGAATTTGGGACTGTAGGATAATTGGGAGTTAAGTGATTCACCCCCCCCCCCCTCTCACTTATTCTAACACGTTGTTCAAATATAGCCTCCAAACATTCAAAGTCATCCCATGAGTCTCTCTAAAACAACCTATTTACCATTACCTACCTTCCAAGTTAGATGCTCAATGATCACATGTCTACATTCTTTCATAAACCTCCAAATAAGTAATCCACCATTGGCGCATGTGATTGTAAGAACCCTTGATGGATTTTCATTGTCTGGGTATTTTTTCTGCATGATTTTGCACAAAAGCTTCTCAAGTTCCCTGCACATTTTCCAGACTAACTTAGCTCCCATTGCGATGTTTTTATTTTCCATTCTTCTCAAACCAACCCCACCATTTTCCTTCAATTTCCTATTTTACCCAGATGAGTAAGGGGATTTTCTTGCACTCATTAGCATCTTCTGATAAAAAGTGCCTGAAGAAACTTTCTAAAGCCTTGATTGCTTTGGAGGAGAGCTTGAAATAAGATATTGTGTAAATTGGGGTGGCCATGAATAAATAGTTAATCAATTGGATTCTCCCAAGAAGTGATGTCTTCCCATAAAGATGTCTTGGAGGAACCAGAAAATATTGGTAATCCAAGAGACTTTGTTGGTAGTTCCCCTAAACAATGTCCCAAAAGGCTCACAATCTTCTTCTTTTTTTCTTATTTGTGTTGAATAAAAAAAATTGGCCTTCTTGTCATTAATCCACTGCCTTATAGCCTTGGTGTATAACTCCATTGTCATTTTAATATTTTTTTCTTCTCTTACTATGGCTTCTCTAAAAAGAGTAGTTCCATCTACAAATTATGGGTGCAAAACAAGACATACATCCTTATGTATCAGTATTCCTTTCCATTATTTGTTCTCTCTTAGTTTGTATATATATTTTCTTAATGATTCAAACATAATGACAAATAATAAAGGTGATATCAGATTGCCTTGCCTGATCCCATTTTTTCTTTTGAAGAATCCAAATAGAGTGCCATTAACACTAATTGAAAAAGTGTAGAGTGCCATCACACAACTTAATTATTTGAATCCATTTCCAATCAAATCCTATCTTTCCTAACACATCAAATAAAAATTCCCATCACACCTTGTCATATGCCTTGGATATGTCCAACTTTATTATCATACATTTTTTCCTTTCCATTATAATTGAATGTATTATCTCAGAAGTGAGTATTATGTTGTCTTTGATTTTCTAGTTGGGAGAAAATCCATTTTTTCCAATTAATAGTTGGGCATTACCTTTTTCATCCTTCACGCAAAAGCCTTGGTTATTAATTTGTATATAGTGTTGCATAACACTAATGAATGATAATTGTCCAAATTTCTACACTCAATCTTCTTGGGGATGATGACCAATTTTGTGTTGTTCATTTCTTTCACAAATTTCCCTTTGTGTCTCACTTCCTCAACAACCTTGCAGATGTCCATCCTTAGGAAATCCCAACTTTTTTTATAGAATCTAGCAGGAAACTTATTTGGTCTGAAGTTTATTTTTGATAAAGACCAAAAGAAAAAACCTGGATTTCCTCCTCCATAAAGGGAGCCATAAGCATATTGATATCCTCCTTGGTCACTAATTCTAGAGTTTCTTCTAGAAAATCAGGCTTACATTGCCCCTCATCCTCCCCGTCCAAGTTTAGAATCTTTTTGTAGTAATCAACTGTAGCTCGTTAGAATAACTGAGAGGGGGGCTAAATTAGTGGCCTCAAAAATTAATCCAAAAAATTTATACCACAATTGTAAATCTCTAGTTATCTTCAGTCCTTAGGGATGAATGCCCTTAAATAATCATATACATTAACTACTACACGGATTTCACTATTTATCTCTTTTATTTAAGATTTACCAAATAACAATTTCTTCTTTTCTAGCTTTTACCAAAATGCAGTAAATAACTTAATGCTTACTGATCAATCTTGATTAGTTATGTGTAATGCAAAACACTAAAGTAATGACTCATAAACACATTGAGACATATATTTTTAACATGGAAACCTTGTTAAGGGAAAAACTACTTGGGATCAGTAACCCAAAATTTTCACTCTTCTGAAGTGAGCTTGGTGAAGAGCCAGCCCTGTTAAAGGTTACAAGCACACTGTTAAGTGCAACCTTGTTAGAGGATTTAACACTAACAGTTTATCACTTGATATCTGTCACTCCTATGCTATCTTCATGATAAACATTTTGATACTCCTTGGGATGTATCTCAATATATAAAGGATTTGTTTAGATCTTGCTCGGTTAAGAGACTTCTCTAATTCAATGGTTAAACTGAAATAGTATATGATATGTTTATATAAACAACTATACTTTGCAGATGTTTAGATCTATTGTAAGTTCATAATACATTTCTTATCAATTTCTCTATTCAATACCTTTTCTCCACTTCTCTTTTCTTGGTGATATTGTGCTTCTCTATTGCTCGGTGTCCGTAGAAATCTTTAGCTCTGTTCTCTAGCTTGATTGATCAAGACTGTGTGAAGTTGTTCTTCACCAGTATCTCTCCAACATCTTCTTCTCTATTCACTCCCTTAATTTAAAATGAATTAGCTTGTCTCTTCATAGACATAAATTCACCATTTCTAGGTCTCCATCTTTCTTGTTCTTGACATGATCTAGAAATCTTGCCTTTCTTTCTTTAAAGATTTACATAAGTTTTATACCGTCAATTTCTCATAGAAAAATGGACTAAAATAGATTTAAAACTCTCTCTTATCTCTCGCTTTTAACTTGTCAATGAAAACAATATTAACAACCAGTCAACTCCTTCTTTAGCTCCTACGAGCTAAGTCTTTTGTCATTTCTAAACTCTAGTTCTTGTTGGTGTTTTAACTCTTTGTTAGCTTGGTCAGCACTTCAGTTCTCCTCAGGCATCTCTGTCGGGGTTGTCTATCTGCTAGGAAACACTATGAAGTTTTTCTTGGGTTACTTTGGTTTTGCTCATCGGTAATGCTTTCTCAAGTTTCTTGCTCGGGTATCACTATGACTTTCCTCTCATGTTTCTCTTTCCGTTGGGGTACACTGGCTGTCAGTGTTTTTAGTCACTTAGTGCATACTGAACTTTTATGCATTACTAATATCATAACCTTTATCTTTCTGGTTCTTTGAAGGCTTTGACACTATATATATATAACCAATCAGATTATATCAAGTTGACATCAATGACAATATAATACATTAACTGATTTAATGTCTTGCATTAACTTTCTGCAACTCGATGATCATCAACTTAACATCTTCAAGCATTCAATTAGTTATAGTTCATCAATCTCTCCCGTTGGCATTGATGGCGACACACTACATTATCACCATTACAATATTAAATATAACATTTGTAGTTCATCAATATACCAATCTTATTGTTCTATAACCAATACAAATGTTTGGCTCTCAGTAAGCTCATATAGCTTAGATTTATTTCTTGTAGAGTGCTTTCTTCAATCTTCATTACCTTTACTAGATAGATGTAGCAGTTTTTGATACTATCTTTGATGTTGTCTCTCCCTTTGAATATTCCTCTCCTTGATCATCTTTTTGATTGTTCCTTAAGTCATCTCTTCCTCATGATACTTCTCTCCCTTTAATATTCTCTCCTTTATAGGTTACATCTCTCTCAAGTCATCTTAAGTCATCTCTCCCTTATGAAATTCATGATGGATATTTCATATGTAATCTCTCCCTTTGGATTTTCTCTCCCTTTGACAACAATGCCAAAGTATATCATTTTTTACTTTTTATAATATACTCCTTGAATTTCCCTATCCATCATCAATATAATGACTCTGGTGTTTGGTGCAGATATGTACCTTTCTATGTACTGATGTATCTTTGTAGTCCATCTCTTTGCTTTGCATCAACATGAATGTGTAAGATATAAATTTGGATGATCTCCTACATAGAGTTTTTGCACAATAGAGATTTATATATATAAGAGATCTATGCCATAACTTAACCATTACATTTAATTTGTATTTGATAATGGATATAGAATTGAAAATGAAATAAAATATTAATGGAGTAAAATACCTACATCACATCATAGAAAATATGAAAATTCCATTTTCTGAAGCCTGTGTTGAGTTTCTAGAAAATCTGAGACTAGATCTAGAATGGAAAGTTAGAGACAAACAAAACCCAAAAATCTTTTTCCATTCTGACATAGTTCCAATTTGTACCCTCAAGTCAATGTCACCATTGACCAAGAATTTCCAATTCTGACCTAGGGCAGAATCAACCTAAAAAGTCTCCAGCAGGAATTCTATTTTCGTATCCTGAAAGTTTTCCAAAAAGGGCATCTAGATCTGCACTCTATTCCATTGTTCTTGAACCTGTAACTCCTGAAACAACACTTGCAAATATTTGAAAAAGAGGGATTTTGGGGTGGCTATATAGGGTTTTACCTTAGTCAAACCCCTATTTTGGGGATCTCCACCTCTACAAATAGCTGAATATAGTAGAATGTATGTATGTGTGTTTCTCTTGGAAAGAACTTCAAATGTGTAATGTCAAGATCTAATCCTCTAGATTAAAACCTTAACATGAGTTAAAAATGTGAAAGCAATGCATAGATTTGAATATGAAAAAGAAAGCATACCAAGCCCCCAAGGCTAAAGTATTCCTACCAAACTCAATCTTTAGTTGCTACCCCATGATAATATCTTTTGAATGCTTGAAGGTTGAAAACGGTGGATCCAAGAAGAAGGAAGCAAGAAGTCTCTCTTGCTCCAAACAAGATCCACAATGGATTTTCCACAAAAATGCTCTCTTAATGCATCATCATATCTTGTCCTTCTATATCATCCTCTTGCTTCCTTGCATCATTATCATGTCATAATCATAATTGCATCATATCATCTTACGATTCTTCTTCATCATCCAAATGAAGGCAAAAGAGAGTGTTTATATAGAGATCTCAATATAGACTTCCTAGGGAAATGCAAGGGACCCAAATTCAAATTTCACCTTAAATTATGGTCCAATTACAATCACCAACCAAGGAGGGGATGTATTAATTTGAATATCGGGGACCTAGGAAGGTGAGAAAACACACCAGGATGTTGGACAGAGGCACATAGGCCAAAGAGTAAGTATGATGAAGATTTAGGAGAGCCAATGCATAGGTTCTACCTAAAAATGGAGTCATAAAAAAGGGAGATTAAGGAGGACCCAAAGGACCCTAACCCTAATTTCACCTAGAAATGTAGAATCAAGTGAATGTGCATCCTAAATGCAAATCTAATATGTAAATGTACTAAATGAGGGTGCTAAACCTACCAAAATGGAAGTGCTTCCATTTTAAGATGATACATTTAGCCCCCAATTTATCTTAGGTATGAAACTACGTGAATATGCAAGCTAAAGTAAGAAAGCATTGTAAAGTAAAAAGGATATAGCCAAGTCCTCAATGCAGAGATCCTGGAAGAATCTGTTAGTATCCGCAACCTACAATATACAAGGTTAATGGAAATCCACAGAGCACCTAAGCCTTACTAAGATGATTTTGAGAAGTTCATAGAGCCCCTTATGCCCCCCTATTTCAGCTTACTAATTCTGAAAGGTAAAATAGGGTGATAAAGTTAGATCTATATACTAGATATGCAGTTTATTGAAAAGTCCTTTCCTAAATTATTTAGGAGGATTCAAAATCTTTCTAAACCAATTTAAGAGGTTAGTTATCTGAATCACAATTCCAACACCACTGACAACACTAAAAATGGAGCTACCAAACTCAAGTTATGATGAAAAGAGTGAATGCCTATCTAAATGCATGTAAAGGGAAATTCGAATTTGACCTAAGTAAAAATGAAATCCTAATAAAACCCTAATTTTCAGCCATATATAAGATGAAGAACACTTACCTTCTCATTCTTACCATTTGCAGAGCTTGGAATCAAGGATTAAAATGCCAAAGAGAGAATAACTTCAAGCGAGTTGCATGGAGGTCCAGAGAGAGTGTCTGGCCAGTAGACAACCACTACATGAGGTAGGTGCTTTGTTTTGATATTTTTGATTGAGAAATTCCTATTTTTATAGGGAAGGTTGACCTTGACCCAAAAAGGTCAACCCTAACCTAGTTGTGTTGACCTTGATCTTCAAAGGTAAACCATAATTGAGAAGGTCCTATCCTTTTTGGGGATCATGAGGTCGACCCTGACCCAAAAAAGTCAACCTTGACCCAAAAAGGTCAACCTTGACTAGGTCAAGTGAGTATTGTAGTTATTTGATGATAGATTACTGATATGATGTCTTTTATGCTGACAAGATCTTGCCCATCTTTGAGAGCACCCCTTTGGAGGGATTTTACTGACTATCAAAGAGAACTTGTTTGAGCTAGAGCAGGAGATACAACTATTGAGAAATCTGGGATTGTACTTGGTAGTAGTCCTACCACAGATGAGGTTCCATCGGTCCATGATACCAACCATGATAGAGAGGTGGGATGAGGACACTTGTTCCTTCCATCTTCCATCAGGAGAGATCATGATCACATTAGAGGATGTATATAGGATCCTATGACTTCCATCCTGAGGAGAACCTATTAGAATGAGAGTGCAGTGGGATCCTCCCAAGGTATTTTCAGATGGAGAGTATTATTTGGGATGAGTACCATAGATGAGGACCCGGTTAGATCAGATCACTCTATTAGCCATACTAACAGGTCTGACACCCTTGGTATAGAGAGTGATGCTATGTATACTCTCTTTGGTTTTAATACCCAAAACAAAGGGTATAGTTTTCTTAGCACCATTCACCCATCTCGTACATAGGATGGAGAATGACAGGATTTTTTTCTCACGAGGCCACAAAATGTTAGCCCATCTTTACTATGAGTTGAGTCAGTTAGTGAGATTTCAGTGGGAGAGTCTTATGATGTGCACCTTGCTACAGGTTTGGATGTTTGATAATTACACATGTACTCAACCACATGTTATTCTGGTGACAGTAGATGAGATCACACCAATAGCCTTTGCATATCCACTAGTAGATGTCTAGCAGTACAGAGATATCCTCTTTTGGAGGGTACGCTTTGACCGTATACTAGGTATTGATGTGATATGGATACCATACTATCAGATGACAGGATGGCCAGATACTCAACACCAGTTGAGATTTTCCCAGTAGTGCAAGCTGCTAGAGGGTCCTACCAGTCATGTAGTGATGCCATATTATTATGATAGAGTTATGAGATAGTTTGGTTGACACAGGGGGTCCCCGGACAGTACCTCAGTATGAATATCTGAAGAGATATTATCAAAGACTCAGTGCCATATGCTGACCCACAATAGCAGATATTGTAGATAGAGAGATAGATGAGACCGAGGATATAGAGGCAGATCCCAATATATCCTATTTAGGTGTGAGTAAAGAGTATATCAGATACTAGAGTCTACAGGGGACCCATACCATCTTCCCTAATGATTACCATACAGGTGATCCAGGTCTTTCAGAGAAGATGCACTTAGGTGGTGACACATTAGAGGAGGAGGAGGAGGATCATAGAGATGAGGAGGAGCCCATCCCTGAGGGAGATCCTATGGAGGAGGAGAGGGAAAAGGAGAGAGAAGAAAAGGGAGTAGAGGATATGCCCCCACGTGGTAGTAAAGATGCAGATGATCAGACAATCCATGATGTACCATTGAGATCATGATGACCTCCCTGTGCATATACAGAGACACCACCACCTACACCTAGACGCAATGAGTGAGGAGAGGGTAATCACTCCATGCCCCAACCATCTAGATCCTTTGGTGATACCCAGGAGGGAGATCCATGCATGATTTATGAAATTGATTAGAATATTTTAAGTAAATGTTTTGCTAGAAGAAGTAATAAAAGATAGATATGTTTGAATTATGCAGCTATCATAATGGAGTGGAGGAGCTTTGTGTCTAAGGTTTTGAAGGATACATTTTTATCCTACCAACTAATAGCTAGCAAGTGAGAGTCGCTTATCAGATAGAGAGATCCTGACAGACATGCAGATATTTTTGCATGCATCCAGTGAGAATTGAGGTTATACAAAGAAAGAGAAGAGAAATTGATGGTTGACCTATAGAGAGCTTAGGAGCGCAACTATGAGATGATCATATCAAGGAGTCACACATAGACTACCATACCAAGATCTTCAACCTCACACCACAGAGCAGAGAGAGCTGGGAGCCACCGACCCTTAGAGTGTAGAGATAGAGATTGATAGCCATGGCATATGTGCCATATATCTACCAAACTCATGGATATTTATATATGAAATTTTTTCTTGCCCAGTTAGTTCTATGATTGATTACTTGTTCTTTCCATCAATACACAAAAACTTAACATAAAGAAAGAATGAATTGATGTATGAATGTATTCAAATCACATAACCTACAAAACAGACATAACTATTCTATAGGGAATACATAAAAACATGAAGAAAAGTTGATGTATTAGGGATAATAACATTTGAGATGCATAATATTAATAGGTTCCTTAAGGGGAACACCACTCATATCAGCAATCTTATAAGCACTTGAAGTAAAATCCTCAATTACCAAAAAAGGTCCAAGCCAATTAGGGCTAAATTTCCCTTTTTCACTAGGTAAAGCATTCACATTCCTTTGATTTTCATATAAGACTAAATCACCTACCAAAAAAGATTGTTCAGTCACCTTATGATTATATTGTTTTTGAAGTGATTTATGATAAGCCTTAATATGCTCCAAAGCATTTATTCGTTGTTCATCCAACATTTCTAATTCTTGTAATTGTTGTTCTTGGAAAGTATCCTTATCAATTATCCCATGGAATGAAACACGTAAAGAAGGTATTTATAATTCTAATGGCATAATAGCATCAGTACCATAAACAAGATTATAAGGAGAAGTGCCTGTGGCAATGTGGACACTAGTCCTATAAGCCCATAAAGCATAAGTAAGTTGATTATGCCAATCTTTTGCATGCTTATTGACTATTTTCATTAAGATTTGTTCAATAACTTTGTTCGATGCTTCGGCTTGACCATTAGATTAAGGATAGTAGGGAGTAGAAAATATATGTTGAATATGATATTTCTCCAAGAATTTTGTGACTTCCTTATTCTTGAAAGAAGTGCCATTATCCGAAACTATTGTTGAAGGAATACCAAATTGTGCTATAATATGATTAAGAATAAAATCACAAATAACATCCGCAGTAGTAGAATGGAGAGGAATATCCTCTACCCACTTCATAAAGTAATCTTTAGCTATGAGGATGTATGTATGTCCTTGAGAAGAAGCTGGTGAAATTTTTCCAATAAGGTCAAAACCCCAAATACTAAAAGGCCACAGAGCAACTTGATTACTAAGCTCACGAGTAGGAGCATGAATTAAATTACCATGTTGCTGACACTTAGGAAACTTCTTAAAAAATGTAAAAGAATCTTGTTCCATTGTTTTCCAATAATATCTCATTCTAAGAATTTTATTAACTAAAGATTTCCCACCAAAATGTCCTCCACAAGAACCAAAATGAGCTTATGCTAAAGCTATCGGAAATTCAGTTCTACCAAGACATCTTAATAGAAAACCATTATAAGAACATTTTTAAAGGGTATCGCCCAAAATGATATAATGTTCTGAAAGATTCCTAATACGGCTATGCATGTTCCTTGTTGTTGATTTAGGAAATGTAGTCTTTCAAAAAATGAAAAATATGTGAATACCATTCATCCAAATGCAAGTTAAAAAAATCAGCATTAACCTTATAAGAAATTGCAGGGTGTTTAAGAGTGTGTATAGTAAATTGAAAGTCTTTTGCATTATTCTCGAGACAAACCAAGGAAGTTGTGCTTGCCATGGCGTTTGCGTGTCAATTATCTTTCCTAGGTAAAGTCTGAATCATATAAGAAGAAAATTGTGAAAGAATATCAAGAGCCAATTATTTATATTGTGACATTTTATCATTCTTAGTCTGATAACCCCCTTTGATTTGTTCAACATTTAATTGTGAATCCCCATATATTTCCATTTTTTTAATATGAAGGGATGAAGCTGTCCGTAAGCCAGCTATAAGAGCTTCATATTCCACAATATTATTAGTACAAGGAAAGGACAATTTATATGACATAGGGATTGGTTTCTTTGTAGGAGGGACCAAGATAATTCCTACACAAGAGCATGTCTTACATCTAGAACCATCAAAATATAATTCCCAAACACCTTCTTGCTTAATAGCTAAAATATTCTCATCTGGGAATTCTATTGAGGTGATGCTCATATTAGAATGAGGACAAGGAGCTTCAGCTAGATAATCAGTTAAGGCTTGTCTTTTAATTGACTTTTGAAGAATGAAATTAAGATCAAATTCTATAAGTAACATCACCCATTTATCCTGACAACCAGAGAGATCAGTTTTTGAGAAAAGGTGTTTGAGAGGATCAAATTTAAAAATCACATTAACCTCAACGTTCAATAGATAATGCCCAAGTTTTGACAAGCATAAACTAAAGCCAAGAATTATCTTTCTAAATTAGTATATCTTGTTTCATAATCAAGTAAAGTCTGACTGATGTAGTATACTGGTCTTTCCTTACCTTCACTATCATGTTGAGACAATAATGAACTCACATCATGGGAAGTAGTTGAAGTATATAGATAGAAGGGTTTATTAAATTGAGCAGGTTGCAAAATAGGAGGATTAGCAAGATACTCCTTAAATTGTTCAAAGGATTTTTTACATTCCTGGTTCCAAGTAAAAGTGGTATCTTTTTTAAGAAAGGAGGTGAAAGGAACAATTCAATCACCTAAGTTAGATTAAGGTGATGAATAGCTTGTATTTTTCCTTGTAAACTACGTAATTGAGAAATATCCTTAGGGGGAGGCATGTTAACAATAGCATCAATGTTTTTAGTATCGACCTCTATGCCTTTCTTAGAGATTATAAATCCCAATAATTTACCAGAATCAACTCCAAAAGCACATTTCTTAGGATTTAATCTCATATTATAACTCCTAATTCTCTCAAATATTTGCCTTAAAATAAACACATGGTCCTCTCTTTGTATAGATTTTTCCAAGATGTCATCTACATAATCTTCTAGAATCTTATGGATGAAATCATGAAAAAACAAGGTCATAGCACGTTGATAAGTTTCTCCCACATTTCTTAATCCAAAAGGCATCATGAACCAACAAAATTTTCCCCAAGGTGTGATAAATGCAGTCTTAAGTTGCTCTTCAATAGGAATAAATATTTGATTATAACCTGAAAAACCATCCATAAAAGATAACAAAGCATGACCCACTGTTGAATCCACAATCATATCAATATTGGGTAGGGGGAAATCATCTTTTAAGGATAATTTATTTAAATCTCAAAAATTAGTGCACATCCTTATCTTATTTTCTCCTTTAGAAACAACCACAATATTAGAAATCCATTCAAAGTAATCAATAGAATGGATGAACCCAACACCTAATAATTTTTCAATTTCATCTTTCACTAATAAGGCAATGCCTAGATTCATCTTTCAGATTTTTTGTTTCATAGGTTTGACATTAGGTTTAAGAACAATATTGTGAGTAACAATCTTGGGATCTAAACCTAGCATATCCAAATATGTCCAAGAAAATATATCCTTATATTCAAGCAAGAGGGAAACCAATTGATCATGTTCACCTTGGCTCAAACATTTCCCCACTTTGATTTTTTTCAGTCATTCTCATCCATTTGAACTTCTGTAGTCTCAGTTATTAATAAATTACTTTGTATGGGAGAGTCCATTGGTAAAGGAGAAATATCTTGTTTATCACGCTCTCCAAAATAGGATTCATTATTCAGACAATAAGGCTTTCTCCTTTTATGATGAAACGTAGGTAGATCTTGATAATCTCCTAAAAAATCATCTAGGGCTTCATCCTTAGGAAAAATATCCAAACTAGGTTTTTGATCCATGTCAAGGAGAAGCGCATTAACCAATTTTAAATGTTCACCATAGATATGATTGACATTATGAGGAAAATTTGATGGTTTTTTATAAGGATTGAATCCTAGCCCATAAGTATAATCATAAACTTCATTGTCCAAGTGCACTTGTACACCTAATTCATATTTTCCACATCCTTTCCCATTGAATCCTAATTTCCTAAGTAAATGATAACCCAAACCATATCTATCAGCCATATTCGATTGAGTTAAAGGAGTGGCATATGTCACAATGTCATAACAATCTTGTTTAATTATCTCAATTGTTTGTTCAAGGCAAGCAAAAACACAGTTACTTTTTAGTTCCCCAAAAAGTGGAGAAGGAATAAAGCCTTGTTTTTCAAACCCATTTTGTTCCTTCATGAACTCTAGATTAGAAACTTTGTATTCTCCCATAAAAGAAGGATTAAAATACAATGTTCCCCAATCATCTTTAGTTAAAGAAGTAGATAGAGCTTCAACTTGTTTAAATTGAGGAGGTTTCTCAGGTTCCTTACTTGGTTGTATGGGTTCACAAATCTTAGCATATTCTGCATTCAAGCATGGCTTTGGTGCATCATCCACATATAATGTATACATCAGATTTTTATAAATGAACCTAACCTTATGATGTAGAGTAGAAGGAATCGCATGCATAGTATGTAACCAAGGTCTTCCTAACAAAAGGTTATAATTGAGAGGTCCATGCATGACATGAATAGGTGTGTGAAGAAGGACTGGACTAACCTTGATAGGTAGTGTAATAATACCCAAAGTTTTCTTTGCAACGTTATCAAATCCAAGAATAGGGATATTATTTGGTTGAATGGTTTTAAGATCGACTTTAATAGCCTTGAGCATATCCATGCTACAAACATTAAGCCCAGACCCGTTGTCAATTAATATTCTATGAATGATACTCTGATTAATAGAAACAACAACCATAAGGGCATCCTATTGATTCTTCACCTCAACAGAAATTAAATCATCATCAGTGAACACAATAGGAGGTACAAAAGGCATAGTATGCATTCACTCCAAAAATGAATTAATATTCTCTTGATTAGGAGGTGGAGATGGAAGAGTAGATACAACTTTTTGTAATGCCTCATGATATGTAGGAGAAGTTTGAATAAATTCCCAAAAAGATATCTTAGCTGGAGTAGCACGTAATTTCTCAAATAAGTCATTCTCCTTAAAGGAAGAAGGCAACCTAGGTGCTTGAGGAAGCATGGGTTGAGAAGGAGGTAAAGAGGCTGGAACAGTAGGTTGAGGATTATTCTGTGTGTGATAAGCATGTGAAACAGAATCTGTATTATCAAAGAAATCCAAAGAAGGTTTAGGTTTACCCTTAATAGTTATTTGAGGACATCCTTTTACCATCATCAAAGGTTTAGGGAATAATATTCTAGATTCTTCAATGTTGCAAATAGTGGAACATGAAGGTAATGATGCACACATCCTATGGTAAAGCTCAATTGGAGAAGTTGTGGAGGAATATGAAATAGGAATAGGATCCATAGAGATCTCATTTGAACTATTTTCATTCTCACTTCCATGTACCTCATTAATGGATCTATTCTCTTGACCAATCAAACCTTCATCAAAGTATTCAAAACAAGAGTCATACATGTTGAACACATAATAAAATTACAAGCATGTAAAAGTTTTTGTGTTTTTAAAGAAATTTTATATTTTTTATGTATTTTTGGAATATAAATGCAAGAGCATAAAAGAAAAGCTACTTCTATATGCATGCAAGGTTGAATATGAAATGTAAATCTAACACCAAAAAGAAAGAGTTGTCTATCGCGGGTTCACCAAAATGTAAGATATATGGATGATCTCCTACATAGAGTTTTTGCACAATAGAGATTTATATATATAAGAGATCTATGCCATAACTTAACCATTAAATTTAATTTGTATTTGAAAATGGATATAGACTTGAAAATGAAAGAAAAGATTAATGGAGTAAAATACCTACCTCACATCATAGCAGATCTGAAAATGTCATTTTCTAAAACTTGTGTTGAGTTTCTGGAAAATCTGAGAACAAATCTGGAACGGAATGCAGAGACGAACAAAACCCAGAAATATTTTTCTGTTCTGACACAATTCCAATTTGTACCCTCAAGTCAATGTCACCATTGACCTAGAATCTCTGATTCAGACCTAGGGTAGAATTGACCTAAAAAGTCTGCAACAGGAATTCTATTTTTGGATCCTCAAATTTTTCTAGAAAGTGTATCCGAATCTGTGCTCTGTTCTACTATTCCTAAACCTGTAACTCCCAAAACAACACCTACAAATATCTGAAAAAGAGGGGTTTTGGGTTGGCTATATAGGGTTTTTCCTTATTTAAACCCCCATTTTGGTGATCTGCACCTCCATGAATAGCCAAATATAGTATAATTTATGTGTGTGTGTTGCTCTTGGAAAGAGCTTTGAATGTGTAATGTTAAGATCTAATCCTCTAGATTAAAACCCTAACATGAGTTAAAAATGAGAAACCAATGCATAGATTTGAATATGATAAAGAAAGCATACCAAGCCCCCAAGGCTAAATTATTCCTACCAAACTCACAATCTGTAGTTTCTACCCCATGATAATATCTTTTGAATGCTTGAAGGTTGAAAATGGTGGATCCAAGAAGAAGGAAGGAAGAAGTCTCTCTTTCTCCAAAGAAGATCCACAATGGCTTGTCCACAAAAATGCTTGTATGTATTAATGCATCATCATCTCTTGTCCTTCTATATCATCCTCTTTCTTCCTTGCATCATTAACATGTCATAATCATAATCTCATCATATCATCTTATGATTCTTTTTCATCATCCAAATGAAGGCAAAAGAGAGTGTTTATATAGAGATCTCAATATAGACCTCCTAGGGAAATGTAAGGGACCCAAATTCAACTTTAACCTTGAATTATGGTCCAATTACAATCACCAACCAAGGATGGGATGTATTAATTCAAATATCAGGGAAAACACATCCGCATCTAGACCCGAGGACCTATTTTAAGTTTTAGAACCTTGATAGGCTCTAGATTTGAAAGCGGGGACCACCACCTGACAGAGGTCAAACTCTACCTTGACCTTGACCTAGGTCAAGGAGGACCTCAAACTTGACCTAGGTCAAGGTCAACCTCAATTCTAACCTAGGTCAGAATCAACCTCGACCTAGAACTAAGGTTTCAGGTTGGTCTCCTTGGGAAATCTACAGGATTCCTAGGTCAACTGGGGACCCAGGAAAGTGAGAAAACACACTAGGATGTTGGACAGAGGCATAGAGGCCAAAGAGTAAGTATGATGAAGATTTAGGAGAGCCAATACATAGGTTCTACCCAAAAATGGAGCCATAAAAAAAGGAGATTAAGGAGGACCCAAAGGACCCTAACCCTAATTTCACCTAGAAATGTAGAATCAAGTGCATGTGCATCCTAAATGCAAATTTAATATGAAAATGTACTAAACGAGGGTGCTAAACCTAACAAAATGGAAGTTCTTCCATTTTAAGACAATATAGAATGATCTTCTGATTATGTGTAGGCTGATGTAACCTCCTAGTCAGCTTACTGACCAATAGACAAGGGTTGGACCCCTAGTCTCTTTCTTAGGTACTCAAATGTATCTTTAGGCAATGGATTTGTGAATATGTTAGCTAATTGTTCCTTAGATTGAACATATTCTAGTATCACCTCTTTCTCTTTCACTTTTTCTCTTAAGTAATGATACTTGATTGCAATATGCTTAGTCTTAGCATGCATGATTAGATTCTTAGAAATGTTTGTTGCACTGGTATTACCACAATAGATAATCATTGGTTCAAGAATTTTCATGTTCATACCTTCCAGTAATTATTTGATCCATGCAATGTTAGAGCAGTTTACAACAGCAACCACATATTCTACTTCTGTAGTGGATTGTGAGATGCATCCTTGCTTCTTACTGATCCATGTGACAAGTCTGTCACCCCTGAAGAATGCTCCTCCAGTTGTGCTCTTTTTGTCATCTAAGTTACTAGCCCAATCAACATCTGTATAGACTTGAAGCTCAAATTTGCCTTCTCTTTTATACCATAAGCCACATTCCTCGGTGTTCTTTAGATATCTCAGAATTCTCTTGACAGTAGTCATGTGTGATTCTTTGGGATTAGGAGAGAATATTGCAACTATTCCAACTGCATGTGCTATATCTGGTCTTGTATCAACAACATACATTAGTTTGTCAATCATTGATCTATACAAGGTCTGATTTACCTCATTTGATTTTTCTATTTTTTTTCACCTTACATCCAGTTTCCATAGGTGTTCCAACTAGTTTGGAATCTTCCATGTTGAATATCTTTAACACTTCCTTGATGTATTTGGATTGAGTGATATACATGACTGCATCATGTTGAAGAATCTATAGACCAAGAAATAATTTGATCTCCCCAAACATTAACATCTCAAAATATTTTCTCATTTCATTAGAAAAAGATTTACATAACATATCATTACCCCCAAATATGATAACATCAACAAATATTTCAGCAATCAGAATATTATCATCAAAATATTTTTTAAGTACAGATTTCTATTTTCACTTGATCTTACAAATCCAATGCTTATGAGATAGGAGTGAAGTATTTCATACCAGGATCTAGGTGCTTGTTTCAATCCATACAAGGCTTTGTGTAGTCTACAAACCATGTTTCTCTTGTTAGGATCAAAAAACCCTTCTGGTTGTTCAATGTATACCTCTTCTTCTAGTATTCCATTTAGGAATGCAGATTTGACATCCATCTGGTATACCTTGAATCCTTTGAATGCAGCATAAGAAAGTAGAATTTTGATTCCTTCTAGTCTAGAAATGGGTGCAGAATTTTCTCCATAGTCAATACCTTCTTCTTGTGCATACCCCTTGCATACTAATCTTGCTTTGTTTCTTATGACTTCTCCATTCTCATCTAGCTTATTTCTGAATATCCATTTGGTATTGATGAAATTTTTGTCATCGGGTCTAGGTACTAATGTCCATGTTCTATTCTTCTCAATCTATTCTATTTCTTCATTCTTAGCACTGACCCATTCTTCACTTTCAAGTGCAGTATTAACAGATTTAGGCTCAAAATCACAAATTAAACATCTAGTGTTTATTGACTTACTTCTATTAGGAATAACAGTCCACAAGACAACTGAGAGGGGGGGTGAATCAGTTGTAGTATAGATTATTAAACTTTAAATTTTATAAATCATATCATAAAAATTAAATGGTAACATAGTAAACACCAATACCATAACACAATTTCTGTTGTTGAGGAAACCTTGTTAAAGGTAAAACCCTGGTGGGAATTAACACCCACAAATAATGTACTGAGAGTATAGTATCCCTGTTAAAAGATATTAGCCATGTTAGGAGCTTGTTACAACATTATAGTACATAGTCCCTATTAGGAGACATACCCTGTTAGTAGTCAAAGAAAATAGTAGGCTCATTGCCAAGGCACACTTCCCAAAGAAGGTTAAAGCCACCCTCAAGGATTTGCAACCTGAATCAAGTGTATAAAGAAAATACACAATCTAATGAAATATCTAAATATAGAAAATTGCTTTGCTTGATCAGTTCCAATGAAGTATAACAATCAACTTTGCTTCTACATCCAGCAGTCAACAAGCTTCGTACCTTTCACACATCTCTACTCTTCTAATCTCTGCCACATCTTTTCCATAAGAAAATATCTCTCATATATACCTTCTTCCATTAGGTCAGCCAGTTAAGCTTTCCTAATACATAATTAACTAGGTCAGCCAATTAAGGCTTTCCATCATACAAATAATAATATAACCCCTTGCTAAGATACACACGGTACCTATAACAAGTAAACATCAATTATTATTGGAGATTTGATTCTGAGCAGTTGATTGATTGTATGTTTGTCATTGATGACAACATATAGTACATAATAGTAATTCTATACGTACTTATCTGAATGATGATATGAAGAATTGCATGGATAGATACATGTTGTTGACATTTTTATTATGTTATGTTCATACACACAGACCCAGGTATGATATTTTAGTAAAGTTATGTAATTTTGTTATTGGCAGTTACAGTTCTGAAAGTGTAACTATTTAGGGCTGACGTATATCATGTGTTTCTTGAGTTGCACCTATATTCTATATATGTGTGTGTATATTCAAGATTATTTATGAGTTGATGATATTAATCCAAATGTGCCAAACATGTTTCAAGAAGATTGCAAAGTTGGAGTTAAATTGGTGAGGCCGACTTAGTGAAGCGTCACGTCTATTCAGTTTATACTTGCGTAGTTGTAATTATGCTTGCGTGCTTAGTAGAACTGACAAGGATGTTATGAAGAGTTTTATTATAGGTCCCATGATCTCATACTATGAGGAAGATACTTATAGAAAGTCAAAGGTGACATGCTAAGTGTGAATGATACAAAAAGAGAAGAAAGATGTACAGAGAAGATTATCAGAGTTGGTTCATTCATCAAGAGTCTATGTAAAGAAGAAGTGAAAGATTGGAATACAATAGTTCTACTCTATATTTCATCATCAGATATAGTGCATATCTATTGTACATAAGGTTGTAGCCTTCACCATCAAGTAGTGAGCTTTTGAACAGTGAGTCCACCACCCCTAACAGGGTTATTTGTAAAAGACTCTTAATAGGGTCTGACCCTTAACCAGGTCACTATACTTATTGCATTGTAATGTACAACTCCTAACAGGGTTGAAATATCTTCTAATGGGGATTACTACATACAAGTATAGTTTATTGTGGGTGCTAATTCCCACTGGGGTTTTTACCATTTGGTTTCCCCGTAATCAAATTGTGTGTTGTGTACTGTGTTATCTGATTAAGCATTTACTTATTGTATTCTGAAGTTAAATAACTAAAGTTATTGATAAATGATTCACCCCCCCTCTTAGTTATCCTTTGGGACTATTCTAACAATTGGTATCAGAGCCAAGTGCCTTGGAGAAGAAGCCTAACAGCTTAAGGTAGATCAAATGTCTTACTTCAGAAAAGAAAGCCCTAAGTTCAATGGAGAAAATTATCTAGATTGGAAAAACAAAATGATAACACATCTACAATGTGTTGGCTTTGAGATCTTTGAAATTGCCACATAAGAAGTTGTAATTCCATCTCTAAAAGACCTTGCAAAGGATGATGCTACTAATAGACAAAAGGAAACATTTACCAATAATGCAATTGCTAAAGAAGCCCTAATCAGCACCCTATCTGACAGTGAATTTTCTGAGATCAAGAAAATTGATAGAGCATATACCATATGGAAGTATTTAGAAGATATGTTTGAAGGAGATATTCAAGCAGAGAATGCACGCAGGAAGACATGGAAGAAGAAATACAACAGTCTTGAGATGTTACTTGAAGAGAACATTAGAGCTTACAATCGAAGCATAAATGTAGCAGTATCTGGAATCAGAAACAATGGTGGTGAAATATCAGAAGAAGATATAATGGACAAGTTTCTAACCACTTTAACATCACACTATGAAAACAAGATTAGCATTCTAGAGGAAACCATGCAATTCTCACAAGACTTCAAGAGAGAGACTTTGATCAGCAAAATCTCTGCATTTGAGAGATCAAGATTGAAAACTGAACCTAAAAGTGAAACAACTTTCAAAGCCTCAGTCCATGGTAAGAAATCCTTACACATCTCTAGTCATAATGAGAAAGAAGAAGTTGATGAAGAACTTGAAGAAATCATTGCTATGATTGCTAGAAGAGAAAAGAAAGGAAAAGGAAAATATGAAGGACAAATTCCATTCAAATGTTTTTCATGTAACAAGATTGGTCACTTTGCATCTAAGTGTCCCACAAGAGTCAAGAAGTTTAGATCTGATTACAAACCCAAATATAAGAAGGAATGTTATCAAGCTGAAGAAGGTGTAACTAATGAAGATTTAGGAGAAGATGAAATTGGATTCAATGCCCTTAGAGACATGGAAACATTGCTTGAGGAAATGGACATTGTAGATGAAAAGGAAGAACAAGAGCTAGCCCTAATCTCCAAAGCAGACATTAGAACTAATTGGATCATTGACATTGGATACTCCCATCATATGACAGGTGACAAATATAGATTTTTTCATCTAGACAAATACAAAGGTGGTATGGTTAGATTTGGAGATAACACTCCTAAACCTATCATAGGTAGAGGTTCTATCACTTTGGATGGAAAGAACAAAACAAATGATGTTCTGTATGTTGATGGATTACTTCATAACTTGCTGAGTGTTGGAAAGCTACTTGAAAAAGGTTATCATTTGGAGTTCAAAGACAACAAGTGCATCATTAACAACAAGGATGGAGACATGATTGCATCAGGCTCCAAAACAAAAGGTAATGTTTTTCGGCTCAATTCTTATGTAAGTTGTTTTGTTGAAAAGGTGGATGACAGTTGGTTATGGCACAAGAGACTTTGTCATATCAATTTTGATAACATAGTAAAGATCAGTAATGTCAAGGAAGTTAGAGACCTACCAAGTATTGCAAGGCCAGTTGACACAGTATGCAGGGAATGTGTTATGGGTAAGCATGTAAGGAGTTCTTTTAGACAAAAGCATAACTCAACTGAGAACAAATTGGACCTAGTGCATACAAATTTGTGTGGTCCTACTCAAACAAGATCATACTACCGAGAAAGGTATTTCATTTTGTTTGTTGATGATTTTTCTAGGATGATGTGGGTTGCATTCTTAAAGGAGAAGTCTGAAGCTTTTGAGAAGTTCAAAATATTCAAAGCTAAAGTTGAGAATGAATCTGGATTGAAACTAAAATGTCTGAGATCAGATAAAGGAGGAGAGTTCACCTCTGATCATTTTTATGATTATTGTGAAGAACATGGTATTAAAAGATAGTTGAGTGCACCTAGAACCCCTCAGCAGAATGAGATTGTATAAAGGAGGAACATGATCATACTTGATACAACACGCACTATGATGATTGAAGGAAAAGTTGCACACACATATTGGAGAGATGCAGTGAACACAACAATATATACTATTAACAAAACTCAATTGAGGCCAGGCGCAGATAAGACATCCTATGAACTTTGGTTTGGCAATGTACCTACAGTAAAGTATTTCAGAATCTTTGGCAGCAAGTACTACAACAAGAGAGATTAAGTTTGATTCTAGAAGTGATGAAGGTATTTTCCTTGGTTATTCTACTAAAAGAAAAGCATATAGATGTTTCAATTTGATATTAAAGAAGATAATTGAAAGCATGCATGTTAAGATTGATGAAAAGTTTATGGTTCAAGAGAGGTACTATGAATATGCACCTATGATTGAAGATGAACCCAGACCTAGTAGCAAAGATACTATTATTGAAGAAATGTTTGATTGCATTGATGTCTCATGCAATGACCCCGAATCAAGAAGAGAAGAATCACAAATTACAGAAGAAGAAGACATGCCTAAGGTTCCAAAATTCACATCCAGATACCACTCTAAAGATGACATCATTGGAGATCAGAGCAGTAGTGTTTTGACCAGATCTAAAGAAAAAGTTCTAGCAATGGATGAAGAAGTATGTTTACTTTCACAGATTGAACCTTTAAGTGTTGAAGATGATTGTAATGATTCTGATTGGAAGAATGCAATGAAAGAAGAATTAGATCAGATAATTAAAAATGATACATGGGAATTGGTCCCTAGACCGAGTGACAAAAATGTGATTGGAACAAAGTGGGTATTCATAAACAAGATGAATGAAGATGGTATAGTGGTAAGAAACAAAGAAAGATTGGTATGTAAAGGATATGCGCAGAGAGGAATAAACTACACTGATACATTTTCCCCTATGAGCAGACTGGAAGCCATAAAGTTGTTTTTGGAAAATGCATCATTCAAAGACTTTAAAGTTTATCAAATGGATGTAAAATCAGCTTTTCTGAATGGTGATTTGAATGAAGAAGTCTACATTGAATAGCCTAAAGGACTTAGACTTTTAGATGAACCAGACATGGCATGAAAATTAAAGAAAGCACTCTATGGTCTTAAACAGCCCCCAAGAGCTTGGTATGAGAGACTTGATGGTTTTCTTACCAAGATTGGATTCAAGAAAGGAGCATCAAATTATAACCTGTTCACAAGAGAAACACCTGATGGATTATTGTTAGCTGCTATATTTTTTGATGACATTATCTTTGGGGGTAATGACAAGCTCAGTAAAGCATTTGAAAAAGAAATGCAAAATGAATTTGAAATGAGTATGATTGGTCCTATAAAATACTTTTTGGGACTAAATGTAAAGCAAATAGATAAAGGTATATTCATTAATCAGTCTAAATATGTGAAGGAAATACTGAAGACTATTCAAATGGATGATTGTAAGCCAGTATGCACTCCCATGATAACAGGAAGCAAGCTTTCAAAGGATGATGACTCCACATCAGTTAATAAAATATTGTACAAATCTATGATTGGTAAACTCATTTATCTAACTCAATCTAGACCTGACATATCTAATGCAGTTGGCATTGTTGGAAGATTTGCAGCTGAACCCAAGTAGAGTCACCTAATGGCAATCAAGAGGATATTCAGATATCTAAAGGGAACTATAGACTATGGTTTATGGTATCCTAAATCAAAGAATGTAAAGCTTCATGTGTATATAGATGCAGATTGGGTAGGTTGTATTGATGATAGGAAGAGCACTTTAGGAGGAGCAGTATTCCTTGGAGACAAGTTGGTTTCTTGGATAATCAAGAAGCAAAACTGTATTTCTCAGTCAACAGCAGAAACTGAATATGTTGCAGCAACACTGAATTGTTCGACCATGGTTTGGATCAAGTAGATGGTTAAAGACTTTGGCATTCAGGTTGATTATCCTATTGTTATTCATTGTGATAATACTAGCACTATCAACATGTCTAAGAACCCTGTGATGCACGCAAAGACAAAACACATAGAGATCAAGTACCATTTCTTAAGAGAAAAGGTTGCAGACAAAGAAGTTAAATTAGACTATGTGAACACCAAAGAATATTTGGCAGATATTTTCACAAAGCCGTTATCAAAGGATACATTTGAGTATTGTAGGGAGAAGTTGGGAGTAATTCCCTCTCCTAAGTCTATTTAGAAGAAGCAACAAAGACATCATTCATTAAGTGACTAATGAATGGTTGACTACTCTACTTCTGGAGTAGTACCTATACCTAAAGGACTAAGGCACCCTTTTCCATTGATGTCAAAGGGGGAGTATATAGTAAGGGGGAGTATGTACTAAGGGGGAGCATATACTCTGGGGGAGTACATACATGGAACAAAAACAAAGACAGAGGAACTATAGTAGTTTGGAGAAATCTTTGATGAGGATATTGAGAATATTGTAAAAGAAAGAGGACACCATAAACAGAGGATGTTTTTGATATCATATGTTGCCATCAATGTCAAAGGGAGAGATTGTTGGAGATTTGATTTTGAGCAGTTGATTGATTGTATGTTTGTCATTGATGACAACATATAATACATAGTAGTAATTCTTTATGTACTTATCTGAATGATGATATGAAGACTTGCGTGGATAGATACATGTTGTTGACATATTTATTATATTATGTTCATACACACAGACCCAGATATGATGTTTCAGTAAGGTTATGTAATTTTGTTATTGGTAGTTACAGTTCTGGAAGTGTAACAGTTTAGGGCCGACGTATATCACGTGTTTCTTGAGTTGCACCTATCTTTTGTATATGCGTATGTATATTCATGATTAGCTATGAGTTGATGATATTAATCCAAAGGTTCCAAATGTGTTTCAAGAATATTGTAAAGTTAGAGTTAAATTGGTGAGGTCGACTTAGTGAAGCATCGCGTCTATTCAGTTTATACTTGCGCAGTTGTAATTATGCTTGCATGCTTAGTAGAGCTGACAAGGATGTTATGAAGAGTTGTCTTATAAGTCCCATGATCTCATACTATGAGGAAGATACTTATAGAAAGTCAAAGGTGACACGCTAAGTGTGAATGATATGAAAAGAGAAGAAAGATGTATAGAGAAGATTATCAGAGTTGGTTCATTCATCAAGAGTTTATGTAAAGAAGAAGTGAAAGACTGGAATACACTGGAATTGATCAAGATAGTAGGTCTACTCTATAGTTCATCATTAGATATAGTTCATATCTATTATACAGAAGGTTGTAGCCTTCACCATCAAGCAGTGAGCTTTTGGACAGTGAGTCCACCACCCCTAACATGGTTATTTGTAAAAGACTCTTAACAGGGTCCGACCCTTAACCAGGTCACTATAATTATTGCATTGTAATGTATAACTCCTAACAGGGTTGAAATATATTCTAACAGGGATTACTACAAACAAGTATAGTTTATTGTGGGTGCTAATTCCCACTGGGGTTTTTACCATTTGGTTTCCCCGTAATCAAATTGTGTGTTGTGTACTGTGTTATTTGATTAAGCATTTACTTGTTGTATTCTAAAGTTAAAGAACTAAAGTTATTGATAACTAATTCACCCCCCCTCTCAGTTATCCTTTGGGACTATTCTAACAATTACAATCCATCGCATATACTTCCAGATCTGTAATGCACGCTCATAATTAATTCTAAATGCTACATGTTTGAAGTCGGCCAATAAATAGGTCTTCTCCAGAATACACACCACAGCTGACGTCACCAGTAAAAAAAAACAATTGAACTCAACCCATTACTCAACCATATGTTGTACGTCTACCAGTAAGCTTGCATCATTTGAAATATCTTCACCTGAAAGATACACTAGAAACACAGAGACCGGCTCTGTCCAGAATCACAGTTACAGTCCAGAAAACCATTCTTCACCAAATCAACTATAAACATCCACAATATGTAACATTAAGTCAAGCAACCTTAATAATAATTTCAACACACATCCTTCTACTAAATTACAACTTTGATCATTCTGAATCATTCGTACAGTGTCCATACACTTCTTCCAGTCAAGTAGCCAGTCTGTCTTCTTCACAGAAATATATGTTGATATCAGTGAAAAACATGAATATCAATAGTAAGATCAGTAACCAAAATTGATATCATACAAAAATCTCCCCCTTTGGCATCGATGGAAACATATGGGAAAATCCATATGCATCAACCCAAAAGTACTCTCTCTCAACAAAATCTTCTCAATATCCTCAACATAAATCTCCCCAAAATAGGAGGGATTTTCACATAGCTTCCTTCCCCCTTTGGTAGAAATGGCAAAGGGTTCCATAACTTATCTATAGTCTTCTATAAGGTGTAGCTTTTTAAAATCTTTATGTCCAAAAATTAGGTGCAAGGTCACCCAAATGTACTCCATAGTGTTCTCCTGTGATCCCTCCCCCTAATGAGTAGATCCATACATCAAGTCCAGAGAGTATTATAGCTCTAAAAACCATTGGACTGATGCATATCTGCATCAATTAATTACCACTAGGAGGGACCACCACCCCAAGCATGCCTCTAAGATATTCAAAAGCATCTTTTGGAAAAGGTTTGGTAAATATGTCTGCTATCTGTTCCTTTGTGCTAATGTACTCCAGTCTTATTTATTTATTTGCTACCTTCTCCCTCAAGAAATGATACTTAATAGAAATATGCTTAGTTTTTTAATGCATTACATGATTCTTTGACATGTTTACTATGCTATAGTTATCACAATGAATAACAACTATCTCTTTGAAAGATATTCTAATGTCTTCCAACATTTGTTTCATCCAAACAACTTGTGTGAAATTGATTGCAGCAGCAACATATTCTGCCTCACCAATAGATTAAGAAATATAGTTCTACTTCTTTCTCAACCAAGAAACCATTCTGTTATGCCTTGCATACCCGTCCCTACATTTTGTAGGAAAAATGTTGGGTCCCCCTTTTTGCTTTCGCTTGTTTCTTTTTCTTTCTCTGGCCTTTGCTTCTGCAAGGGTCATTTTCTTTTCTTTTTGGTTCTCTTCACTCCGGAGTCCAGCCCCAGAGTGTTTGTCTTCCTTGTTCCATCTAGCATCTAGACTCTAAGATTCTTTGTGACCATTTCCTCTTTTTCTAGAGGGTGCGGTTGCATAGAATCCCCGACCCTGGGGTCTGGAGGTTTTTCTTTCTCGGGGTTTGCAGAAGAAAGCAATGTGTTTTTACCCTAAGGGTATAAATAAGTATTTACCTCTCACTTTCACACTTACCATGAAAAAACTATCTAGAGCAATTACCTAGAGCAATTTAGGAAATTAAACAGCGATTAAGTGTGAATTGCTCTCGGTGCTTGATAGTGATTGAATGGTGATCATCAGTGGTGTGTTCATGGTCATTTCAAGGTTAACCAGTTGTAGAGTGCCTCCTGTGATCCTCTTTCCATATTCCTTCATGTGTTAAGGTAGGCCCTTCGGTTCTCCTCCTTTTGGTTTTGGTTTTGTTTGTGCTTGGGTTTGTTTTTGTATTTGCTTTGTCCTTGCTTTCGTGCATGCTTCACTTTTAGGTATATTTTTGCCTCTTGTTGGTGGGGTGGCTTCGTAGGAAGGTTGTCCACCTTCTTTTCTCTTTTCTGCATTGTAAAAAACTGTATTCTAGTGTAGATACTATAAATTCTTGAGTACCTGCTATAAATGGGTAGTCTTCCTGCTGTAAATTCTTGAGTTATTTCTATAGAGTGTCATAGTCTTGCTGTAAATGGTAGAGTAGTTCTTGTAAATTGTGTTGTTTCTTAGTTTTCCCCTGTATATTCTAGTCTATTTATTATCTTGGTAACCCTTCTAGTGGCGATCTTGTCAGACTCAGTATGTTGAAAACCAAATTTGGATAACGTCCACATGGTGTTCACTGGCTCGAGCTCGGTACCTAGCTTGTTTGAGCCATGGCAATTTTCTCTCTCCTCTATCATTTCATCTTAATGGTAGGATTAACACCCCCCAAGTGAGCATTCATAAGAAATCCCATTTGGCTTTCTTTTCCCTCATGTCAGCCCACTTGTCACCATTAAGACTCTTTACGTCATCTGTTGCATGGCCACATGACAACCAATGTCAGCCAAGTATAGATCGCTACAGGTCACGTTGATAACGGCTAGTTTCTCTAGACTCTAGGTACTAGGAATTCCCTGGGTCTTCATCCCATTTTTGTCACCTAAACTGATAACCCGGAGCCTCCAGGTGTTGATCAGAATCCAATCATTGTTAACTTTTATATCTCAGGATTTTGAGGCATACTAGTATTCTTTGAACAGGTGAAAGATGGCGGTGAATTCCACAGAGTCCATAAAACATTTTTTATCATATTATATGTATTGACGATTCTCTAGTCTTGTAGGTTGCAAGATTCCATCAACATGTCTAAAGTAACAACTACTCTTGGAACTCCGGAGCTTCCAACTACCTCCACTCGGGTGGCCACAAAAAAAAAGTAGAGAAGATGTTTGCCAATCTCCCATTAACCTCCAAATACTCGACGGAGGGTGTTCTTGTGGGGTCCAAAGTAGACTCCAAGATGGAAGAGATCATAGATACCGAGACCGAACTATGGGCTAAGATGTAGAGCCTTGTCCAAACCATGTACCAACAGAGGGTTATCGGAGATGATACGACAAAGAATGTGACCACCTCCGACATCATTAAAGCTACAATTTTCCCCTGCTTAGTGCAAGCACCAAAGTTGATCCTTCAATTGGAAACATTGTACAACACTCCCACTTGGGTTGTTTTTCTTGTCGATCCTCTACCACTACACTACCTAGTGGTCATTGTCAATCTCGATGCCGCCACTTTTTCTTCAGGGTTGGGAATCCCCCAGTTCAAGGGAGCCATTGTTA
Source organism: Thuja plicata (assembly GCA_018584345.1). Taxonomy (NCBI): domain Eukaryota; kingdom Viridiplantae; phylum Streptophyta; class Pinopsida; order Cupressales; family Cupressaceae; genus Thuja; species Thuja plicata. The sequence goes on along the minus strand of MU223166.1, from coordinate 95,645 downwards.
TCTCCTGGTCTGTGTCACTCAAGGAGTTCGAGAAAATTTTCCTCCTCACCCAGAAAAATATCAATACTTGTTGGCTAAAGTCCTTGAGAATGGACTATAAGAAGATGAAGCTAGAGATTTCCCGCGAAGACTTTAAAGAATACATTCAGGCAGGAATCATATTTTTGTGCAGGATCTTTGGAGAGCCCCATGCCAAAGAATTTCAGCATGGATGTATTATTTTCTCTACTGCATCACCACTCAAAGTCAAACCTTTGACTGGGAAACCATCATCGCCAACCATGTAGACTCCCAGCTAAAGAATGTCCTCTGGAATTCAAAGTTCTACATGACTTCATATGTATTGTGGGCACTGGCCCAATAGAGATCCACTTTTTAGGGTTTGTAGACAGTGGGCATTCTCGTGAATGGGCCCAACTAGTTGGTCCCATGGGAACATTATCCCCAAGTTCAGTGGGAACTCAGCTTCCCCAATTTTTTTAGGGTAAGAGATGCATTCGTTTACCATAAAATTTTGACACTCACTCGGCACACCAGGTACCAGTTGTCGTAGGAGGTGATGAACTTGGTGAGAACTTATGATAATTATTTTACTAAATTTCAGTAGCACACTTATATTTGGGTGACTGGCTTCTTTGGGAAACCCTACCTACTCCCCACGCATTGCGGGGATAGGGTTATTCTTTTGGAGTTCTATAGGCAAATCCTGGAGCTCCACGCATTCTTTGCCTTAAAGAAGGTCACATCTACTCCATTCCTGATCACTTGTGGGAACTATTATTATAGTCTTGCAGCAGCTAAGGAAGCCGAAAATGAGCTAAATAGTTTGGGACTGGCCGAATTCCACCTTACCAGAAGCAATTTTGATCTAGTAGGAAAGATAAGAGAGGTGCTTCCCCGGGCATCCACGCCGCATAAAGTTAACATTGAAGATTTTTGGGTGGACTACCGGGATAGTTTTTATCTCCAGGCCTGATAGTACTCCCACATGTCTGAAGGTGTAATGATGACCCTCAACCTTCAAGGCTTCTTGAAAGATTTTACAAATGATGGGCCTTTGGAGGACCCATCATACAAAGAGCAGGAGATCGACAAGTTGGATCTCTCTCCGGTGGATTGGGACACCCCAGAGAACTTAATAATTGAGGATGTGAGTCACTGCATCATCGATAATAGTCATAAATATTTTGAGAGGGTGTGTCTAAGGAGAACCCAAAAGGGTCTGATCTTGCGGGGGTCTTCTTTGACCTTTAGAGCCGTAGGACAAAGCATAAGAAAGGAGAAGGAAAAAGAAAGTACCCTGACCCAAGTGCCTTCCCAGTGTCTGCTCCCCATGATGGAGCACATCCAGATACAGATGGAGGCAGCCAGGATGACAAGTCAAAAGATAAGTGCCTAGATTTCCCACGATCTCCTAGCAACTCCAATAGGATCTGCCCACCTAGTGGGATCCTTTCATTGGTGGCACTTGTGAGCAGGAAAACAGTTGCCAAGGTGGAATCTATGGACATTCTAGATGTCAAGGCCCCACTGCAAAGAAATAAAAAGTAGAGGGTAGACAAGCCCCCGAGCATAAACATGGGCCCTGGCATGCCCAATGTTCCCCCATTGGAATTCAGTTTAGACTCCCTTGTATTGGATGACCTCCTAGAGACCTCCCCCCCGTATGATGACTTTGATGAAATCTTTGGGATAGATGAACTTATGAACCTACATGGGGAGATAGATAAGGTGGTAGAAGAAATAGCCATACAAGAGGGAGAGATAATCCCCAATGAAGGGGAGACACTAGAGAAGGAAGTGGTCTCAGAATAAGAGGTCTGCAAACCTGAGTAAGAAGTGACACAAAAGGATCCAATAGACATGGAGAAAATAATGGTCCAAGCAGGCAAGAAAAAATTAAGGCGAACGAATGATGAGCGACCAACAACTGGGGAAACCAAAACTACAAGATCAACCGTACCCCCAACCGTCACGCTCTGAATGCCTTCAGATACCTCAGGTGATCAAGTGCCCTAGACTATGATGTTTGATGAGGTGGTCTCGGTATCCATACAATCAAACATTGGCTGGACACCTCCGCCTCCTTTGGAAAATGTGCCCAAGGAAAAGGATTTCCTAGCAAATAACGCTGAAGGTGAAAAATAGCAGCAGTATGAGGGGAAGAACCCCAAGGATATAAATATTGATTCAACAGATGCTAAGAAAGATAGGGAAATCTTCATTGATATAGGTGATGCTGGTGCTGGCGGAGATGAGTTCCCTGACATCACAAATAAGGACACCACCAGGGCGGAGGACGCTGAAGCCTTCAGAGAATAGGAACAGGAACAAGAAAAAGAAAAAGAGCTCAATGAAACCGTAGATACCAGGAATGAACTGTCAAACTTTGAAGGATGTCCCAACACTCAGGCCTTAGAAAAATAACCACCGTAGCCAAAAAAATGTCTAGTAGAATCTAGAAAGAGAAAGGCCCCAATGGCAGAAATTGTTCCCCTCTCCTTAGCTGAGATGATGGCCAAGAATGAAGAGGCTAAGAAACCCAAAAAGGCCCAGATAGTCCATACCCTCTAGACTGGTTCGGGAGGAAGCACAGTTGCAATAGTTGCAACCCCTCCCCTAAATAAATATGTGGCAATAATAAGGGTAGAGGATTATGCAATCATAGAGGTTCCTCTAGGGAGTAGAAATAAGTAGGGTGAGCTAAACCTGCTAAGAGAGGCAACCCAGGTAGTTGAAGCCTGGCATGACAAATAGGCACTAAAGTTGAAGGAGGAAAGAGAGAAAAATGAAAATCTCCTTGGACTTCTAGCGGAACTTACATAGCCACAAGACGAAATCCATCTGGAAGCCTCCACCTTTGGACCACCACTTTCGCAAGGTGACTTGGATGCTCTTAGGGACATGAAGAAGAAGGTGCAGGCTATAGATGGGTGGATTGTCGAGCAGATCAAGGTCATAAGGCAATTCTTAGAGGTGTCACTTTTGAACCTTTTCTTATTCAATAATCTCTTGGGCCAAGTAAACAATGTCATTGTCTTATGGGAAGGAAACCTAGAGAAGTATGAAGGGTGGAGGACCATATTAGAAGAAATAATAAACTCCAGGGAAGAGGCCAACACTGAGGTGAGAATTTTGGGAGAGGAATCATTTGAGTTCCTCTGGGCTCAGTACTCCAGAATTGGCCTCAAAATTGAGGTGAGCAAGCAACTGGTCATAGCCCTAAAAGAGAAAGTCATGGTGGTCCATTATCCTTTGGACCTATCCAAAGAATTCATTGGTAGGGTGTCACAAGTTCATCCCTTCACCATCAAAACATATGCCCTAGAGGATTATGTCCTTAGTAAATATGATGAGCTGATGGAGTCTTGGTATCATTCTGTCAAAGACTTTTATGGAGGGAAAATATCAAGAATATCTAAGATGATGCTCTAGGCTCATGACTCTATGAAGCTAGTCGTTGAATCCTGGGACAGAGCTGGATATATTAAAGAGAAGTTTAGAATTGTTCGCAACCAATGGAACAACATTATGGACATAGATGGAGATGGCATTAGCCAAATTTTGGAGGCATTCAAGAACAACAAGGGAAAATAAAGATCTCCAGATTCTGAGGATTTCCACCAGCAAGGTGTATTTTTTAACATTCTTTATTCTTTGAACGTAAGCTCTCAGACTTTGGAATTCTGGATCCAATAGTTTTGTATTCTTTTGATGATCTATGTGTAGGTTCCCCAGAGCAGACCAGTCATTATCCAGTAGTTAATAAGGGTGTCAAAAAATAGGTGACCTTGATAAGGCATGTCAGTTCAAGGGATAGCCCTGATAGGTGATCTTTCCAAGGTGTCACTCCAGCATTAACTACCTGGTGCATCGAAGATAGTGAGCCACATTTTGCATTAATGAGGCATGTAGCCTCAAAATTTGGGAAGATCAGATTTCTTCTATTCTTTATCGGACACTCTTCTTAAGGTCGATTCTTCCATCCTTTCTTCTTGTCTTCTTCCTCTATCATGTCAGACCTTTGCTCTGTTCAAGGTAATTGTAAAGTGGTACAGGTAGTACCAGCCATCAGATATTGTATTTTAATGTTGAGTATATAGTTAGATTAGGTTAATTTTAGGGAAAGGTTTGTGTATAAATAAGAAGTCTGACCTCATTTCAAGGGTCGGTGAAATTGATGATTTTACAATCCAATACTATTAGCATTTATCATTTCATTTCTCATTAGTTGCAGAGCTCAATGCTTGGTAGTTCTTAGTTGTTAGATGCTCCCTTGGAGCCATTGATGTACACACTAGTGTTGCTAGAACACCTTGTTAATGAAGAAGGAAGAATTTATGGCAATGATGTTGTTGCCTTTCTGATCTCCAAGTTAGAAATACTCTTTTGTGTTGTATGTTTCTAATGTCCTTTTTTCTAGTGCTTTATTAGATTAGATGATCTTATTTCCCCCTTGCGATCGAATATGTATGAACTGATGGTTCTGTATGCATTTAGTATTTAGTGTAGTTCATTAGAGCATTATTGATGTTAGAAATATGTGGTATGACTGTAAGTAGAAGTAACAAACTCCTAACCTTGATCTATCTTTTTCTGTTTATTTGGTAAACTAATGCGTGCTTGCAGGAAACCCTGACCTACTAACAAAATCCCTAGAGAAGATAAGTCAAAAATAGCTACCCCCCCCCCCCCCNGCCCCCCCCCCCCCCCCGAAAAAAAATAGTCACTTGCCCATCTTAGCTACCCACACCATCGAGACCTGACACTTAGGTGCTTGAAGGCCCAAAGAATTTATTCCCCAGACAACCTTTAAATGAAAATTTGGATGGTACCCCAGTACCTGGTGACAACTCTTCCTCTATTGATGAGACTGGTCACAAATTCCCGTCAATAAAAATTGGCACTAGAAGGAGGGCATGAGCTCATCTCCTTCAGAAGATTTTAAATTTACACTGCCTGAGGGTTCCCCAAGCCATATTTTTAGGAATCAAACTTTTAGTGGGATAGGGTCTTTTTTTCCCACATTCTTTGAAAGAATCCTTTGATCAAACCTGAACCCTAGAAAGTTTGTTGAACTCGAGCCTCCTACTCGAAAGAAATGGACCCCGAAGACCAAGCCGCCTGCCAACCTTATCTAGGGATCTGCTACACCTCATAATACCTAGGCTCCTTAGATAACCGTGGGGACCAATGCTCCACCTAGCCAAAATCAAATTCCCCTGATGGTAAATTACTTTAGTAACAATGGGTCCCCAATGGGGTAGTTTTTGGGTGCTACCAATGATCTTCCTCTGCATCTGGAGAAGATCTAGCCCAGATATGAGTATCTAGGCCATAGAACTATAGAAGAAAATCTCTAGGCCTACAAGGATGCCATGAAATGACACCAAGTCCAACATTAGGATGTTGTGACCCAAATGTTACCTCTATCCTTAGGATAGAATGAGTTAAACTGGTACCTCAAATTGCCAGCCAACTTCATCAATAGGTTGCCAAATATGGAAGACCCCTTCCTGGCAGCCTTCCACATTCATATAGACCCGGGGTGGTCTCATAGCCAATTTGTCTCCATCAGGAAGGAACCGAATGAACCCCTCACAACATTCAACCATTGGTTCCAATGTGCCTTTAAGTGGTACATAGGCCCCTTCATCCCATCTACTGACGTGACCATCTAGACATACCTAAATTCTCTAGACCCCATCATTATCAATCTCCTCTGGAGAACCACCACCGCAAATAACTAGGATACTCAAGCAAAGGTTTACAACCTGACCCTAGAGTTGTCCTGCGGTTTGAGAAAATCTCCCAGCGGGATTGGGTAGAGCACACCATTCAACATGATACCCGATGGAACTTCTTATGCTAGGGGATATAACCCCAATCCAGAAATGAGTGCCCCAATGATGGCCATAGGTCCACAGCCGCCGATAGACCAGAATGCCCAGTACGTTTATCCATTGCAAGCCCAGACAATACCGGGTTAGGAATTCATTCCCTGGAAACAACCACAACAAATGCAACAATCATTGACACAACCCTCTAGAGTACCTTTCTTCAAGTTACCCACAGCTGGAGGATTACAATCCTTGACTCTGGGAGCTACTGTCACTTTCCCTAGAAACCAACCCCAAAAACCATCATACTGTGACGCGAACACCCAGCTATCCACCGAGGTTGAATCCCTCTAGCGATTGGTGTCGTCTCTGACTATGGACATGGGACAGCTAAAGGTGGGGCCTTCCGTGACTCACAACTTCAATTCCCAGAGAGGGAATGTTTTTTTTGGGCAGTGAAATACCAATCCTGGAGGAAGAAATTACAAAAATGGGCCTTGGCCCAATCAACAATAATGCAAATACCAGAGGTCCTCCTCTGAACCAAAACACCACTCAGGGTGGTGTTGGGACCAATTACTCTACACAACTTGCAGAATTACACCCCCTGACCAATTGGTGTAGATTACATGACACCGAATCTCACTTCAAGGTGAACTATGCCACATTGGAAAAGATCATCATGATCTCCCAATTAGACAGACAACAACCTATTGACCCTACTCCCCCAGAGACATCAACGCAAGAATCCACTCACATTTCCTTCACCTGTGAGACCGTATTATTTGGGTCAGGCAAAGAGGATGAAGAAGAAACCAAATTGTAGGGGTTCTTTGATGAATCTATCCCAACCTTTGAGGCTAATGCCTTCACCAGCCTACGGAGTCCCTACAACACTCAGAGTCAGGATGGTAAAGGACCAGTCTATATGCCAACACCTCCCAAAGATACCCCTCCCCGGGACAATACAACTCATTTCTCCTCCCCATCGAAAGGTCTTGGCTCTAACCAAGTGAAGGATCTGGCCGAGGGAAGCCAACTTTACCTAGGGGGAAGGTTTGACATCACCAAGGTGTTAGAGAGAACCACCACCTCTATGACCTTGATGGAGGTTTTGTTGAATTTTCCTGAGTAGAGGAAGTCTCTTCTGAAGCTCTTGGGAAACTTGGAAGCCTTCATTCATCCACCAAAAACTGTCACATTTGATGATGCCAACTCGGCTATCTTTTGGGGAAACATAGAGGATCCTCCCTTCTTACTAGGTTTTAACATACAAGGGAAGAACCTACACAACTGCTTGGTAGATTTTAGAGCTTCGGGAAACATCATGCCCTTACCTATATGCCAGAATCTCAGACTCTTCCCCACCCCATCCAAAGGTGTAGTAGTCCAACTAGACAAAACTACTATAAAAATGGTAGGTGAGTTGAAGAACATCTGGATTCAGCTCATCTAAGACCCCTAGATATCAAGCATAATAGAAATCCAAGTGGTGGAAATCCCCAAAACTTATGGGATGTTGTTAAGTCAGAATCGGTCTAAGGCCCTTAACAGTTATTTCTCCATGGACTTCTACCACTTGTGGCTCCCCTAGGAGGGGCAGTCAAACCAGATCAGGGTAGAGAGTGAACCCAAGATGAAGCAGGCCCTCACCAAAGTCAGGAGGGTAAATGAAGTCCTTTTCTTTGAGACTTCTTCCGGGGTGTACCGACCCCTAAAGATCCTAACATTTGATTTCACTCCCGGGGAAGATCCCATAGTTGTTCAGAGAATCCAAGACCTAGACAAAAAACTGAGAGGTGAGGTTAACTCACAAGGTAACGCAGCAACTCCAGCCACACTCTTGTCTGACACTTGGTGCTAGTTACATTACCAAAAATACTCTGAACTAGAGTGCAAGCCTTGCATCGTCGCTGCTACCTACCATATCAATGCCCTCTGGGAGAAAGAACACAAGGAAGATTCTCCTAGACCCATCAATCACTCCAGTGGCACATGTAAGGTGTCATTTATCCACAAGTCCTAACCAAAGACTTCTCCAAAGGAAAACCTCACCCATGCACCATCAGAGCTAGAGGAAACTCCTCCCAACCCTCCCAAAAATAATCCAAATACCACTTCACCTTCCCAGCCCCAGAGAACAAACAATGACCTATGGACCCTAAAGTTTGATAGGTCTCACTCTAAACAAGGTTGTGGGGCCAGAGTGGAACTGATCAACCCACAGGGGAGAGATTTCCTCTCATCTTACAGGCTATAGTCTAACTGCAAAAATAGCATCACAAAGTATGAGGTCTTGGTCCTCAGGCTTCTATTCACTATAAGAAAAGGGATCACCCAACTCCAGGAAATGGGTGATTCAGAGTTGATGGTTAAGCAAGTCTAGAGCCAATATAATTTTCACAACAAAAGGCTAGCCACATACCAAAACTGGCCATGGATCCTCATTGAAGATTTTGATGCTTTTAGCATCAATTATTCCCTGGAAAATAAATTATGTTCTAGATTCCCTTCCCGTATCCGCTAGCACCCTTGAGCCAATGGCTAGCTCGCAGCTCCAAAAGTTTTCTATTGAGATGGTCCCCACCCCATCCATCCCAGAAAATATCACCCACTTTCTGGTTTTGAGGATGATCAACATATCCTGGCCTTCATGGCCAATGTTGGTATCTTTGAGGATTAGATAGTGGAAGAAAGAGATCATGACGACATTGGGAAGGGTGAAGAAGATGATGAGATTATCAACTTGCCAACCAACACCATCCCAAAGGGGATGGTAGCTCTTGAACACATCTTTGAATCGAATCCCTAGGCCCGAGAGAAGATATCATCCTCTTCTGAGGGAGGAAAATTTGAAAAGGTTAACATCGGCCAGGCCAATGAAGAGAAATTTGTACACATTGGCACTTCCTTCTCCCCAGAGGAGAAGGAGAAGATTCTCATGATTCTCCAAGAATACATTGACGTGATTGCATGGGGGTATGAGGATCTAAAGACTTATGACACATCCATCATGACCCATACTATCCCAATGAAACTAGATGCTAAGCCCTTTCGAAAAAATAAAAGACCGATTAACCCATTGATAGAACCTCTAATTCACTAGGAGGCTGAAAAACTGCTATCAACCAAGATTATCTTTCCCATCTGGCACACAACTTGGATTGCCAACCTCATCCCCATGTGAAAGAAGAGCAGAAAATTCTACCTTTGCATGGATTTTCACAATTTGAACAAGGCATCTAATAAGGATAATCACTCTCTCCCCTCATTGGATGAGGTATTACAAATTGTTAATAGATCCCAAATGATGTCCTTCCTAAATGGGTACTCCAGGTATAACCAGGTCAGGGTTAAGTATGAAGATGGAGACAAAATAATGTTCACCACCAAGTGGGGAATGTTTGCATACTAGAGAATGCCCCTTGGCCTCATTAGAACAAGGGAAACATTTCAAAATGCCATGGACATTGTGTTTGAGGGCCTAGTTAATAGATGCATAATCATCTACATGGATGATTTGACAGTCTTGTCCCAGGATAGATGTGATCATTCCGCCCACCTCACCCAAATTTGTGAGAGATGTCACTGGTATGGAATGTCCCTCAACCCTAAGAAATTTATATTTAGGGTCACTGAAGGGAAGCTACTCAAGCATATCATCTCTAAGAAGGGTATATCCATTGACCTTGAGAGAGTTGACGCACTGTTGAATCTACAGATGCCCGACAATAATAAAGAAATGAGATCTTTCTTCAGAAAGATAAACTTTGTCCGATGGTTCATTATTGGATTCCCTGAGATAGTAAAACCACTCAACGATATGATGAAGAAAGACATGAAGATTGAATGGAGCCTTGAAGCGAAGTGAGCATTTTCTTAGATCAAGCAAACCATAATGGAGGCACCAATCTTGAAAATTCTAGACTATTCCCTCCCATTCCACATATACTCCTTTGCTTCACTGCATTCTATAGTAGCAATCCTAACCCAAAAATTTGAAGTGGAAGAACAACCCATTTCTTTCATGAGCTCCCCCCTTCAAGAATGCCAAAGTCTGATATTCATCTCTAGAAGAGTAGGCGTTTTCTCTTGTCTGGGCCATGAAGAAATTCCAGCATTATATTCTCTGGAGCAAGGTGCATGCTATCATTCCAAACCAGGCTGTGAAGTCTCTACTACTGTAGAGTGAATTGGGCAAACTCTAGGGGAAATTGATGGCCATCCTCCAAGAGTATGATCTAGAAATGCAACCCTTGAAGATATTCCAAGGCCAGGGACTATGTAGAGAAATGGTGGAAGGAACTCCAGACATTGAATGCCAAACTTACACAGTGGATTCCATCACCCAAGACCCATGGTATACCAATCTGGTGTACCTACTACTCAACAAAAGGTGCCTGAAGGGGCTTCCCCCAAACAAACATCATGCCCTGTGGCTAAAAAGTGCACACTTCATGAAAAAATGGAACGCTTTTCTACAAGAACTATGAAGGGATTTACCTCTGGTGCATAGATAGGGACCAAGCTGCTAAAATAATTGAAGAATTTCATGGGTAGTTTGGAACTAGGCATGGCTCAGCTGATGCCACTACCCACCAGGATGTTTACATTCACATAAGGAAGTGCCACACTTGCCAAAAATTAGCACATCGTGAGCGAAACCTGGCCATGCCTTTGCAGCCGGTCTTTAAAGTTAGACCGTTCACCCAATGGGCATTTGATTTTATTGGGGAAATCAACCCCAACTCATCTGCCAATCATAGGTACCTTTTGACTGCTACTGATTATTGCACCCGGTGGTCTGAAGTGATTTCTTGCAAAAATAACACGGTAGATGTAGTCATTAAATTCCTAGAAGAAAACATAGTCACCCATTTTGGAATGCCATTTTCTATAGTGTGTGACAATGGTCCAGTGTTTTCTTTGGTGTAGTTACTTGAATGGGCCTACAAGAGGAAGATCACCCTAAAGTTCTCCAACAACTACTACCCCCAAGGTAATGGTGTGGCTGAATCCACTAATAAAAATCTATTGGAGGTGATCAAACATATTCTAGAACAAAATGCCTGGAACTGGCACCTAAAGCTTAGATTCACCCTCTAGGCAGATCATATTAGAATAAAAGAATCCCTAGGAACTTCCCCATTTCACCTGGTTTATGGCCAAAATCTAGTATTCCCTATCAACTTACAAATCCTGGTCTTACAGTTTATGCAGGAATTCAACAACTGGGATAACATTGTAGAGGTTCAACTTCTGAACTTGGTGAGAATGGAGGAACAAAGAGATGCGGCACTAGAACACTTTGCACATCACCAAGCAGTAGTTAAACAATGGTTTGATCGGAGAGCCCAGTATAAGTCCTTTCATATTTTAGACCTAGTCCTTTTTTGGGACAAGGCCTGGGAAAAGAAAGGAAAGCACACCAATTTTCAATGGCTCTAGCTCAGGCCATATCTGATATACAAGATCTATGGGGAAAATAATTATCACCTCAGTACTATGACCCGAGAGGCCATCCCATTGGCTGTCAATGGACATTTTCTCAAGCACTATTTTGAATGAGGTAGGTGGTAGGTTTGTTTGAATTTGTATTATACATAAAGTTATTTCTTGTAAATATATTTCCCGGTGCTCCTTTTGGAGTGCCTTGTCCTTGTAAATAGTTTGTTGGTTGTCCTTCGAGACTGCCTTCCTTTTCTTTATTTTCTTCTTTTTTTGGTTTTATTTATTTTTCTTTTGTTTTCTGCGTTCCCAACGTGTTTCCCTCTTCTTGTAGACAGGTATGGTTCGCATGACATATATTCCTTGGAATGGTACCTTATGCATTTTGGGTAGTTGGGAATCTATTGTTAGCATGGTGGAATGTGTCTGCACACCGAAGCTATCTTGTGCATATGGTAATAGGTTATGAGTAATCTTCATCAGATTCATATCTTGGAAGTCCGAACATCGGTTAACAAAAAATATGAGAAGCAAGTAATCGCATGATCCTTGAGGGAAGATCGGTTGCACTAGTTATTGGCCAAGTATAAAAATCATAAAACATCCTGGGTGTGGAATGTTCTCTCCTATTCAGCAATTTAAAATGGATGGAAAGGTGAAAGGAGTACCACCATAAAAATTAGCTAAGCTTAAGGTTCACGGTGAAATAAGTACCGCCTTCCCATCTTCAAAAGAAAAGAAAAAGAAAGAAAATAACTGAAGAATAGAGAATTTTGGTACCCGGAGGAACGTGCAAGATTTGTGAAGATTTTGGTTTGATGCGTTCAGTGCCTCCTCTCTACTTCTCCTAGAATTCATCATCTTGACCTTCTTTCCAAGCACACACCTCACAGCTGATGAAAGACAGAAGGATTGAATCATTGATGAGTTAGATTTTATCAGACACCTCACACCTTGCAAGAAGAATACTCCAAGTAAGGATTAATTCTAGTTTTGTTAACCAAATATTCTAAAGTTCTTGAATGTGCTAAGGCATTCATCCTAGTGATTCACCATTTGTTATGCCCTACATACCCGTCCCTACATTTTGTAGACAAAATGTTGGGTCCCCCTTTTTCCTTTCGCCTTGTTTCTTTTTCTTTCTCCGTCCTTTGCTTTTGCAAGGTCATTTTATTTTCTTTTTGGTTCTCTTTGCTCTAAGGCCCAACCTCAGAGTGTTTTTCTTCCTTGTTCTATCTAGATTTCAGACTTCTGGAATCTCTGTCACCATTTCCTCTTTTGCTAGGGGGTGCGGTTGCATGGAATCCCTAGGCCCAGGGTCCAAAGGTTAGCCTTTCCTAGGGTTTGCAAAAGAAAGCAACGCATTTTTACCCTAAGGGTATAAATAGAGATTCACCTTTCACTCCCCCACTTACCATGAACAAACTATCCAAAGTGATTACCCAGAGTGACTTAGGCGATTAAACAATGATTAAGTACAAATTGCTCTTGGTGCTTGATAGTGCTTAAATGGTGATTATTAGTGGTGTGTTCGTGGTCATTTCAAAGTTAACCAGTTGCAGAGTGCCTCCTGTGCTCCTCTTTTTTCATTCCTTCATGTGTTAAGGTAGGCCCTTCGGCTCTCCTCCTTCTAGTTTTTGTTTCGTTTGTGCTTAGGTTCATTTTTTTTTACTTTGTCCTTGCTTTCGTGCTTGCTTCACTTTCAGGTCTGTTTTTGCCTCCCGTTGGTGGGGTGGCTTCGCAGGAAGGTTTTTCTCCTTCTTCACGCTTTTCTACCTTGTAAAAAAATGTATTCTAGTGTAGATACTATAAATTCTTGCGATTCCCTGTTGTAAATGGGTAGTCTTCCTACTGTAAATTCTTGAGTTCTTTTTGTAGAGTGTCATAGTCTTGCTGTAAATGGTAGAGTAGTTCTTGTAAATTGCAATGTTTCCTGGCTTTCCCTTGTATATTCTAGTCTGTATATTGTCCTGGTAACCCTTTATGTCATCTATCATGTGGCCGTATGACAACCTATCTCAGCCAAGTATGGCTCTCTGCCAGTCATGTCGATAATGGCTAGTTTCTCCAGACTCTGGGTACTAGGAAGTCCCTGGGTCTTCATCCCATTTTTTTCACCTAAACTAATACTCTAGAGCCTTTGGGCGTTGATAAGAATCCAATCATTTCTAAATTTTATATCTCATGATTTTGAGGTGTACTAATATTCTTTGAACAAGTGCAAGATGGCAGTGAATTCCCCGGAGTCCATAAAATGTTTTTTTTATCATATTATATGTATTGACTCCCTCAACATGTCTAAAGTAACAACTCCTAGAAATTTGAAGCTTCCAACTACCTCCACTGGGGTGGCCACAAAAAAAAAATCAAAGAAGATGTTGGCCAATCTCCTATTAACCTCCAAATACTCGAGGGAGAGTGTTCTTGTGGGGTCCAAAGTAGACTCCAAGCTGCAGGAGATCACAGATATCAAGCTCAAACTATGGGCTGAGATGCAGAGCCTTGTCCAAACTATGTATCAACAGATGGCTTATGAAGATGATATGGAAAAGAAAATGGCTTCCTCTGGCATCATTAAAGCTACAAGTTTCCCCTTCTCGGTACAAGCATCGGAGCTGATCCTTCAATAGGCAATGCTGTACAATGCTCCCACCAAGGTTGTTTTTCTTGTCGATCCTCTAGCACTACACTACCCAGTGACCATTGTCAATCTAGATGCCACCACTTTTTCTTTGGGGCTGGGAATCCCCTAGTTGAAGGGAGCCATTGTTATCTCCCAATCTGTGTCACTCAAGGAGTTCAAGGAAATTTCCCCCCTTGCCTTGCAACATCTCAATACTCGCTGGCTGAAGTCCCCAAAAAGGGACTATAAGAAGATGAAGGTAGAGATTCCCCGTGGAAACTTTAAATAATGCATTGAAGCGGGAATCATATTTTTGTACAGGCTCTTCAGAGAGCCCCATGCCAGAGACTTTTTGGCATGGATGTATTATTTTCTCTACTGCATCACCACCCACAGTCAGACCTTCGACTGGGCATCCATCATCGCCAAGCATGTAGACTCCTAGCTAAAGAATGTCCTCTAGAATTCAAAGTTATACATGACTTCATATGTATTGTGGGAACTAGCTCAATAGAGACCTACTTTTTAGGGTTTGTAGATAGTGGGCATTCTAGGGAATGAGCTCGGCCAGTTGGTCCCATGGGAACATTATCCCTAGGTTTAGTGGGAACTCAGCTTCCCTAATTTTTGCAGGGTAAGCGATGCGTTCGTTTACCACAACATTTTGATACTCACTCAGGACACCAAGTATCAGTTGTCACAAGAGGCAATGAACTTGGTGAGCACTTATGGAAATTTTTTCATTCAATTTCAGCAGCACACTTATATTCAAGTGACTGGATTCTCTGGGAAACCCTACCTACTCCCCATGAATTATAGGGATAGGATTATTCTTTTGGAGTTCTACAGGAAAATCCTAGAACTCCACACATTCTTTGCCTTGAAGAAGGTCACATCTATTCCAATCCTGATCATTTGTAGAAACTATTCTTGTAGTCTCACGACAGCTAAGGAAGCCAACAATGAGCTAAAGAGATTGGGACTAGTAATATTCCACCTTACCAGAAGCAATTTTGATCTAGTAGGCAAGATAAGAGAGGTGTTGCCCCAGGCATCCGCACCGCATAAAGTTAACATTAAATATTTTTGGGTGGATTTCCAGGATAGTTTTAATCTCTAGGTTGGGCAGTACTCCTGGATGTCCAAAGGTTTAATGAAGGCCCTCGGCCTTCGGGGCTTCCCAAAATATCTTATAGATGATGGGCCTCTAGAGGACCCATCATACAAAGAGCAGGAGATCGACAAGTTGGATCTCCCTTCAGTGAATTGGGAAACCCTAGAGAAATTAACAATTGAGGATGTGAGTCACCGCATCATCGATAACGGTAATAAATAATTTAAGAGGGTGTGTCCGAGGAGCACCCAAAATGGTCCAATCTTGCGGGGGTCTACTTTGACCTCTGGAGCTGTAGGACTAAGCAAAAGAAAGGGGAAGGAAAAAGAAAGTACCCTGACCCAAGTGCCTTCCCAGGGTCTGCTCCCCATGATGAAAAAAATCTAGATATAGATGGAGGCATCCAGGATGATGAGTCAAAAGATAAGTGCCCAACTTTCCTGCGGTCTCCTAGCAACTCTAGTAGGCTCCGCCTGCCCAATGGGATCCCCTTCGTTGGTGGCACTTATGAGTAGGAAGACATTCTTCGAGGTGGAATCTATGGACATTCTAGATGTTGGGGCGCTACTACAAAGACAGAAAAAGTAGAGGGTAGACAATCCTGGAGCATAAACATGGGCCCCGTCATGCCCAATGTTCCCCCAGTGGAAGTTAGTTTGGACTCCCCCGAATTGGCTGACCTCCCAGAGACCTCCCCCCTGCAAAATGACTTTGATGACATCTTTAGGATAGATGAACTTATGAACCTACAAGGGGAGATAGATAAGGCGATAGAAGAAATAGCCACGCAGGAGGTAGAGATAATCCCCAATGAAGGGGAGACACTAGAGAAGGATGTAGTCCTGGAACAAGAGGTGAGAAAGAAGAGACACAAAAGGATCCACCAGATGTGTAGAAAACACCAGTCTAGGGGGCCAAGACAAATTTAAGGAAAGTGAATGATGAGCGACTGAAAACTGGGGAAACTAGACCTACAAGATCAACCATACCCCCAACTATCATGCTCCAAATGCCTTCAAATACCCTGGGTGATCAAGTGCCCTGGAGTACAACATTCGGTGAGGTGGTCTTGGTAGCCACATAGTCAAACATTGGCCAGACACCTCTGCCTCCTCTAAAATTTGTTCCCAAGGAAAAGGATGTCCCGATAAATAACACCGAAGGTGAAAAACAACAGTAGGATGAGGGGAAGAACCCCGAGGATATAAATGTTGATTCAATAGATGCTTAGAAAGATGGGGAAATCCCTGATGATATAGGTAATGCTGGTGCTGGCAGAGATGAGGTCCCTGACATCATAGATAAGGATGCCACTAGGTTGGAGAACACTGAAGCCTTCGAAGAATAGGAATAGGAACAGGAAAAAGAAAAAGAGCTCGATGAAACTCTAGATATCATGAATGTACCGCCAGACTCCGAAGGAGGTCCCAACACTTAGGCCTTAGAAAAAAAACCACCCCATCCACTAGAATTGCTGGTGGAATCTAGAAAGAGAAAGGCCCTAGTGGTGGCAAGTGTTCCCCTCGCCTTGGTTAAGGTGATGGCCGAGAATGAAGAGGCTAAGAAGCCCAAAAAGGCCTGGATAGTTCATACCCTCCAGACTGGTCTAGGAGGAAGCATAGTCACAATAGTTGCAACCCCTCCCCCAGGTATAGATGTGGAAACAATAAGGGAAGAGGATTATGCAAGCACACAGGTGCCTCTAGGGAGGAGAAATAAGTAGGGTGAGATAGACCTGCTAAGAGAGGCAACCCGAGTAGTTGAAGCCTGGTACGACAAATAGGCACTGAAGTTGAAGGAGGAAAGAGAGAAAAATGAAAATCTCCTCAGAATTATAGTAGAACTTACACATCCACTGGCCAAAATTTGTCTGGAAGCCTCCACCTCCGAATCACCACTTCTACAGGGTGACATGGATGCTCTTAGGGCCATGAAGAAGAAGGCGCGGGCTATAGATGGGTGGATTGCCGAGCAGATCAAGGTCATAAGGAAATTCTTAGAGGTGTCACTTCCAGAACTTTACTTGGTCAATAACCTCTTGGGCCAAGTAAACAATGTCATTGTCTTATGGGAAGGGAACTTAGAGAAGTATGAAAGGTGGAGGACCATATTAGAAGAAATAATAAACTTTGAGGAAGAGGCCATCACCGAGGAAAGAATTTTGGTAGAGGAATCATTTGAATTCCTCTGGGCCTAATAATCTAGACTTGGCCTCAAAATTAAGGTGAGAAAGAAACTTTTCACAGCCCTAAAAGAGAAATTCATGGCGGTCTGGTATCCTTTGGACCTGTACAAAGCATTCATTGGAAGGGTGTCACAAGTTGATCCCTTCACCACCAAAACATGTGCCCCAAAAGATTATTTCCTCAGTAAATATGATGAGCTGATGGAGTCCTAATATCAGTCTGCCAGAGACTTTGATGGAGGGAAATTATCAAGAATATCTAAGATGATGCTCTAGGCTCATGACTCTATGAAGCTAATCGATGAATTCTGGGACGGAGCCAGAGATATTGAAGAGAAGTCCAGAATTGTTCGCGACCAGTGGAATACTATTAGGGACATAGATGAAGATGGCATTAGCCAAATTATGGAGGCATTCAAGAATGGCAAGGGACAATAAATTTCTCTAGATTCTGGGGATTTTGACCAACAGGATCTATTTTTGAACATTCATTATTCTTTAAATGTAAGCTCCCGGACTCCAGAATTCTAGATCCAACAGTTTTGTATTCTCTTGATGATCCATCTCCAGGTTCTCCAGAGCCAACTCATCATTATCCAGTAGTTAAAAAGGGTGTCAGAAAATAGGTGACCCCGATAAGGCATGTCAATTTGAGGGATGGCCCTGACAAGTGATCTTTCCAAGGTGTAGCTCCAGCATTTACTACCTGGTGCATCAAAGATAGTGAGCCACATTTCACATTAATGAGTCATGTAGCCTCAAACTCTGGGAAGATCATATTTCTTCTATTCTTTCTCTAGCGCTCTTCTCAAGGCTGATTCTTCCATCCTTTCTTCTTGTCTTCTTCCTCTTTCATGTCAGACCTCTAGTCTATTTGAGGTAATTGTAAAGTGGTGCAAGTAGTACCGGCCACTGGATATTGTATTTTAATGTTTAGTGTATAGTTAGATTAGTTTATTTTTAGGGAAAGGTTTGTGTATAAATATTAAGTTTGACCTTATTTCAAGGGTCGGTGAAATTGATGATTTTGCAGTCCAATACTATTAGCATCTAGCATTTCATTTCTCAGTAGTTGCAAAGCTCAATGCTCAGTAGTTCTTAGTTGTTAGATGCTCCCTTGGAGCCATTGATGTACACACTAGTGTTGCTAGAATGCCTTGTTAATGAAGAAGGAAGAATTTTTATCAATGATGTTGTTGGCTTTCTGATCTCTGATTTAGTAATACTCTTTTGTGTTGTATGTTTCTAATGTCCTTTGCTCTGGTGCTTTATTAGATTAGATGACCTTATTTTCCCCTTGCTATTGAATATGTATGAACTTATGGTTCTATATGCATTCAGTATTTAGTGTAGTTCATTAGAGCATTGTTGATGTTAGAAATATGTGGTATGAATATAAGTAGAAGTAACAAACTCCTAATCTTGATCTTTCTTTTTCTATTTATTTGGTAACATAATGCGTGCTTGCAGGAAACCCTGTCCTACTAATGAAATGCTCAAAGAAAAAAAGTCAAAACCATCGATCCCCCCAAACAAAAATAGTCACTTGCCCAACTTAGCTACCCACACCGTCGAGACCCGACACTCAGGTGCTTGAAGGCCCAGAGAATTTATTCCCTAGACAATCTTTATAGGAAAAGTTGGCTGGTTCCTCAGTACCCAATGACAACTCTTCCTATGTTGATGAGACCGGTCATAAAGTCCCATCAACACATCCTTTTCCCAAGGAAAAATGCACCACCACTTGTGCTCTTCCTTTTATCCACATTACCTGCCCAATCAGCATTAGTAAAATCTTGCAATGTAAAATCATCAGATGTTTCATACCATAATCCATATTCTATTTGCCCTTTCAAATATCTGAAAATTATTTTCACAGCAGCAAAATGTATTTCTTTAGGATCTTCCTGATATCTAACCACAATTCCAACTACATTGGTAATATCTGGTCTAGTGGGTGTTAGATATTATAGACCTCCAATCATTAATATGTACTTAGTCTGAACAAAACTTTGAGTCTCATCACTATTAGTTAGTTTGTTTCCTGTAACCATAGGTGTTCCAATAGGTTTGCAATCTTCCATCCCAACTTTTTCAACATTTCTTTAAGATACTTGGTCTGAGATATGAAAATTCCATTCTTACTCTGATTAATTTGCGAACCAAGGAAAAATTTCATCTCACCAATAATTGACATTTCAAATTCATTTTCCATTTCTTTAGCAAACTTCTTACTCATCTTATCATTGCCTCCAAAAATGATATCATCAACAAAAACTTCTATAATCAAGATTTCATCTTCTTCATTTCTTAAGTATAAATTACTATCTGCATTACCTTTCCTGAAACCAAGATGAAGTAGATATTTGTCTAGTCTTGCATACCATGCCCTTGGTGCTTGTTCCAGTCCATACAGTGCTTTCTTCAGTCTGCAAACCATGTTTTCATCATCTATCAAAGGAAAACCATCAGGTTGCTCAATGTAAAATTATTCTTCTAAATCACCATTCAAGAATGTTGACTTCACATCCATCTAATAAACCTTAAAGTATTTATGTGTAGCATAAGAAAGGAATAATCTCACAGCTTCCAATCTAGCAATAGGAGCAAATGTTTCTTCATAGTCTATGCCTTCTTTTTGTGAGTAGCCTTTACATACTAGTCTAGCCTTGTTTCTTACCACTGTTCCTTCCTCATGCATCTTGTTTCTGAAAGCCCATTTAGTGCCAATCACATTTTTGTTCTTAGGTCTTGGAACCAATTCCCAAGTATTGTTCTTCTTTATTTGTTCTAGTTCTTCTTCCATGTCTTTAGTCAAAGATTCATCTCTACATGCTTCATCAGTAGTCTTTGGTTCAACTTGAGAAATCAAATATATCTCATCTCTAACTCTAGATCTAGTCATCATGCCTTTTCTTGCATCACCAATAATTTTATCTTCAGTATGGTTTTTCTTAACATACCTTGGTGTCTTCAATGTCTTAGTAGCTTTAGTATGTTCATATTGAACCTCATCGTCAACCATCAAAGATTCTTCAGGTTCAACAGTGACCTCTTTTGTTTTTGTAATCTGACCATAATCATAAATATTTTCCTGAATCTGAAACTTTTCATCTATCCTCACATTGGTGCTTTCAATCAATTTCCTCAATCTCAGATTGAAACATTTACAAGCTTTACTCTTAGTGGAATAACCAAGAAATATTCCTTCATCACTTCTAGCATCAAACTTGCCTATCTCATCATCGCTCTTGATATAGCATTTACTTCCAAATATTCTAAAATATTTCACAGTAGGTGTATGATTAAACCATAATTTATAAGGATTTTTGTTTGTACATTTACTTCCAGCAACATAGTCCTTGCATTATCTAATATAGTTCTATTTCTTTTCTCTTCTATCCCATTCTATTATGGATTTCTAGGGGCTGAAGTCTGTCTGTGTATTCCATTTTCTTCATAGTATATATTAAATAGTTCTAATGTAAACTCTCCTCCTCTGTCTAATCTTAAACACTTCATCTTTAAACCAGATTCATTCTCCACTTTTTCTTTGAATATCTTGAACTTGTCAAATGCTTCAGATTTCTCTCTCAAATATGTAACCCACATCATTCTAGAAAATTCATCAACAAATAGTATAAATTACCTTTCACCATAGTATGATCGTGTTCATGTATGACCACACAGATCTGTATATACTAGATCCAACTTCACTTTAGCTGAATAAAATTTTCTTTTGAAAGTGCTTCTAGTCTGCTTCCCCATAACACATTCTCTACACATAGTGTTAGATGGCTTCACAATTTTAGGTAGATCTCTTACTGCATTAGTTGTATTTTGCTTCACAATGTTATCAAAGTTAACATGACAAAATATTTTGTGCCATAACCAACTATCATCAACCTTCAGAATAAAACAAGAAGCTTCAGATGTGTTCAATTCAAATACATTAGCTCTATATTTAGTACCAGATGCAATTAGGTCTCCTATTTTACTCTTGATAGAACATTTCCCATTGATGAAGCTCAATTGATAACCTTTGTCCACTAGTTGTCCAACACTCAAAAAATTATGCTTAAGTCCATCAACAAGTAATACATTGTCAGTGTTAGTCTTTCCATCCAAAGAGATAGATCCAACTCCAATAATAAGTTTAGGAGTATTTTCACTAAATCTGACAACACCTCCATCATGTCTTTTCAAACTCACAAACTTGTTTTTATCTCCAGTCATATGATGTGAACAACCACTTTCTATAACCCATTCAGATTTATTTTCAACTCGAGATACTAAGGATTTTTCTTCATGCATAGGTACATCATCCTTAATAGAGATAAATCCAATTTCATCATAGTCACCAACATCATCAACTGACATACCCTCACTAGCATATTAACATTCCTTGTCTTTTGAATATTTAGATTTGAAAAACTTAGGTTTTTGCTTTGGAACTCTTGTAGGACATCTAGATGCAAAGTGACCAATCTTGTTACATGAAAAACACTTCAAAGGTAATTTTCCTTCTAATTTACCCTTACCTCTCTTTTCTCTTCTAGCAATCAGTGCCACAACTTCATCTATCTTTCTTTCTTCCTCCTGTATTTGTTCCCATTCATCAGCATAAGCTCCAAGCTCTTCTCTTATGTCACTATTGCTGGTTCTTACATTTCCAGATAAGGTCTTTTCATTCTTGTGCATGGTTTCCTTGAATGCTGACTCAACTTTAGGTAAAGTGTCTCCCAATTCTATGACCTAAAATGCAGTTAGCTTTCCAATCAACATTTATGTTGTGAAGTTCGGCGTCAAAGGTATGATTTCCTCTATGGCTTGTACTTTGGTTCTGTATACAGGTTTCAAAGATCTGAGTATCTTTGCAATCACTTCTTCCTCACTATAAGTTCCTCCAGAGTTTCTAATGTTAGTAACTACTTCAGTAATTCTATGTGCATATGCCCTAATGTTCTCATCTTCTCTCATCTTCAGTGATTCCATCTTTGTTTTCCAGTTTTGTAACATTTTTTTCTTTGTAAATTTTTCTCCAACATATAATGCTTCTAGTCTTGTCTAGATCTCATGTGCAGAGTCCAAGTCTTTTACTTCAGTGAATTCTCCTTCTGAAAGAGCATTGATCAAAGATTCCCTTGCAACCATATTGCATGAAAATAACTTCTTCTGATCTTCATTAGCTTTCTCTAACTCATCCTTAGTAGCTATCTTTTCATTCTTATTTGTGATCATCTAGTAATCAATTCCCAGACATAGCAAGTGTGTTCTCATCTTGTTCTTCCAACTGTCAAAGTTTTCAAGATCAAACTTCGGACTATCCCTCCTATAGTAAGTCATCTTCAGGATCACCTTAAGCTGTTAAAATTTCTCTCTAAGGACCAGTGGCTCTGATACCAATTGTTAGGAATAACTGTCCACAAGACAACTGAGAGGGGGGTGAATCAGTTGTAGTATAGATTATTAAACTTTAAACTTTATAAACCATATCAGCAAAAGTAAATGATAAAATAGTAAATGCCAACACCATAACACAAGTTTTGTTGTCGAGGAAACCCTATTAAAGGTAAAACCCCAGTGGGAATTAACACCCAAAAATAATGTACTGAGAGAATAGTATCCTTGTTAAAATATATTATCCCTGTAAGGAGCTTGTTACAACATTATAGTACACAGTCCTTGTTAGGAGATATACCCTATTAGGAGTCAAATAAAATAGTAGGCTCACTGCCAAGGCACACTACCCAAAGAAGGTTAAATCCACCCTCAAGGATTTGCAACCTGAATCAAGTGTATAAAGAAAATACACAATCTAGTGAACTGTCTGATAGAAACTATCTTTTCTTGGTCAGTTCCAATGAAGTATAACAATCAACTCTACTTCTACATCCAGCAGTCAACAAGATTTGTACCTTTCACACATCTCTGCTCTTCTAATCTCTGCCACATCTTTTCCACAAGAAAAGATCTCTCATATATACCTTCTTCCATTAGGTCGGCCAATTAAGGATTTCCATCATACAAATAATAATATAACCCCTTGTTAAGATAAAAATGGTACCTATAATAACTAAACATCAATTACAATCCATCACATATACTTCCAAATCTATAATCCATGTTCATAATTAATTCCACACGCTACATTTATGAAGTTGGCCAGTAAATAGGTCTTCTCCAAAATACATGCCACAGCTGACATCACCAGTAAAAAAATAAAAATCAAACCAACCTATTACTCAACCATATGTCAGTTGTCCACTAGTAAGCTCACATCATATGAAATTTCTTTGCCAGAAAGATACACCAGAAACACAGAGACCAGCTCTTTCCAAAATCATAGTTACAGTCTAGAAAACTAGTCTTCACCAAATCAACTGTAACATTCACAATATGTAACATTAAGTTAAGCAAGCTTAGGAATAGGGTCAACACACATCCTTCTACTAAAGTCCAAATTTGATCATTCTGAATCATCTGTATAGTATCCGTACACTTCTTCCACAAAAATATATTTTGACATCAGTGACAAAACATGAATATCAACAGTAAGATCAGTAACCAAAACTGATATCATCCAACAACTTCTTGTTCTCATTCCAACCTTCTTGTCTCCTATGATCTGGTTCTATGGATGGTGTCTTCTCACATACTTGGCAAATATCGGTTCAGTTCTTTGTTCATCATTCTGATCATCATATTGACCTTCATTCTGATCTCCATCGCTTAGAATATCATTTTGAGGATTTTCCTGATTTTTGGTATTTGCAACCTGATGCTTGGGTGCAATGATCTGTGGCTCGGGAGTGATACACTATTGCTTAGGAAGAGTGTTAGGTTCTTTAGTGTAAAAAAACCTATTGTAGTCTTCTGGTTCTTTTTTCATTCCTCGTCATTTTTCTCTACATATTCATATATTCTAATATTTTCACTTTCAATGATTTTTTTAGAGGACTTGTTAAGACATTTATAAGCCTTTATCTTGGTGGAATACCCTATAAATATTCCTTCTTCACTTTTGGAGTCAAGATTTCCATTTCTATCATCTTTCAAAATATAACATTGACTGCCAAAAATTATAAAGTAACTTACATTGGGTGTGTAACCATACCATAGCTCATAGGGTGTCTCTTGGTGTCTTTCTTCAATTGTACTTTATTCAATTTGTAGACAGCAGTACTGACAACTTCCCTCCAAAATGTTTGATTGATGCTTTTATGTATCATCAGTGTTCTTACACAATCAACAATGGATTTGTTTCTCCTTTCAGCGATCCCATTTTCCTGTGGTGTTCTTGCTATAGAAACCTATATTTTAATTCCATGCTCATTGCAAAAGTTAGTGAATTCATCATAAAAAAATTCTCCTCCTCTATCTGATCTTAAGCATTTCAATTCCTTACCACTTTTTTCTACCATATCTTTATATCATTTAAACATCTTGAATGCTTCTAATTTTTCTTTTAAGAACATAACTGTCATCATTCTAGAATAATCATCAACAAAGAGAATGCAATATCTATCAATATAATAACTCTTTGTTCTCATGGGTCCACATAGATTAGTATGGACTAATTCTAGAATAGCATTAGATGTATGGGTTTTTCTCTTGAAACTAGACTTTGTCATTTTACCTTTTTGACAATTCTTACACATGATATGCTCGGGCTTTGACATGCTTGGTAAGCCTCTTACTTTCCTTTTATTTCTTATCTTAATCATGTTGTCAAAATTCACATGACATAATATTTTATGCCACAACCATGTCTTTGTTTCTAGCCATTAAAAAAGTAGTGTTTATATCATCAAGATAGAATAGGTTACCTTTTGTCTGTTCACCGGTTCTGATCAACCTTCCTAATTCATTAAATATATTTTCCTTTTTGTTCTCAAATCCAACTCAGTGACCTATGTTATTCAGTTGTGAAACACTCAATAGATTATAATTAAGTCCTTTTACCCAGTATGCATTTTCACATTTGATCGGGTTATTCAACATTATAGTTCCTTTACCTTTAACTGGACAAGGTGAGTCATTACCCATTCTTACTGATCCACCATTATAGTACTCAAAATTTTCAAACTTTTCTTTATCACTGGTCATATGGTGAGTGCAACCACTATCTATAATCCAGACATCATTCTTACTAACCTTAGATATGAGTGCAGTCTCTTCATACCTTTCTTCTTCATCTTAATCATCCTTCATGGCCATAAATACCATCTCAATGTCTTCAACAGATTTGGTGTCAGTATCTCCAACTCTGTTCTCAATCAGGTAACAAGATTTCTTCCCTTTGTCCTTGTAGTCTCGGGTATCTCTTCTGTCAGATTGTCAGTTGCTTCAGTAATCTCTATTATCACCTCTATCAAACTTCTTTTCATATGATCTATCATTACTTTTGTCATCTTTTCTTTTGTTAGGACTTCTAGCAGCAAATTTTCCAATCTCTTTACAATTAAAACATGCAATTGGTAATTTACCTTTGTATCTACCTTTTCTTCTCTGCAATATTCTAGCCATTAGTGCTTCAATCTCATCAAGATCTTGGTCATCACTATCACTTTCACTATCATTTCTCATAGTGTGTTTATGACTTGACTTACTTATTTACGAAGAAGATTTGAATGCAGACTCAATAGATGGTAAGACATTGTTATCAAAGTTATTCATCTCAAATGAAATCAGTCTACCAGCCAAACTATCTAGAGTGAAATTATTGTTTTCTACTACTCTCATTTATTGTATAGCAGATACTCTAATAGCATATACAGGCAGTAAGGTTCTTAGGATTTTACTTACCAATGTCTCTTCTTCAAGTATACCTCCAAATCCTCGGATAGCATTGGCTACCTCTTTTATTATGCAGTTGTACTGAGTGATATTTTCTCCTTCTCTCATTCTTAGGTTATCAAATTTACCTCTTAGGATTTATGCCTTTGCTCTTAGTACATTAGCATCTCCTCCATGTACGAGCTTCAATTTGTCCCACATTTTATTTGCAGAGGTGCAGGTTTTGACATCTTCAAATTGAGCATTGGAGAGTGAGGATGAAAGTTCTATCATCTTATAATTGTTCTCATGCTTTTATCTCAATTTCTCAAGTGTGTGAGGTCTTGTAGGAAACACATATTCAGTATCCAAGTATTGAGTAACATCATTTCCAATACCTGATAGGTGGAGTCTTATCCTATTTTGCACATCTCATTTTTGTTGATCTCTAAGTTTTGTTGATCATTAGTGTCCCACACTTAGTCATTTATCTAGGCAGGTTAGTCAGTCATCACTAAAACTAAGCTATCTAGTATAGGCCGATTAGTAGTCATTGCCAAGCAGATAATAGTTGCCAAGTTACACAGAAGCTGAGTAAAGTTGATTAGTTCATGTCGAGCGCCATAGTATTTATATGCTGACCAAGACCATTTTGTCATACATGTCTGTTATGGCACAAAATTTAAGGTAAACTCTTTTGGGCAAAAATATTTGGGTGTTTAATGTTTTCAATGGAGTTAATTATGCATTAAATCAATTGATCCAATACGTGGCATAGAGCCAATCAGAAAATTGGAATGCCCAAGCGGCATAAGTATTTGATCTTGATCATTGATCTAGATCTCATTGCAAGATCCATAAGGTATCTATGAGATTGCTTCTTACCCTAATTTAGTAATGTGTGTGTGCATACAAGAGATATATGCAAAGGGTTATTTTGAGTTAAGAAGCATAGATTTAGCAGAGGAATAGAGCAGTGAGTAGTAGAGTAAAGTCATATCAGATTATTAGATCAAAGAAGGTATTGAAAAGAGATCCTTCATCATCATTTGAGTGCATATCAAAGGATCAGATCTTGAGACATTCTAACAAGTGTATTAGGTGAAATCTCTTAACAGAGTGGTTCTAATAGACCTTTCTAAATCTCTTAGCTGAGTGCTTACTTTATTGTAAGTTTAAATCCTTTTACAAGGTAGATTGTAATGATCTGTAGCTCTTAACTGAGCAGACCTTTAATTAGGTAGATTACAAATTGTGATCAAACTGTATAGCCCTAACAGGCACACTTTATTTCTGCAGTAGTGAAGATTTTTGTGGGTGTCATCCCCACCCCATTTTCACCAAATTGGGTTTCAGGGTTGCCAAATTTTGTGTCTTAAGTTACTTATTTTATGTTATGGAAGCTACTAGTTGATAGATCAATTACATTTATGGTATGGTTGTGGATCAATTTGTTTTAAGTGTTAAAGGTTATAAGATCTGATTCACCCCCCCTCTCTTAGTATCTTCTTTACCCTATTGTATTTCCAACAATTGGTATCAGAGCTAAGTACTCCAAAAAAATGGTTTTAATCAGCTTGAGAATTTAGATCTTAAGATCGAGGTTTACAAATTGGGTAAAGTCATTGAGAATCAAAAGATTGATATTGAGCTAGCATTACATCATCTTGAGACAACAAGATAGGAATTGAAGAAGTCCCTGCTAACAAGGAAATATTTGACCAAACAAATGAATGACACTCATTATCAGGAAGAAGGCACTGTAAATATATTTTAGAATGGAAACTATATTGAGAGTGATGAAAAAAATTTAGATCTACTGCAAAGGAACAATACATTGTGTGAAGAAGTCAGAAACCTAAAAAGAGAACAAGAAATGAAAATAGTAAGGCTATATGAAGTAGTGGAACAAAAGAAGAAAGATGAAGATGACAAAGCTATGGCTGAAGAAGACAAAAGAGTGATGACTATCAGACTTGATGAAAGGACACATGATGTACAAATGATGAGAAATATTCAGGTTGACATGGCGAATCAACTGCTACTTGCAAATCAGGAGATCAATAGGAAAGACATGGAAATTTTGAATCTGAGATCTGAGAACAGTCAATTGAAAGATGAATTGAGATCTGAGAAAGAACTTAATGAGAGATTTAATAAACCAAATGAAGCTTTGAATTATTTTGAAAATCTGATGGAAGCATCAAGAATATCTAAGGACTTTTCTAGATTAGGTCATGCTGAACAACATACATCTTCTAAGAAAGGAGAATCATCTAAGACTGGTGAAAAGAGGAATGCAAAGACAAAGAACAATAAGCCTGTAGTCTACCACTATCAAAAATGAGGACACATAGAAAACATCTACCGAAGCATGAATGGTAATTCCAATCCTAAAACTAAGTTCAATGGTTATTTCTTTAACTGTAAGAAGTATGGACATCAGGCATATGAATGTTGGGAAAAGGCAAGTAATGCATCTCCCACACCTAGATTCAATGGGTATTGTTATGTTGATGGGGTTTTGCTAACCGGGTCCGCCAATAGTCATAAGTTGTCACCGGGTTCTGGGGAAATCGGCCAACTCTACCTGCAAAGGTTGTCTAGGGGAAATAAATCCTCTGGGCCTTCAAGAACTTGGGTGTCAGGTCACGACGGTGTGGGGCTTGGTTGGGAGAGGTGACTCTTTTTGAGGGGGATAGCTGGTTTCTTCAACTCATCTTCTCTGGAGATTCAATCAAAGTGAGGTTTTCCTGAGTGTTCTATACTTAGCAAATAAAGCAAAAAAGATCCTGCAGGGTTAGAAGCATTTCATCTAACTATAGTCATGCTGAAATATCCAGAACATCAATAATACTCTGGTAAACTACACTAAATACCAAAGAAACACATAACCATCAGCTAGCATTTTATCAGTAGCGGGAGTAAATATTGTTAATCTACTTTAACATACCAGAGTAAGAGACATAAAGAACATCGAAACATGAAATACCATTAACTCAGAAGCAGGAATGCCAACAACATCATTGCCAAGAATTCTTCCTTCTTCATTAATGTTCCTTCTAGCAAGCACTGGTGCATGATACAATGATGGCTCTAGGGGAGCATCTAACTATTGAGAATAGAACAATGGAGCATTGAGCTCTGCAACTAAAAATTAGAAATTGCTTTTCTATTGCTATGGACAACAAAATCATCAATTTTTCCGACCCTTGAAAATGGGTCGATTTTCTTATTTATACAACTCTTCTAACCCTAACCCTATTTTACACATTTCAATAAAATACAATATCTGGGGGCTGGTACTACTTGCGCCACCCTACAAAAGACCTAGAGATGGAATAGGTCTGTCATGTCAGAAGAATAAGATAATAATATACATCGAAAGAATCGGTCTCGAGAAGAGAGCCAGAGAGGAGAAAGGAAGGAAGTAGGTCCCTCAGGGACCGAGGCTACATGCCTCATAAATGGGAAATGCGGCACCCTATCTCCAATGTTCCAGATGTACCTCTGAGCGGTGCCTTGAGAAGACCACCCTGTAAGAAGACCAACTGCTAAGCCGATGCCCCTTGATGTGGCCAACTACTTCTCTGACAGCCTTTATTAACCGCTTCTGAAAGTGACCGGTCGGCCTCGGGGGCTAAGACATGGATCACTTTAAAGAATACAAAATTGTTGGATCCGGGACTCTGGGATCTGGGAACTTGCACCCCAAAAAGAATAAAGAATACTCAAAATAAATAATGCTCAACACTTGAGTTCTCCCCAGCCCCCGAAGAAAGCTCAAGGTTGCTTATTATCATTGAAGGCCTGGAGGAGGTGAGAAATGCCATCCTCATCTATCTCTCTTAGGCTGGCCCTTCTGTGCCTGGCCACTTCAACTTGTTCCCCCAGGTCTGGAACATTTCCTTTGAATTCATCTGCCATCCTTGCAACGTCGTGACCCTTAAGTATCATCTTGGTTAGCTTCGCCATCTGGGCCCCATCTATCCCCTCCGAGGATTGATACCAGGATTTCATTATTTCATCAAAACTCCCCAAAACTGAATCTTCAGGGGTATAAGTATCTATACTAAGGGGATCAGCCCCGAAAGCCTTTATCACAAAAGACTTGTATAAATTAGAAGAATATTTTATAGTATTTACCTTCTCTTGCAAGGACTCTACCAGTTTCTTGGTTACCTCCAATGTGAGGTCAAGTCTAGAGTGTTGAGTTCTTACAAAATCAAATGATTCCTCACCCAGAATTCTGGATTTGGAAATTATATCTTCTCCCAAGGTAAGGAGCTCTTCGAGCTCCACCTTCCATGCTTGGTGATTTTTGGCGTCACTCTCCCATTGCTCAATAAGTGCTTCTACCTGGTGAATAACCTGCCAGGCTGTCTATAAATCTGGGAGAGTGGACACCAAGAAATCTCGGGTGTTTCCTATCTACAGGGCGATCCATTCGTCCACTGCCTAGGCTTTCTTTTTCATCATTCGCAGGGAGTCTATGTCACTCTGTGGAAATTCTTCTAAGGTGGAGGCCTCCAAAGGAGCGGTGTTGATTGGTGGAGCCAACTCAGTAAGCAACCCCACAAGGTTAGCATTCTTTTCCTTTTTAGCTTTCAGCCTCTAGGCTTCCTTTTCATATCGGGCCTCCACTACCCTTGCTTCCTCCTTCAGCAAATCTACTTCACCTTGCTTTCCCCGCTTGCCTAGGGATACCTCTGCAAAATTATAATCTGTGGGGTCTATAGTTGCTTCATTGGCGCCCAGGGGAGGTGTTTCCACAACGGCAACTATTTCTCCGCCCGACCCAATTCAAAGAGTATGAACTATCTGGGATTTCTTTGCTTTTGGCGGGGCCTGAACTTGGGCCATCATTTCGGCCAGGGAGAGAGGAATAACCAGAGTGGACTGAGCTTTTCTCTTCTTGCTCTCAACCAGCCACTAAGGGAGGAGGGGTGGCCTTCCTACTAGAGTTTGTTCTCCTGATTCTTTCCCGGTATCCGGTGGCTGTTGCTCTTCAGCGACATGGACCTCATCCGTTCCTCTCCCTGCCTCAACTTCTTCTGCAGTAATATTTTCCTTGTCAACCTCCATCTCTTCAGCCTGGTCTTGTATGTTAATCACTGGATCTAGACCCTGGGAGGCTTCCTTGGGGATTTCTTCTTCAAGCTACTCTTCTTCCGCTAGGATTTCTTCCTCTGTTGGCAGTAAGGGAGGTATCGGGCCAAGATTTAGAGTTTGGGCCGCTGTGATAACCTGCCTGAAGGTTGCCCTCGGGAGTAGCCCTTGGAACGTGGTGGATGGGTTTATGGTTATTCCCAGAGGTCTGGTTCCCCCAGCGGATGCCATTTGTTTTCTTGGCTTTAGTTGGTCCACTCCCGGACCTTGCATCTCCTGAGCCCCAGAGATAATCTCCGGTTCTGGCTCTTTTTCTTTTGTCCCCTGCTGTTGTTCTTATGCAGGATCCTGTTGCGATTCTTCTGGGTTTGCAGCCTTTTGTTCTTTCTCTGGGACTTCTATCCCTGCTTGTGTATTTTCCCCTTGCAAATCCCCAAACTCATCGGTTGCAAATACATCATCAAATTCTTCTTGCAGAGGGGGACTAGCTGGGACCTCTGCGGGTTCTACTTCTTTCTCCGGTTCCAGGGAACTGGAAGAAAGGATCTCTACTTCCTGGGGGAGGGTTGTCCTTGGCATTTGTATCGGTTCTACCTTGACCTATTTGATATGCTTCCTCTTTCTCTGGGTGACCAAAGATGGCCCCACATCGGCTATTGCTACCGCCTCCATGGGATCTACCCCCGTTGCCTTCACCATCAACACTGCCAGCGACGGGGAGAATGGAGGACGAATTGGTCCGGCCATGAGCGTGGGAGTGGCCAGCCTCGTTATTAATTGTTCTCTCATTTGTTGGGAGGCCGCCATAGATTTCTTGATCTATTCCTAGATAGGGACTTCTTGCGCGGAGGGGGTTGTAGCTATTCTCTTTCCTTTGTCTGCGCCCTGCGAAGAAGTCCCGGCCCCTGGGGTCAATCTTGGTACCGGCTGTGGTGCTAATTTTGGCGCCAGTCCGGGAGCTTGGTGAGTACTCCTGGGGAACACCCTCTTGAAATATTCATGACTTCTCTCGACCACCTCTCGAGTGAATTCCTCAATCATGGGCCCCTCCTGGGCGGCCCAATCCATTGCTGGAAAAGCCATTTTATCTATCCCCTTGGCCTTGTACTGGGGATCGATGGTGGGGGCGGCGTTAGAGAAGCCTAGAGGGAATCTCCAGAGCTTCAGTTCCTGCATCATTCTAGCTATCATTCTGATATAGTGCCTGCTCCGCACATCCACATCATCTTGGCAATCTGCCCAGAAGTCCTCCATATATATTTGATGGGGCTCTGAAGCCCGGGGCATTGTCGTTGCTATTTTTCCATGCGGATCAAAGTTCTTTCACGCCAGATAGAATTCCTGCAAGTTATAACTTTTCAGCTTGTTGTCTGCCTCTTTTGTGGTGGCCAGACTGCAGGTGTAGTTCCCACAGGTGATTGGGAATGAGATGTTGGGAACCTTCTTGAGGGGGAAAGAAGGTGTGCAACTCCATCCTTTGTCGGTAGTATTCCAACAGCATGATCTTGTCCCCGCAATGCCTAGGCAACAAGTAGGGTTTCTCAGAGAAGCCGGCGACCCTAATGTATGTATGCTGCTGAAATTGAATATAATAGTGCCCATAACTACTAACTAGCTTCATTGCCTCAGTGGATAGGCGGTATCCTGCATCCCGGGTGGGTGTAAGCAAATGGTAGTAAATGAATGCATCGTTCACCCGGCAGAAACTGGGGAAGCAGGCCTCCCATTGAATTTGTGAGAAATGGTCCCACGGTGCTTTTTGTTCTGGGCCAATCCCGAGCATGCCATCTGTAAGTAGGCCGTTGGAATGGGGCCTCTATTGTGTTAGGGCCTAGAAAACATAAGAAGACATATAGAACTTCTTCTTCTTGTCCACCTGGAGGAACTGGGAGTTGACGTGATTAGAAATTATTGTGGCCCAATTGAAGAATTCTCCTTTGGTGGAGATGCCGAGAAGGAAATAGTACATCCATTTGGAAAACTCCTGGGCGGAGGGCTGCCCAAATACCCAGGCCAATGCTATTATCCCAATCTGGATGCTCTCCTTGAATTCAGAGCGGGGGATTTCTATCTTCATTCTCTTTAGGTCCCTCTTCGGGGCCTTGAGCTAGTGGGTATTCATGTACACCTAGGCAGCATCCTCCAGTTGCGTAAACTGTTCCAAGGCATCAGCCCTTGTAACTACTGTGGCTCTGTCAAACTGTGGGATTCCCAATCCCACCCAAAATGTGTCTGGGTCGAGGGATACCAGAGGAGTGGGGTATCCTGTAGGTTCTATGGCCACAAGCATGACGGCCTGGATGGAAGAGTTGTAGTTGGAAGCCAGTGTTAAGATGAGCTCCAGAGACTACACGGAGCAAGGGAAGCAAGCTACCCGGAGGATCCAGGAACCTCTGACGTTAATCGCTAGTTGATCTCCAGCCTGTCACTGGATGTGCATCACTTTTACCAGGGCCTGCATCTCTGCCCATGTTCTGACGCTGGTGTCGGTTATGAGTTTAACCTTCGACTCAATCTTTAAGCCCGTAATGATGTTGTGCTGCACGAACTTCATGGTGAGGGGTAGTTTCTCCAGGGCCCTCTCCATCTTGGATCTCATAGCTGCCTTGGTTTCTGTTGCTGTTGGTAGCTCCGGACTTCTGGGAGAAGATGATGCGGACGCTTCAGACATGTTTGGAAGATGAAGTCTGAGAACCTGCAAGGCAAAGCGACCGTCAGAATATTTTCATCAAAATAACTATTCCGAGGTCTGGAGATCTTACCATCGTGGTGTTTGCTTTTCCTGAAAAGTTAGTTTTTATGCAAAGATACCTGAAAGGCAAAACACATTGTGAACTTTAAGATTTTATTAAACATCCAGGTCTGGGAAATTTTATCACACTTGGAAAAGAAACAGGATGGAAGATGGTAAGAGACCCGAAACCTGAAGAAATGACCATTAGCAGGGATGTATGAAAAGTCAAGTTGTCAGGCCCACATGGACGCCACGTGCGTTGGCATTAAATGGATGCGATGGCGATGACGGTGGAGCCAACTGTCCAAATGCGTGAAAAGGGAAAGCCACTTGGCTAGAATTGATTGCACGCATGGGATGTAAATAAGGCTCTGACAGACTTCATGGAGGAGAGAGAAAACTGCCTGTTTGAAACCAGCCAAGAGCTGAGCTTCAAACAGGTGGTTTTTGGCCTCAAAGCGAGCTCAGAGGCAGAAAACCAGACATAGGGGTGACTTGACCAACTTGTCAAGCCACCTAGAAGGATATACATAGAGCTGA
Organism: Thuja plicata; assembly: GCA_018584345.1. Lineage (NCBI taxonomy): Eukaryota > Viridiplantae > Streptophyta > Pinopsida > Cupressales > Cupressaceae > Thuja > Thuja plicata. Next base: position 61,274 of record MU223166.1, on the reverse strand, counting down.
GGGATATATACATAGAAATAGGGAGATATACAGAGACTATATTACAACTATATACACATATGCATGAATATACAACATGGGACGACGCCCGCGGGAAAACCAGACAAGGCAGGAACATATATACAACTCATCTATAGCTATTTACACAATTTACATACTTACAGAAACAACTTCTGCGCAGAGGGCGAAAAACCCTCTGGCAGAGCTGACCCACCAACAGGCGGCAAAACTAGAAGACGACGGACCAGACAAGATAGAAAAACAAAACAAAACTAGACGAACGAAAGAAAAACAAAACCTAAAGAAAGCCAAGGAGACAGGAAGACAGGAACACCAACCTAAGAATGTAGAAGGTGGAGAAAAGAAAGGGTTACCGCGGGAGCTCGACAATAGTTCAGGTTGTCAATCGGTCAGAATCACCACCATGAAGCACTTGCACCTTCCTGAGAATGACTGAAAATTGCTAAGCGTTGATTACCATAAACTTCCTACAAATTCTCTGTTAATAGCTTTGGAATCGCTCTCTAATTTTATCTAATTGCTTAAAGGTTTTGATCACGGTAAACGTGAAAGTGACAGATGATTTCTATTTATACCCACGGTAAAAAGGCAATCCTCCTCCTTCCGGCGATCTCCGGACAAACAAAACCTCTGGACTCTGGGCCTGGGGATTTCTTGAGATAATATCCCTAGGGACATCATGCTGAAAAATCCTAGAGTCCAGAATCTGGTTTCCCACAAAAGGCAACCTCCGGGACCAGAGTCCCGAAGACAAAAAACAAACGAACAAGACACAACGCCGGGGAAGAAAACCCCAGAGAAAGAAAACAAAAGGGAAAAAAAAGACAAGGAAAGGCCGCAAGAAAAAAACAAAAAAAGAGGGACCCAACATTTTGCACACAAAATGTAGGGACGGGGATGCAGGGCATAACAAATGGTGACTATCTGGGATAAATGCTTAAGCGCATTTGAGAACTATAGAATCTCTGGTTAGCAAAACTTGAACAAGCCGCTCCTCGAAGCTCCTAACAGGCAAAGAGAAACATATCTGAGAGAATCCAACCACATAGGAGTCAGTCTGAAGTCTTTCATCAGTGGTGTCATGTGTGCTTTGGAAAGAAATCAAGCCGATGACCTTTGAAAGGAGTAGAGAAGAGGTAATAATCACATTGAACCAGTCATCAATTTGCTCATTTCCCCCGGAGACGAGAGTTCTATCCCGCTTTTCCTCTTGTTATTTTTCTTGTTTCTGGGTGGGGAAGGTGGTACTTCTTTCACCATTAAGCTTAATCTTAGCTAATTTTAATGGCAGTACTTCTTTCACCTATCCACCTATATTTAGGTCATTTGAAGGGGGAAAAAAAACTCCGGACTCGGAAAGAATCTCTTAAAGTTTCAGACCTGGGTCAATCAATTAGTACAGCTGATCTACCCTCAGTGTGTTCGATTATTTGTTCCTTATATTATTATTTCGTTCACTGATTGCTAGATTTCAGGAAAGAATGCCCAATGGAGATTTCTCAAAAATGTGCCACACCCTGTGAAACGAACCCTGAAGACCAGACCGGCTCCACCGTGCTAAAGACAGATTCTAAAGTTCACCATGTCATAGACATTGTACCGGGAGCCAAAGTTATGTGAAGAATTCCAATTCTTGCAAGACGGAACAAAACACCGAGACCAAAATAAAACTGAAAATGGAAACAAAAATGACAAAAGGGGACTGTCCTGGAGGACAGTCGACAAAACTATTTACAAGGCAGGGTACCTCGCAATGAGGCACCCGGAGGGGAATATTTTCAAGCGGAAAGCTTTACATATAATACAACTTAGGATGAACTTACCCTACTTGAAATAGTGTTTGAGAAACTATCCATTAACAGGCAATACGACAGGTTCCCCAGTCAAAGTGTTGAGGTGGTAAGTATTTGCCCTGCAGATTTCTGAGATCAAGTATGGTCTGAGCCAGAGCCGCTGGAACTTGGTGTGCTTTCCTTTCTTCTCCTGGGCCTTGTCCCACAACAGGACCAAATTCGAGATCTGAAAAGCCTTATATTGGGCTCTTCTGTTAAACCATATTTTTACCACTGCTTGATGATGCATGAAATGTTCAAGAGCTGCGTCTCACTGTTCTTCCATTCGCACCAGGTTCAATAGCCGAACCTCCACGATGTTGTCCCTGTTGCTAAATTCCTACATAAACTGTAAAACTAGGATTTGTAAGTTGACTGGGAATACAGGGTTCTGGCCATAAACCAGATGGAATGGGGATGTTCTCAGGGTGGCCTTGATACGAATGTGATCCGCCCAGAGGGCGAATTTTAACTTTTGATGCCAATCCCGGGGATTTAGTTCTAACAGGTGTTTGATCACTTCAAGTAGATTTTTGTTTGTGGATTCAACAACACCATTTCCCTGGTGGTAATAGTTGCTGGAGAACTTCAGAGTGATCTTCCAATTGTAGGTCCATTCGAGTAGCTGCGCCAAAGAAAACACCGGACCATTGTCACATACTAGAGCAAAGGGCATTCTGAATCTTGTGATGATGTTTTCTTCCAAGAACTTGATAACTATGTCTGCCATGTTGTTTTTGCAAGGTATAGCTTCAGACCACCAAGTGCAACAATCAGTAGCAGTAAGGATGTATCGGTGGTTGGCAGACAAGTTGGGGTTGATTTCTTCGATGAAGTCAAATACCCATTGGGCAAATGGTCTAGCTTCGTAGACTGGTTGTAGAGGCATGGCTAGGTTACGCTCATGATGCACTGCGGTTTGGCAAGTATGGCATTTCCTGACATGAGCGTAAACATCTCTGAAGATATAGGGCCAATAGTATCTGGCCTGAAGGATCTGATGGGCAGTGGCGTCAGCTGAGCCATGCCCAGTTCCAAACTATCCATGGAATTTGTCGATTATTCTTACAGCTTGGTTTCTATCGATGCACCGGAGGTACACTCCCTCATAATTTCTGTGGTAAAGCACAGATTTTTTGATCATGAAGTGAGTGCTTCTCATCCACAGGGTGCAGTGTTTGTGGGGAGGTAACCCCTCCAGACATTTGTTGTTTAGCAAAAAGTATACCAAATCGGTATACCACGGGTCTTGGGTGATGGACTCTACTGTGTAAGTTTGGCATTCTATGCGGGGAGTCTCTTCTGCTATCGCCCGACTTAGTCCTTGGCCCCAGACTATTTTCATGGGCTGTATTTCTAAGTCATATTCCTAGAGGATGGCCATCCATTTCCCCCATCTCTCACCCAATTCACTCTGCATCAACAGAGATTTGACGGCCTGGTCCGGGATGATAGCACGTACTTTTCTCTAGAGAATATAATACCATAATTTCTTCACGGCCCGAACTAGAGAAAAGGGCTATTTTTCTAGTGGCGAATATCAAACTTCAGCATTATTGAAGGGGAAACTCATGAAATCTATTGGTCGTTCCTCTCCTTCAACCTTTTGGGTCAACACTACCGCAGCAGAATGCGGCGAAGCAAACGAGTAAATGTAAAATGGGAGGGAATAGTCCAGACTAGCCAGGACAGGTGCTTCCGTGATTGTCTGTTTGATCTGGGTGGACACCCATTTTGCTTCAGGGCCCCACTCAATCTTGGTATCCTTTTTCATCATCTCATTGAGTGGTTTAACTATTTCTGCGAATCCTGTGATGAATCGTTGCACGAAGTTGATCTTTCCGAAAAAGGATCGCATCTCTTTCTTGCTGCCGAGCATTTGTAGATTCGGCAATGCTTTGACTCTATCAGGGTCTATGGATATACCCTTCTCAGAGACAATATGCCCAAGCAACTTCCCCTCGGTGACCCCGAATATGCACTTAGTGGGGTTGAGGGATATTCCATACTGGCGAAACCTCTTGCAGATCTGAGTGAGGTGGGCGGGATGATCATGCTTGTCCCAGGAAAAGATGGTCAAATCATCCATGTAGATGATTATGCATCGATTTACGAGGCCCTCGAACGCAATGTCCATGGCCTTTTGAAATGTAGCCCCTGCATTGATCAAACCAAAGGGCATTCTTTTGTATGCAAACGTTCCCCACTTAGTGGTAAACATTGTTTTCTCTCTGTCCTCATACTTGACCATTACCTGGTTGTATCCTGAATATCCATCCAAGAAGGACATCATCTGAGATCCATTTACTATCTGCAACACCTTGTCCAACAAAGGGAGAGGGTGATTATCTTTTTTAGATGCCTTGTTCAAATTTCAGAAATCCACGTAAAGGTGGATCTCACCATTCTTTTTCCTTACAAGGATCAGGTTGGCAACCCACGTAGTGTGCCGGATTGGAAAGATTATCCGGGCTGATAGTATTTTTTCCACCTCTTGACGAATCAGAGGCTCTATTAGGGGGTTGACCGGTCTTTTCTTTTGTCGGAAGGGCTTAGCATCAGGTTTCAGGGGAATAGTATGGGTCATGATGGATGTATCATATGTTTTCAAGTCTTCATAACCCCAGGCAATTACGTCAATGTATTCTCAGAGAACCGCGAGAATCTTCTCCTTTTCCTCAGGGGAGTAGGAGGTACCAATGTGAATGATTTTTTCTTCACCGGGCTGGCCGATGTTAACCTTTTCAAAATTTCCTCCCTCAGGGGAGGATGACACCTTTTCACGGGCCCGTGGGTCTGAGTCAAAGATTTGTTCTAGTGTAACCATCCCCTTTAGGATGGTGTTAGTGGGCAGGTCCATGAACCCATCATCTTCGTCACCCTGCCCAGTGTCATCGTGGTCTTGTTCCTCCACTATCTGATCTTCAAAGACACCCACATTCGCCATGAAGGCCAAGATGTGTTGATCGTCCTCAAAAAAATGAAAGTGGGTAACATTATCTGGGATGGAGGGGGTGGGGACCATCTCATCTAAAAATTTCTGGAGTCGCGAGCCGGCCATGGGCTCAAGTGTGCTGGCAGAAATGGCAAGGGCGTTCGGGACATAGTTCTGTCACCGGGGAATGAGGTCAATGCCAAAGGCATCAAAATCTTCAATAAGGCTCCAAGCCTGGTTGCGGTAAGTGGCCAGCCTTTTATCATGACATGTATATTGACTCCGGACTTGTTTGACAATCAACTCTGAATCAGCCAGAGCCCGGAGGCGGGTGATACCTTTCTTTAACGCAAATAAGAGTCTAAGGACCAAAGCCTTGTACTTTGTGACATTGTTTGTATAGTTAAATTATAGCCTATAGGACGCAAGGAAGGACTTTCCCCATGGGTTGATTAACTCTACCCCAGCCCCACAGCCTTGTTTGGATCAGGACCCATCAAATTTAAGAGTCCATAAGTCATTATTTGTAATCTGGGGCCGGGGAGGGGTAGTTTTTGGATTCCTACTGGGAGACTTAGGGGGCATCTCCTGGACTATCGGTGTGAAAGTGGATTTTACCTCCGGATGTGTTTGGGTTTTGGATTCCCGGGGAGATGGAACTAAAGGAGTGCATCCCATAGGGACACTGGGTCCCGAGGAATCAGTTGCATGTTGCTTGTTCTAGAGGGTATCAAGGTGCTGGTTAGCGATCGAAAGACATGGCCCACACTCCAGTTCTAAATGTTTTTGGTAGTGTACTCAGCACCAAGTGCTAGATAGGAGTGTGGCTAGGGTGGTTGCGGAGTCTTGAGAGCTAACTTCAACTCTCATCTTTTCTTCTAGGTCATGGGCTCTCTGTAGTATGGCGGGATTTTCTTTGGGGATAAAATCAAATGTTAAAATTTCAAAAGGTTTGTACACCCCCAGAGAAGTCTCAGAGAAAAAGACCTCATTGACCCTGCCAACTTCAGTAAGGGCCTGTTTCATCCAGGGTTCTCTTTCGACCCGAATCTTATTTGATTCTCCTTCCCATGAAAGCCATAAGTGGGTGAAGTCGATCGAAAAGTATCCATTCAAGGACTTAGACCAATTCTGACTTAATAAAATCCTGTAAGTCTCTGGGATGTCCACCACTTGGATGTCAATGATGCTGGCTATCCTGGGGTCTTGGATAAGGTGTATCCAGACATTCTTCAATTCCCCCACCATTTTCACAGTAGTCTTATCCAGCTGGATTACTGCGCCATTAGATGGGGTGGGGTGGAATCTGAGCTTCTGACAAATAGATAGGGGCATGATATTACCCAAAGCTCCAGAGTCCACTAGGCAATTATGTATATTTTTGCCGTGTATATTTATGCCTAGTAAGAAGGGAGGATCCTCATTATTCCCCCAAAGGATAGCCGCATTAGCATCTTCGTAGGAGACAGTCTTGGGTGGGCGGCTAATGGATTTCGGGTTCCCTAAGAGCTTTAGAAGGGACTTCTTCTGCTCGGGACAGTTCAACAAAACCTCCATCAAGGTCATGGAGGTGGTGGTCTGCTCTAACACCTTCATAATATCAAATCTTCCCCCCAGGAACTGGGGATTCTCCTCCATGAGATCTTTTGCTTGGTTAGGGCTGGGACCTTTTTGAGGGACAGGTCGATCATTTGCATTATTCCGGGGAGGAGGAGTATCTTTGATGGGGGGCACAAGCGTGTAAATTGGTCCTTTACCAACCTGACTCTGAGCATTGTATGGAGTCCGTGGGTTAGTAAAGGCGTTGGCCTCGAAGGGCGGAATGGATTTGTCAAAGAATCCTTGCAATTCAGATTCCTCTTCATCTTCTCTAGAATTTTTGAAGAAGATGGTATCATAGGTGAAGGCACTATGGGTTGTTTCCTAGACAGGAGGCTCTGGAGGGGTAGTATCATGCGACTCTTGCCTGTCTAGCTGGGAGATCATGATGACCTTCTCCAAAGTGGCACAATTTACCTCGTTGTGAGAACTAGTGTTGTGCAATCTACACCAGTTAGTCATGGGCTGGAAGTCTGTGACAGGCGTAAAATGTGATGCTCCAGCACCATTTTGGTTGGTGTTTTGGTTCGGAGATGGGCCTCCAGTGTTTGCGTTGTTATTCCATTGCTGTTGATTGGGCCTAGGCCCATTGTTGAAGTTTCTCCCTTTGGCATTGTTGTTTTTTTGGCCGGAGAAAATATTTCCCCTCTGGAAATTTGAATTCTGTTGCGCGTAGGACCCCGCCTTCAGTTGGCCCATGTCCATGGTCAAGGTGGACAACATTCGCCAGAGGGATTCAACCTTGGCGGTCAACTGAGTGTTTGTGTCACAATGTGACGGCTCTTGTTGTTGTTGGCCTCCTGGGAAGGCAGCAGTATTAGCCGGAGTCGAGGGAGGCAATCCCCCAACCGTGGATAACTGGAAGAAGGGCACTCTGGATGTTTGTGTCTGAGTCTGTTGTGTCTGCTACAGCTGATTCTAAGGGAAGACTTCCAGACCCGGTGTCATCTAGGTCTGGGTTGGATAAACGTATTGTTCCTGTTGATCTATCAAGGGTGGCAGAGGATTCATTGCCATCAAGGGGGAACCTATTGCTGGATTGGGGTTGTATCCCCCGGCATACGCACTTCAGCCGGGGATCATGTTGAAAGGCGTGTTCTGCCCAATCCCGCCCGGGGATTTATTGAGACCACAGGACAGCTCTAGGGCTAGGTTGTAGACTTTTTCCAAGGTGTCCCGGTCGCCCAGGGCAGTTGTTCTCCAAAGGAGAGTGGCAACGAAAGGGTCCATCGCATTAAGATAGGTCTATATGGTTACATCCAGGGATGGAATAAAAGGGCCTGTGCACTGCTTCAGGGCACGCTAGAACCTATGGTTGAATGCTGCAAGAGGTTCATTGGGTTCCTTCCTAATGGAGATGAACTGGCTGTGGGACCAGGCTAGGTCCACATGCACGCGAAAGGCAGCCAGGAAGGCGTCCTCCATATCCTGCCAAGTGTTGATGGAATTGGCAGGCAAGTTAAGGTACCAGTTCAACTTGCTCTGCCCTAGGGATAAGGGGAACATACGGGTCACAACATCTTCATGTTGGATCCGGTGTCGGTTCATGGCATCTTTGTATGCCTGTAAGTGTTCTTCTGCGGTCCGTGAGCCTAGGTGTTCGTATCGTGGGTAGATCTTCTCTGGGTGAGAGGGTAAATCATTGGTTGTGCCCAAAAAAGTGCCCATTGGGGACCCGGTGTTTCCGAAATATGCAGCCATTGGGGGAACTATATGTTGGGTAGTTTGGGTACTGGTTCCTGGGAATGTCTAGGGAGTTTGAGTATTCAGAGGTATACTAGATCCCCAGACAATAGTGGCTGGTATGATTTTCGAGGTCTGTTTCTTTCGAGCGGGGGGCTCGAGTTCGACAAACTTTGCGAGATTCAGGGTAGAGCTAAGGACTCTTTCAAACTTTGCTGGAGAGAAAGATCCAATCCCGCTGAAGGCTTGCCTCCTAAGACTATAACTCGGGGAATCCTCAGAAGGTGTAAAATTGGAATCTCTGGAAGGGGACGAGTTCATGCCCTCCTTCTAGGGCCAATTTCTATTGACGGGGTTTTGATGACTGGGTCCGCCATCAGTCATAAGTTGTCACCGAGTTCCAGGGAAATCGACCAACTCCGCCTACAAAGGTTGTCCGGGGGAAATAAATCCTCTGCACCTTCAAGCACATGGGTGTCGAGTCATGATGGTGCGGGGCTCGGTTGGGAGAGGTGACTATTTTTGAGGGGGATAGCTGGTTTCTTCAACTCATCTTCTCTAGAGATTCAATCAAAGTGAGGTTTTCCCGAGCGTTCTATACTTAGCAAATAAAGCGAAAAAGATTCTGCAGGGTTAGAAGCATTTCATCTAACTACAGTCATGCTGAAATGTCTAGAACATCAATAATACTCTGGTAAACTACACCAAATACCAAAGAAACACATAACCATCAGCTAGCATTTTATTAGTAGCGGGAGTAAAGAGTTCGTTAATCTACTTTAACATACCAGAGTAAGAGACATAAAGAACATCGAAACATGAAATACCATTAATTCAGAAGTAGGAATGCCAACAACATCATTGCCAAGAATTCTTCCTTCTTCATTAATGTTCCTTCCAGCAAGCACTGGTGCATGATACAATGACGGCTCCAGGGGAGCATCTAACTATTGAGAACAGAACAATGGAGCATTGAGCTCTGCAACTAAAAATCAGAAATTGCTTTGCTATTGCTATGGACAAAAAAATCATCAATTTCGCCAACCCTTGGAAATGGGTCAATTTGCTTATTTATACAACTCTTCTAACCCTAACCCTATTTTACACATTTCAATAAAATACAATATCCGGGGGCCGGTACTACCTGCGCCACCCTACAAAAGACCTAGAGATGGAATAGGTTTGTCATGTCAGAAGAATAAGATAAGAATATACATCAGAAGAATAGGTCTCGAGAAGAGATTCGGAGAGGAGAAAGGAAGGAAGTAGGTCCCTCAGGGACCGAGGCTACATGCCTCATAAATGGAAAATATGGCACCCTATCTCCAATGTGCCAGATGTACCTCTGAGCGGCTCCTCGAGAAGACCACCCTATCAGAAAACCAACTGCTAAGCCGACGCCCCTTGATGTGGCCAACTACTTCTCTGACAGCCTTTATTAACCGCTTCTGAAAGTGACCGGTCGGCCTCGGGGGCCGGGACACGGATCACTTTAAAGAATAAAAAATTGTTGGATCCGGGACTCCGGGATCTGGGAACTTGCGCCCCAAAAAGAATAAAGAATACTCAAAATAAAGAATGCTCAACACTTGAGTTCTCCCTGGCCCCCGGAGAAAGCTCAAGGTTGCTTATTATTGTTGAAGGCCTGGAGGAGGCGAGAAATGCCATCCTCATCTATCTCTCTTAGGCTGGCCCTTCTGTGCCTGGCCACTTCAACTTGTTCCCCAGGTCTAGAACATTTCCTTTGAATTCATCTGCCATCCTTGCAACGTCGTGACCGTTAAGTATCATCTTGGTTAGCTTCACCATCTGGGCCCCATCTATCCCCTCCGGGGATTGATACCGGGATTTCATTATTTCATCAAAACTCCCCAAAACTGAATCTTCAGGGGTGTAAGTATCTGTACTAAGGGAATCATCCCCGGAAGCCTTTATCACAAAAGACTTGTATAAATTAGAAGAATATTTTATAGTATTTACCTTCTCTTGCAAGGACTCTACCAGTTGCTTGGTTACCTCCAATGTGAGGTCAAGTCTGGAGTGCTGAGTTCTTACAAAATCAAATGATTCCTCACCCAGAATTCCAGATTCAAAAATTATATCTTCTCCCACGGTAAGGAGCTCTTCGAGCTCCACCTTCCATGCTTGGTGATTTTCAGCGTCACTCTCCCATTGGTCAATAAGCGCTTTCGCCTGGTGAATAACCTGTCGAGCCGTGTATAAATATGGGAGAGTGGACACCAAGAAACGCTGGGTGTTTCCTATCTGCAGGGCGATCCATTTGTCCACTGCCTGGGCTTTCTTTTTCATCATTCATAGGGAGTCTATGTCACTCTGCGGAAATTCTTCTGAGGTGGAGGCCTCCGGAGGAGCGGTGTTGATTGGTCGAGCCAACTCAGTAAGCAACCCCACAAGGTTGGCATTCTTTTCCTTTTTAGCTTTGAGCCTCTGGGCTTCCTTTTCGTATCAGGCCTCCACTGCCCTTGCTGCCTCCTTTAGCAAATCTAATTCACCTTGCTTTCCCGCTTGCCTAGGGATACCTCTGCAAAATTATAATCTGCGGGGTCTGCAGTTGCTTCATTGGTGCCCGGGGGAGGTGTTTCCACAATGGCAACTGTTTCTCTGCCTGGCCCAGTTTGAAGAGTATGAACTGTCTGGGCTTTCTTTTCTTTTGGCGGGGCCTGAACTTAGACCATCATTTTGGCCAGGGAGAGAGGAATAACCAGAGCGGATTGAGATTTTCTCTTCTTTCTCTCAACCAGCCACTGAGGGGGGAGGGGTGGCCTTCTTGCTAGATTTTTTTCTCCTGATTCTTTCCCGGTATCCGATGGCTATTGGTCTTCAGCGACATGGACCTCATCTGTTCCTCTCCCTGCCTCAACTTCTTCTACAGCAATATTTTCTTTGTCAACCTCCATCTCCTCAGCCTAGTCCTGTATGTTAATCGCTGGATCTAGACCCTGGTAGGCTTCCTTGGGGATTTCTTCTTCAAGCTTCTCTTCTTCTACTAGGATTTATTCCTTTGATGGCAGTAGGGGAGGTATCGAGCCAAGATTTAGAGTTTGGGCCGCTGTGATAACCTGCCTGAAGGTTGCCCCCGGGAGTGGCCCTTGGAACGTGGAGGCTGGGTTTACGGTTATTCTCAAAGGTTTGGTTCCCCCAGCGGATTCCATTTGTTCACTTGGCTTTAGTTGTTCCACTCCCAAACCTTGCATCTCCTGAGCCCCGGAGATAATCTCTGATTCTGGATCTTTTTCTTCTGTCCCCTGCTCTTGTTCTTGTGCAGGATCATGTTGCGAGTCTTCTGGGTCTATAGCCTTTTGTTCTTTCTCCGGGACTTTTGTCCCTGCTTATGTATTGTCTCCTTGAAAATCCCCGAACTCATCGGTTGCAAATACATCATCAAATTCTTCTTGTAAAGGGGGACTGGCTGGGACCTCTGCGGGTTCTGCTTCTTTCTCTGGTTCTGGGGAACTGGAAGAAAGGATCTCTACTTCCCGGGGGAGGGATGTCCTTGGCGTTGGTATCAGTTCTGCCTTGACCTGTTTGATATGCTTCCTCTTCCTTTGGGTGACCAAAGGTTGCCCTGCATTGGCTATTACTGCCGCCTCCATGGGATCTACCCCCGTTGCCTTCACCATCAAGGCTGCCAGCGATGGGGAGGATGGAGGATGAATTGGTCCGGCCATGAGTGGGGGAGTGGCTAGCCTCGTTATTAACTATTCCCTCATTTGTTGGGAGGCTGCCACAGATTGCTTGATCTATTCCTGGATAGGGACTTCTTGCGCAGAGGGGATTGTAGCTATTCTCTTTCCTTTGTCTGTGCCCTGCGAAGAAGTCTCGGCTCCCGGGGTCAATCTTGGTACCGGCTATGGTGCTAATTTTGGCGCTGGTCAGGGAGCTTGGTGAGTACTCCTGAGGCACACCCTCTTGAAATAGTCATAACTTATATTGACCACCTCTCAAGTGAAGTCCTCAATCGTGGGCCCCTCCTGGGCGGCCCAATCCATTGCTGGCAAAGCCATTTTATCTATCCCCTTGGCCTTGTACTAGGGATCGATGTTGGGGGCGGTGTCAGAGAAGCCCAGAGGGAATCTCCAGAGCTTCAGTTCTTGCATCATTCTGGCTTTCATTCTGATATAGTGCCTGCTTCGCACATCCACATCATCTTGGCAATCTGCCCAGAAGTCCTCCATATGTATTTGATGGGGCTTTGAAGCCCGAGGCATTGCCGTTGCTATTTTTCCATGCAGATCAAAGTTCTTTTGCGCCAGATAGAATTCCTGCAAGTTATAACTTTTTAGCTCGTTGTCTACCTCTTTTGCGGCGGCCAGACTGTAGGTGTAGTACCCACAGGTGATTGGGAACGAGACGTTGGGAACCTTCTTGAGGGAAAAGAAGGTGTGCAACTCCATCATTTGTCGGCAGTAATCCAATAGCACGATCTTGTCCCCGTAATGCCTGGGCAACATGTAGGGTTTCCCAGAGAAGTCAGCGACCCTAATGTATGTATGCTATTGGAACTGAATATAGTAGTGCCCATAACTACTAACTAGCTTCATCGTCTCAGTGGATAGGCGGTATCCTGCATCCCGGGTGGGTGTAAGCAATGGTAGTAAATGAATGCATCATTCACCCGGCAGAAACTAGGGAAGCAGGCCTCCCATTGAATTTGTGGAAAATGGTCCCACGGTGCTTTTTGTTCCAGGCCAATCCCGAGCATGCCATCTATAAGTAGGCCGTTGGAATGGGGCCTATATTGTGCTAGGGCCCAGAAAACATAAGAAGACATATAGAACTTCTTCTTCTTGTCCACCTGGAGGAACTGGGAGTTGACGTGATTAGAAATTATTGTAGCCCAGTCAAAGAATTTTCCTTTGGTGGAGATGCTGAGAAGGAAATAGTACATCCATTTGGCAAACTCATGGGCGAAGGGCTGCCCAAATACCTGGGCCAATGCTATTATCCCCATCTGGATGCTCTCCTTGAATTCAGAGAGGGGGATTTCTATCTTCATTCTCTTTGGGTCCCTCTTCGGGGCCTTGAGCCAGTTGGTATTCATGTACACCCGGGAAGCATCCTCCAGTTGCGTAAACTGTTCTAAGGCATCAGCCCTTGTAACTACTATGGCTCTGTCAAACTATGGGATTCCCAATCCTGCCCAGAATTTGTCTGGGTTGAGGGATACCAGAGGAGTGGGGTATCTTGTAGGTTCTGTGGCCGCAAGCATGATGGCCCAGATGGAAGAGTTGTAGTTGGCAGCCAGTGTTAAGATGAGCTCCGGAGACTGCACGGAGCAAGCGAAGCAAGCTGCCCAGAGGATCCTTGAACCTCCAACATTAATCACTAGTTGATCTCCAGCCTTTCACTGGATGTGTATCACTTTTACCAGGGCCTGCATCTCTGCCCATGTTCTGACGCTGGTGTCAGTTATGAGTTTAACCTTGGACTCAATCTTTGAACCCATAATGATGTTATTCTGCATGAACTTCGTGGTGAGGGGCAGTTTCTCCAGGGCCCTTTCCATCTTGGATCTCATAGCTGCCCTGGTTTCTGTTGCTATTGGTAGCTCCAGACTTCTGGGAGGAGATGATGCAGATGCTTCAGACATGTTTGGAAGATGAAGTCCGGGAACCTGCAAGGCAAAGCGACCGTCAGAATATTTTCATCAAAATAAGTATTCCGGGGTCCGGAGATCTTACCATCGTGGTGTTTGCTTTTCCTGAAAAGTTAGTTTTTATGCAAAGATACCCGAAAGGCAAAACACATTGTGAACTTTAAGATTTTATTAAACATCTGGGTCTGGGAAATTTTATCACACTTGGCAGAGACACAGGATGGAAGATGGTAAGAGACCTGAAACCTGGAGAAATGACCATTAGCAGGGATGTATGAAAAGGCAAGTTGTCAGGCCCACGTGGATGCCACGTGCGTTGGCATTAAATGGATGCGATGGCGATGACGGCGGAGCCAACTGTCCGAATGCGCAAAAAGGGAAAGCCACTTGGCTGGAATTGATTGCGTGCATGGGACATAAATAAGGCTCTAATAGACTTCATGGAGGAGAGAGAAAACTGCCTGTTTGAAACCAATCGAGAGCCGAGCTTCAAACAGGTGGTTTTTGGCCTCGAAGCGAGCTCGGAGGCGGAAACCAGACACAGTGGTGACTCGACCAACTCATCAAGCCACCTAGAAGGATATACATAGAGCTGAGGGATATATACATAGAAATGGGGAGATATACAGAGACTATATTACAACTATATACACATATGCATGAATATACAACATGGGACAATGCCCGCGGGAAAACCAGACAAGGCAGGAACATATATACAACTCATCTATAGCTATTTACACAATTTACATACTTACAGAAACAACTTCTACGCAGAGGACGGACAACCCTTTGGCAGAGCTGACCCACCAACGGGCGGCAAAACCAAAAGACAACGGACTAGACAAGACAGAAAAACAAAACAAAATGAGACAAATGAAAGCAAAACAAAACCCAAAGAAAGCCAGGGAGACGGGAAGACAGGAACACCAACTTGAGAATGCAGAAGGTAGAGAAAAGAAAGGGTTACTGTGGGAGCTCGGCAACAGTTTAGGTTGTCAATCGGTCATAATCACCACCACGAAGCACTTGCACCTTCCTTAGAATGACTGAAAATCGCTAAGCGTTGATTACCATAAACTTCCTGCAAATGCTCTGTTAATAGCTTTGGAATCACTCTCTAATTCACTCTAAGTGCTTAAAGGTTTTGATCGCGGTAAACGTGAAAGTGATAGATAATTTCTATTTATACCCATGGTAAAAAGGCAATCCTCCTCCTTCTGGCGATCTCCGAACAAGAAAAACCTCTGGACTCCGGGCCTAGGGATTTCTCAAGATAATATCCCTAGGGACATCATGATGAAAAATCCCAGAGTCCGAAATTTGGTTTCCCACAAAAGGTAACCTCTGGGACCGGAGTCCCAAAGACAGAAAACAAACGAACAAGACATAACGTCGGGTAAGAAAACCCTAGAGAAAGAAAACAAAAGGAAAAAAAAAGACAAGGCAAGGCCGCAAGAAAAAAACAAAAAAAGGGGGACCCAACATTTTGCACACAAAATGTAGGGACGGGGATGCAGGGCATAACATGTTACAAATATAAGAAATTTGGACATAGAGTACAAGATTGTAGATCTAATGCTAAACAACAATGGACATCAAAGACACAAAAAAAATAACCTAGGAAAGGCAACACTTATAATTGGGATTAAAACACATGGCATAGTTTTCATTACTATGGTGAGTATGGACATGTTCTAGAAAACTGCACAAAGACACATTTCAGAGGAAAATCTAAGATTTGGATGAATGGAAGCCTAGTTTGTTATAATTGTCTAAAAATTGGTCATACTAGGAGAGATTGCAAAACAAGGGTACCTACTCCTATTGTTGAGAAGATTAGAGTACAGATAAACCAGACATGGATAAGAAAAGAGGAACCGAGAAATAGTGAACCTACTACAGTCGAGGTCACCCAATCCAATGGATTAGGTGATCACACCATCACCAACTACACAAATGAGGTATGTGAGGAACTGTATTTATATTTCACATCTTTCATCAAATCCTAACATATAAAAGTGCAAAATTCCATATCTTCATATGTAAAGATGCATCAGGACACATTTAAGACATGTACCGAGAAAATTCAATATGCACTATAGGTGTCGAGCAACAGTCTTATTGTGCACTAAGATTGAGTTCTCTAGTGTATGTCGAGCTGGTATGATGATCGAGTAAGTTTTTTGACCGAGAGATAAGCAATTTTTGTGAGTTGGCTGAGGACAGCTGTATGGCACTCACTCAATTGATAGAACATTTAATGCTAACCTAATTTTGACAGTTGAAATTTATATAAAGGGAAGAATCATTCATTTTCATTTTCACCATACAATTGATAATTTTACAGAGCAATTGAGCATTTGAGAAATTGATTTCAACAAATATTTCTCAAATATTTCTACATTGTGTCATCAACAATATTGAGTGAATAGTGTGAATTTCGATATCTGCCAAGGTACTCTTTTCATCTTCTTCAAAACCCTATTTTTGGAAATCATGTCCACAATTTCTTCCATAGCAGCTAAGAGTATGGAGAAGGAGATGAGAAAAGTTCAATTGGTTAGGAGAAACACCTATGCGCCTCTAAATTTTAGGGCAGTTCCTGAAAGTTCTATCTAGGGTGATCTGACCAGAGCCATATCATCAATTCCACCCAAGGTACTTATGATTCATGATGTTAGATCATGTTATATGTGCAAAGTGAGAAAAATTGGAGATCATGAGTTAAGAGAATCTTACAACAAATTATGTGTGGATGGAGTCCTAAAAGATGAGTATAAACATTTAGCCAAAATAGGGTTAACTCGTGCCCTAGATTTCCCAATGGACTTCAAAATGGAATGGATCAAGATTGTTCTTAGCCACATACACGACATGAACATATGGTTGGATAATGGACCAGTTAGGATTATAAAGGAGATCATACAAAGGGTAACTGGCTATCCAACTATCAATAGGAAGAGAACCATGAGATGTCAGAGTAAGAAAAATATAGAAGAATACACTGGAGCTGTCTGGAATAAAAGAGTGTAGACACCTAAAATTTACTAGGTGTATCTCAAACATGTCAAATTATAAATCTCAGCCAAATGCTTCAAAATATCATCTCAATGCAAATCAAATGGACATTTAACAAATCAAAGGAACAAAATTCAAATCAAATTAAAAGATTAAATAATCATGAAATCAATAATTAAATTCAAGCCTAAAGGGATTAATCAAATTATGCAATTGATTTTTCAATTGTATAGTTCAAATAAAAAAGGATCAAATCCAACCCAATGACCCTTCCATGGCTAATTTAATTAAATGATGGAGTTATTTAATTCCTAATTCTTTGAGACAACCAACCAACTTTCCCTCCATTTGCAAACACCTCAAAGCTTTTGACTTAACCAAGCTTTGATCATGATCAACTCACTCTACCCCCTACCCTTGAGAAAATGCTATATATACAAACAATTTCCTTTGTGTTTGGAATCCAAGAATTCAAGAGCAAAAGCATCCTTATTATAGGCACATTGAGGAGCATTTGAGTGCTTTTTGAGATAGTTTTTAGCATTTGCATTTCATTTAGCATATCATGTTTAGGAGCATTTGCTATTTTCTCTTATGATCTTGGAGCATTTTTGAGCACTTTAAGCATTCTAGCTAGATTTGAGCATTTAAATTTCATACATATCTTGTTGTAGGATTTTCCTTGAGAGAGATTAAGCCTGAGAGCTCTCTTAACAAAGCTTGGATAGAGAACCATGAGATGATATAGATTGTTTAGTTTCAATTCTTAGATTAACTTGTTTATCTTTCCATAGAACTGTTGCTTTCATTCTTAATTTCATGGTGTATTTTCTTACACACATAATGGTGCCCACCAAGGGGCTCTAAGCCTCTGTATTAACATTTTTATCATAATATTTGGTCTATTTTCTTTGTTCTTGGTGTTTTTCTTGCAGAAAATAGGGGAAGAGTTGCGTATGCTATGCTAAGAGCCACCTACAAACACCAAAATGCCGCCTGAAAAGCTTGATTCATCTCCATCTTTCTTTCTACTGCCACGTGGGAGATAAATTGGACCACCTTTTAGATAAATCATGCCGCCTGTCAGATAAAGTGCACCGCCTATGAACTTTCAACAACCACTTATCAGCAATTTCTGACCGCCTTTTATGCTTTCTGTGCCACTTGTTATGTTTATTTTATCGCCTGTGATATTTTAAGAGCCGCGTATTAAGAGTTAAAAGCTGCCTTTAAAGTTTAAAGTCACGCTTACTAGCATTTTGTAGCTGTTGTTTAGCTATAAAATGTCACGTAGCAACTTTTGCTTTAAATTAGTTTTTGGTTAATTCTGTCACTTTTATAATTCTCTGTGTTTTCTTGTTCTGCAGATGAAAAATCACCCAAAGGTGCAGAAACCAGAGAAGCGAATCTCAAGGCCTAGCAAGGAGGTAAGATCTAAAACCAAAAATGATAAAGAGATTCATAATGCAAATTTGTTAGAGAGCTTGTTTGAGGAAGAGCATTTATATGATCATTATATTAAGGTGTTCTTTGCATATAAGAGAAAATTTCCTACTCTTTAAATAATTTGGCATCCTTTCTTTAAAAGCTTTAATCTATAAATCATTCATTTGAAAGAGATTTTAGGAGGTTTTTTGCGTCTTTTAAGGTTTTCAAGTTTTCTTCACTTTGTTGTGCTTTGTGTTGACTAACTTTGTTGGAGGAGATGGAGTGGGAACAATCACCACTAGGTGAGTAAAAAGAAGCCAAAATACTTAAAAATGCGCCTAGCCTTTGCTAGCTTTGAAATCAGGTATTTCTCTCATCAAGCTTGCATTTGATTAAATTGTGGCTTTCTTTAAATCTAGCATAAGTAGAAAATCCTTTATTTCATCCAAATTGAACAAGCATTAGGCATATGCTCTTCACTTT
>MU223165.1:5399681-5411964 GCA_018584345.1 Thuja plicata | reverse complement strand
GGAAAAGAAATGTAAGTATTTTTTTTGCAGGTATTGAAGATCATATATGTTATAAAGAATGGAATTTTCAGCCTCTGTCATTCTCATGCAATACAACTATTTTGAGTGGAAGCCAAAGATTCTGTTTTAGCCCACAAGTAGAGGCTTGTATCAAACAGTCATAGCAACAAAGATTGAACTAAATTTTGTATCACAGACTAGTCGAGGTCATGCTCTCTTTGCATGGATCTTTCCTTCCTCTTTTCTTTAGTGACATAGTGTTTCAATGGACTTGTCATGCCTCTTTGTGCTACTACTTTCTTGGTACCACAGTTGACCAATTTTTTAGATAATTAGCACCTCTATTTTCAACTATCATTTTGTTCATGCATGGTTAAGTAGTGTTGTTAGGGTCACTAATATAGATTTATGTGTAATCTGCATCCTTGACTTATATCTATTTTTGTCTTTTTTTGTCATCTATTCATTGTTTGGGGGTGCTTATGTAGATAATAACTTGTCTTATGTATCTTCAATTGACACATTTTTTGTCTTTGTTTTCTATCTACTCATTGTTCGAGTTGTGCAGTTGGGGGCACTCATGTAGATTGATCATTATCTTCATCTTGGTTTCAAAGGAGTCTCTTCATTCAGCACTATGGCGGTTATCTTTCGATAGATGTCCACAAATTTTGTCACAAAATATTTTCTTTTGCATCTCTATTACTATAGATTTTTAGGGGGGGTTTTGTTCCCAATGGGTTTTCCTTCTTTCCTCTTTCCTTTCATTAGTTTGTCTCCTTAGTTACACTTAGGGGGGTGTTAGTGTTAATTTCTATTTGCATGACTAGCAGTTATGATCGCTAATTTCATATCTACAATGGTAGTGTTTGTTGTGACTAACGAAGAAGGTTGGTTTGCATGCTCTGGATTTGTAAGCTAACTAAAGAGAACTTTACATTGTTTTCTCCACCTCTTCATAAATTACATGCATGATTTATGCTCTTTTGATTATATATTCTTTACAAATCTTGCATTTTGTAATCAATCTGATTAATAAAATTTCATTCATTTTTAGCAGTTCTTTTCTTTTATAATTTTTTCAGCAAGCTTTCTTTCTTCTTCCTACCTAGATCTCTAATTTGTTTTGCATTATTAACTGCAAAATTCTAAATATCAAACAGTTTGGGAGTAGTCTACAAATTAATAGTGTCCCTTTAAAATTTAACAAAAAATATATTTTAATAGTTGTACTTTTCCTTCTAGTTCAGGAAGAAATTAATTGCTTTTTCACTTATTATATCTAATTTCTCCAAAAAAAAATGTTATTATGAATTTTCGAAGGTCAGAGAACTTGAAATGTTCTAAAAAAATCATTTTGATGAAACCTCTCAAAAAGAAACTATGAATAATTATGCAACTTTCCAATGGAAGAATTATTCCAATGATTTTAAACAGCTAATATTTACAAGGTAGATTATCTATCAAAAAAATATTTACAAGTAGATTAGAGGGAGGGGGAACAATTGATTTTTTTATACTTAATGTGATTTATTATTGAAATAAAACTATAATATTATGAAAACAAAACTATTAATATTTTCTTTCTATTAAAAAAAACAACCATACTCAAATAATTTTTTATTTAAGTTATATTAACTAGAATATTTATATTTTAAAAAATATAAGTAAATTAAGTAGAGAGATATCAAGTAAAAACATAATGAATTTAATTAAAATAATTTTTTTGAAATAAATATAATGAGTTTAATGCATATATCTACTATTTTTCTTAAAAAGAGAAAACTTAAAATGAATTAATTTAATATTATATATTATATATTAATTCATTTATTTCTTAATTACACTTTACAATTGTAAAATGAATGGTTCTATTATAAATTTTAAAAATTAAGGTTTCTATTGTAAATGTTGAAAAGAAACTAACATCAATTGATTTTAATTAAATTCATTATATATAGGTATGCTAGTATTATCTTCTTTAAAGAAATTATTAGACTGGATATTAGGCGCTTCTTGAACAGTTCCTACATATCAAATTATTTATTTCAATTAAAATCATTATATTTCAGTATGTTAGTATTATTTTCTTTAAAAAAATTATTAGACTGGATATTAGGTGCTTCTTGAACAGTTCCTACATATATTTTAAATTTAATATGGTGAAGAATTCTCATACAGGCTTTCCAAAAAAATTTCATAATTTCAAATTTTTCACTTGAGATTAGAAAATATACACATAATTTTAGTGAATTATTCTATACTTCTATACAAAATTATTTATAGGTTTGATATTTTCCAAATAATTTTTATAAATTAAATTATTTTTTACTTGAAATTGGAAAAAAATATACGTATAATTTTAGTGAATTGTTTTATAATTTTATACAAAATGATTGATAGCTTTAAGATTCGTACTACAATACCTTTCACAATACAAATCTTAGTATCAAATATAATGTTAAGAATTGAAAAAAAAGAGGGGTTAAAATTTATTCAAACAAGAAGAAATACAAAGCACGGGCATCAAACATCCCTATCAAGATCTACTAAGTGGTCTAACTATTGAGACAAGCCCAGAGGAAATTGATCCTTATCCACAATATTTTAATTTTGCATGTGATTAGAAGCTCATTTGGCGAGACAGTCCGCTACACCGTTGCACTCCTTGGGGATATGAGTGAAAGTAATAGAACCAAAGAAACGCACAAATTATGAATTTTGTTAACAACCAAAGTTAACTACCAACTAAAATCCTCAGAATGTCAGCAAGTCAACAGATGTACCACCACCTACGAGTCATATTCACAAATGAGCCTGCTCTCTCCAAGAGCACAAGCACTCTCCACATCATAAAAAATAGCAATAGCCTCCATCATATTGTTAGAATGGTGAATTTTTAAACATAAAACATAAACTAAATAATCCCCAAGATATCTCTACCAACTCCACCAATCCATGCATGACCTGGGTTTTCCCAAGAGGATCCATCTATGTTGATTTTTAGAATGCCATGTGGAGGAGGACTCCACCTCCCCATACTATTTACCTTCTAAAGAATGTGTCTTCATCTATTTATCATGAGATGGCCTTGTGGAGGAGGAATGAGGAGATGATTATAACAAATAAAATAACCAGGATCCACAGTCTCCAACAAGTCACATTTAGCCGAAACAGCTTCTTTCAAAGAATGGAGAATTGCCCACCACAAGTGGTGAGACCCCAACAACATATCTTGAAAGATCCAATGATTCCTCTCCAACTAGATATGCCAAATAATAAAAAAAGGGCCAAAAGTCCAAGCAACATAAAGATAAGACATCTTGATAGGAGCCTTCCCCCATCGAACAAAGAACTCAGCCAAAGAAGAGACGTGCCAACAAGCTTGATTCCAAACATCCCACCAAAAGTGTCAAATATGTCAAGTGAAGGAGCACTGGAAAAAGAGATGAGAGACAGTTTCTTCACTGTTACAACACAACACACACATTGAGGGGCACTAAAAGCCACGCTTCCAAATATTATCCCAAGTAAGACATTGATATTGGACCACCAACCACATGAAAAAATTGCACCTGGGCCATGATAAATTCTACCAAACTTGTTTCCACCAAGGAACCTGAATGTCCCCAAAATTATGTCACACCAGCTCCACATAACTAAAATACAAAATATTAAGAATTACCCTAAACTATGAAATAGAGTTTTGTTCGGCACATGATTTCTATTTATTTTAGTCCTCCTTTTTTTATGGATATACAGTCATGGATATTTCATATTTATATGATTAGAAGAATTCACAGGCTATCTCTCAAATAGAAATGGTTGCAAATTAATGTACAAAATAAAAACATAATATGAAATTTTATCTAAAAATTTATCCTCTACAGTAACATAGAAAAAAAACAAAATTTATAGATAAGAGCAAAGCTTCTTCAGCACATTAGCCCCCACTTCAAATGTTTTATTCTTCTTTTTCATGGACCCTGCATGAAACCAATCAATATGATATTGTTCCTGAAATAGGGTATGTTAGAATTAATGGGAAGTGTGTACTGAGAGGGGGGAGGGTGAATAAGTACCTCTAAAACTTTTGTATCTTATATCCTTTATCCTTTAATTTATCAAATGTTTATCCAACCATCTGTTCTATACTATCTTGATGCAAGATATATCAATTCATAAACTTAATCAAACATGTGAACATTCATAGAAATATTCATGAAGGTAATTGACACATAACACAAGATATGATATCGCAGAAAACTCCTGTTAGGAAGTAAAAATTGCAGTAGGGATGGCACCCAAAAATTCTTCACTATCTGTAGATCCGAAGGGGATGGTTAAGGCTTAAAATTTGATCACTTCTGATGATCTACCCGGTTAATCTAAGTATCTGTAGATACCTGTTAAATTCTACTCGCGGATTAATAGCTTTAGCAACACTGTTGAGTGTGCACTCGGTTAAGAGATTTATAATTGGACTGTTAAATCCACCTTCCTTGAAAGGATTTTTACACTTTGCTTCACTTGTTAGAATGATAGAAAATTACAATTTGACCTGGTGTATGCAATCTCCTATTGTTGATTATAGATCCATTTAAGATTACATGAATAATTATATCACCTAATGTGATTGAATAATACCTCTGATGCTCGGTAGTCTCTGTTCTTGGTTCTTGCTAACCAAATTCACCTTTTTTTGTTCTGGTTCATGAAACTTTCAATCTGATCCATAGGTGTGCTCGTATGCTTCATTCATCCTCTCATATCCTTTAACATCCCTCTCATGCATAATAATGAATGATTACATAGTCTATTTATAAGACAGATTGACCTAATCAAGTTTCACATAAAACAATGTTAACTCTAAGATCACGGGTTTACAACTTTACCTTGATCTCCTAATCCATGTGTTTTAAATTAGTTAGACTGATTAAAGCACTTACATTCACATTTCTTGTCCCTAAAGAAATGGTTTTAAAAACAAATCAAGATTATATAAATAGAATAAGACTGTTTTATCTGACGTGGAAGTCAGATCCATTTTTTTGCCGGCTACAACTGACTTTCAGTTTTTGACAATCAGTTATGCTTTGAAATCAGTGGATTGTCTTTCAGGTTCCTTGCTTGAACTGTTCTCTTGGTTTCCTCTTTAACTATTTCTCAGTTTTCACTATATCCTACACGTCGGGTTCCTTTGTCATGTTCCTCTTTATCCTTCTGAATTTGCATTTTCGGTTTACACACAAAATTGTGTCGTTAGTTTTCTTTGTACTTAGCAGTTTTTGGTGATCTCTTGTATCTGTATTTTTGGTTTCCTCTTTGTCATGTATTTCGGTGTATGCTTACCGAAAGTGTTGTTTTTGTACTAATGGCAAATTAATGTCATCAATCTCCCCCTTTGACATTAGTATCAAAAATTGATATGTGTAAAATACTAACAAAATGTTAAGTATGTACAACATATATAATCCTTAGTCATTTTATGACTCCCCCTATGTATATGTTGGTATATCATTATTTTCCCCTTTTACTGTATATAATATAGTTTCTTATCTGTACATATCATATATTTCCCCCTTTTTTGATATTAAGGGAAAAGATGTATACCTCGTAGCTTATCAAAAATGTGAGAGTGTGAAGACTTCATGTCTTCCATCATCTTCTCCCATTGTTACTTTAGGTTCTCTAGAGCCATGTGCTTGAGTGTAATCCTTGAGTGCATATAATAGATGTTGTCTTCTATAGACATCTCTAGGGTTTCTATCATTTGCCTTGCTGAACTGATATGTTGTTAAAGCAGTGTCAGATTTGGTAGAAGTTAAGCCTTGAGCTCGGTGACCTCTTCCCTCAATTGTGTTTCTCCTTCCCTCGGTTCTTGCCTTAACCTTTTTACTTCAATAATTTTCTCATAATGCAACTTCAGTGCATTTTCCTCGGTGGTTAAGCCCTTAGCACTTGTAGTTAGATCAAAATCTAACTTTTCTATCTTATCACTATGATCTTTCATGAATTTTTCAATTGTGCTCAATTGTTGAATCAAGGAAATAGCTTCAACAATAATTGGATCTAATTCACTTATGAATTTTGAAAGATTTACCTTGTTAACTACCACTTCTTGGCTAATTTTCTCAATAATTTTCTTCTGGTACTTTTGTTCTGCTCTCTCTTCTATTTCCTTCTCTGCATCAATGTTTTGTGTTGTAATTGCTTCAGTGAGAGTGGCTAGTTGATCAAGTATGGGTTTATTCTGATCAACATAAACGTCAGGTATAATCTAGTGCAAGATGTCCCTTGTTGTTTCTAATACCATGGAGTCTCAGTGTTGCTTCCTTAGCTTCTCCTGTAATGCCTTCCTCTACCATATTTCACCGTATTCCTTCAACGCTTCATAGTCAAGTGTGATTGAGTCACATTATGGGAATTTCTATGATTTCATTTAATGTGACTTCCAACTTACTCTTTTTTCATTTCTTCTTCTTCTTCAGAGTTTCACTTGAATGCAAAACCATATCCATCTTCTCAGCTTTGTATGTGGTACTAGATGAAGTTACTTGAGGTGTTGCTTCTTTTTGTTGCTTTGTTTTGGTGTCAGCTTGTCAGTTTTTTGTAGACGTCTCCACATCAACCTTTACATTGTCGGTAGAAACATTTTTGGTATCCTTAGGAGTGTTTTCTTTGGGTTTATCTCCTTCATCGGTGTCCTTATGCACTTCATCTATCTTTGTCTATGCATCCTTCTTGATTGTGTCTCCATATGATTATTTTTTATCTCCTCCTGTAACCTTGTCAGTTTCAGTTACAATGTGAGTGTCTCTGATGTCCTTCTCATCATCAATGTTGTCTTTCTTTCCTTCATCCCCTGCATCCTCAAGAATCTGTGAGTCTTTATCAGGTGACTTGTCTATTTCTTGCAGTATATTGATGGCTTGCATCAATATTGGCATGTTTCCTAGTATGTTCACCTGTGCATTATCAAATGTTGTGCCCTGCTCATCGGTTGTGTCCTCAGAAACATTGACATCTTCATCTTTCTTTACTTCTTCTGCTGGATCATCAGTTATGTCAATGATAGTGTTATCCACCATATTGTCCTTAGTGCTATCAGGCCATGTTTCACCTGCAACTTCCACATTCTTGTTGCCGATTGTGTTCATTTCTTCTTTGTCTAGATCAACTGATGTGTCATCTTATGCATCTTTGATTATGATGTGCTCTTGAGCTACCTTATTATCATCTTTTTGATGTAGGTCTTTCTTGGGGCTAGCTTCCTCAATAGGTCTATTGAGTATTTTACTCCATTTCTTGTGGCTTTCTTGTTCAAGCTCTATAATCCTCCCTTTGAGGAATTTGTAGGCTCTCAACTTGGGTGAGAACTCCTTTTTATGGTTCTTTGTCATCTCATCAATTTCTTCCCTCTTGGATTTTGGAGGCATAAGAGGAAAAAAGTACTCTTTCTCTTATCTCCTTCTCATTCTTTAATGCAAATTTCCATCTGGCATATAGTCTGTCCAAGAGTTCCCTTGGTACATTCTTACCTTCGAATTCAATCGGTACATACTTGAATTTGTACATATTTGCAATGATGGCATCTTCAACTTTGTTTTGATCTTCTGGATCAAGTTTTAACCATCTTCTTATCTTAGAATTTGTAATAGATCATGAACTTGTAATAGATTTACATACCTCATCAATGCTTTCTGGTACCTTGATCTTTTCTAATTCTACACCTTAATCTTGCTCGGTTTCCTCAATGTCTTCCCTTGTTTGAACGACCCTTCTTCTCTTTGATGACCCTCTTTTATGTGTGGCTGGTTTCCTCTTGTAGGTTTTAACTTTTCCTTTCTTCAAGGGTTAAGGAGATGATTCCTTTTTTGTTTAGCTTCTTGTTCTTGAAGCAGATGTGGTTCTTGGCTTCCTTGTTGGTGGAGGAGGTGGTGAATCTAACTTTGTGGCTGCAGCTTCATTCTTTTATGTAGCTTCACCGATGGGTGACTGGCCTTCAATTTCTTCCTCCTTGTCAGCTTCTTCTTCCTGTTTGGTTTCTTCTTCTATTGCCGACAGTATTTTCTTTAGGTTCTTGACCATTTTGTCCTTTTTCTTGACTATTCTCTTTACAACTAGGCCAGATTTGATTCTTGATTTGGCCTCCTCATAAGTTCCAAACTTAGGTTTTTTCTTATCTAATGGTTCATTTATCAATGCATCAATTGCCTTGGATGCTTGATCAATATTTACCTCATAGTCCAGAGGTTGTACCCATGTTGTCCTCAGTACAGCAGGTTTGATGAATGTGTGGTCAGTGTCAACCATGAAACATATATCATCTTTGAATTTCTCAATAAGATGTTCAGGGATCCTTACCCTTTTCTACAATCGGTCCTTGAATCCTATGAAGTACTCATCCATGACTATTTCAAAGTTTTCTATAAGTGATGTTATGTATTCACTAATTTTCATAGTGACCGGCTTTGTGGAATCCCATTTTACATCTCCTACTGATGGAATATTTTCTTGAAAGTAGAAGAAAATACACATGATAAGTGATCCAAACTTACATGTATTTGTCTTTTCATTTCTTATAGTCTTCAAATTTTCTTCTAGTTGGCTCAGTAAAAGTGCCAATAGATCCAACTGAGTGCCTTTCTTCACAATCTTGTAAGCTGTATCAACTGCACCGGATGCTATGTTATTCGTCCTGCTTTCTTGGAAGAATTTGTAACCTATAACACATGTTCTGAATTTAATTTCATCATCGGTTATAGTTGATACCTTCAGTCCTCTGCCATCACACTTTGCTCCATTTTTTTTCTTGATCTCAGCCTTGGGTGGGTGTTTCAATTCTTTTACCTTCTTGGTTACAGGGTAACTAGTGACTGCATGGATAACATCTTAGGTTATCATCTTAAGCTCATCCAGCCATAGTTTGTGATTGTGTATTTGGCTCAGTACTAACTGAATCCACTCAGTTTTGAATACCTTTGGGAACAATAGGGCATTATTGAGCCCTTTCACCTCTATGTGTTTATTTTCTTCTTTTAAGGATCCATCTTCATTGCACAACTTCTTGTAACCTTGTTCTACCTCCAAATCACCAATTTCTGCAATCTTGCAGTGGATGTAAGCTCGCACATCTTCAATGAGAAAAACCCTAGCTAGTATTTGCGAGAATGCTCCAGCATCGTCAGGTTATGAAGCAACCTTAGGGTGAATCTTGTAATATGGCTCTTCACACACAGAATTCTTGATAATTTTAACCTCATCCTTCTTGATATTCTTCTATTTGGTGGTTCTTAAGGTCATGGCCATTGTTTCAAAGAAATTTAGGGCTTTGTGAAAAATACGTAAACATATTTCTCTATTGGCTTAGTAACTTACTGTTTACACCTTCAATAATCACTGATCTATTGGAGTGCTCTGGTTGAGTTGAAGTTGCTCTATGATGACTTTTTTGTTTTCTCAATTTTTGCTCTCATCGCTTTGCTCTGGTCGTGGTGAACAATGAAGCCCTTTCGTCACCCTTTTATAGGTGTTTTCCATAAAAATTGAGTCATTAATACTCAACAACTCCTCGGTGTTTGAAGATGGATTTTTTTGGTTTGAACATTAACTTCTCTTTTCAGTGACAACGTGTCATTTTGGGGTGGTTGTTCAATACTTCACTTTTATTGACGGGTTTTGGTGTTGCAAACAACTTGTTCACTTTGCTTGATTATGGATGAGTCTCAGTTTATACTAGCAAATTTGGTTTCTCATGTTAACTAACACTTCTCGGTAACTATAGACAATTTCAACTTTGAGCGTATATCGATGGATTTCAGTATGTATTAGCCGATAGTATAGTTATCACAGATTTTAACAAGTAATACGATGATGCATCTTTACTTATGCTAATTTGGCATTTCATCAACATATTATGCAGCTGATGTAAAATAATAAATAGTGTAATGCAGTTCCATACTTACTTGTTCTGCTTAGGTGGGGGTGGTGCTATCATTGGATCCATTGGATGGAGTGCCACCATTTTCATTGCTTGGTCCAGCTTCATAATTTTTTGAATCTCTTCTCCAAATTTTGTCTCTCATTCTCTGGATAACTTCAATGGTGTTTCCATTGGGATATGTGTTGGTCTCTGTCATTCATTCTATGTAGTATTTCTTGAGATGACCAACTTTATGATAGTGTAAGCATGCCATTATGGGGCTAGTCCAACCTCTAAACTTTCTAGTCCACTATCTCATACAATTTCTAGCAATGTGACCAAATCTTCCACATGTTGTACGATTTTTCCAAGTGTTTTAATCCCATACATACTGGTTACCGACTCTTTCCGGTTGATAGGGAGTTTCTTGACCTTTAGGCTTCCATGCTTGCGTTTTATTTTTCCAGCATTCAAGAGTTATGTGCCCATTCATTTTTCATGTAGGACAGTATTTGTCCATGTAGGTTTTCTTCTTTGGTTGTTTCATCTTAGACTTACATTCATATGCTTGATGTCCTTTTTTGTTACATTTATTACAAAATCCTATGAATGGATATGTAGATTTAAGAATACCTTTCATTTTGCCTCTGCGTACATTTGATGTGTGGCCTTGCTTTCCACAGTGATTGCATGTCATCTTTCTTGGTCTTGGATTTTCATAGGAATTCTTTAGATCAGCTTGATTGGGTGATTCTACATTCTCGGTAAAGCCTAGACCGGTGTTGTTGTTGACTCTTCGTTGTCCTTCAAGAAAATCATCCATTCTTTTATTTCTTTCTCCAGCTTTCTTTATAATTTCATTATGTTGTTGCTGAATTCTTATTTCATGTTTCAACTTTTCATTCTCATCCCTTAGCTCATTGATAGATTCTATTCTTTCAATGAGTTCAACATTCATTATGTTTGCCTCTTGACTCATAAGAATAATCTTATTTGTGATATCATGTTGATGCTCTGTAAGTCTTTGTATTTTAGACTCTTTCTCTTGTATCTTTTCTGTAATCTTTCTTCTATCATCAATAGCTAGTGTTCTTTCTTGCTCATATTGTCTAGCATTGTTCATGACATCAATCATTCTTACCATCTGTGTCTCTTTACCGATTTGCAGAGATTTTACTTGTCCAGCCAGATGTTAATTGATTTCAGTTAGGCTTGTGATGCTTTCTTCTGATGTGTCTGATGCTTTTCTTGTAGTTGATCCTGAAGACTCAAAGAAATCTAGTATCTCTTCCCCATGATAATTTGTTTCATTACAGTGAGTTGTCATAATCTTTCTTTCATCTAACAATTGTCTCATATTGATTCTAGCTTCTTTATACTGCTCATAGAAGATATGAATTTCTAGCTTCTTATTCTCAATACTTTTATCATGTCTATACTTCTCCATTGTATGATCTTTTCTCTTAATCCTTTAAGCTTTTCCAAAGAAGAGACTCAACTCTGATACCAATTTTTGGAATTAATGGGAAGTGTGTACTGAGAGGGGAGGGGTGAATCAGTACCTCTAAACCTTTTGTATCTTATAACCTTTATCCTTTAAGTTATCAAATTCTTATCCAACCATCTGTTCTATACTATCTTGATGCAAGATATATCAATTCATAAACTTAATCAAACATGTGAACATTCATAGAAACATTCATGAAGGTAATTGACACATAACACAAGATATGATATCGCAGAAAACTCTTGTTAGGAAGTAAAAACGGCAGTGGGCATGGCACCCACAAATTCTTCACTATCTTCAGATTGGAAGGGGTCGGTTAAGGCTTAAAATTTGATCACTTTTGATGATCTACCCGGTTAAGAGTATCTGTGGAGACCTGTTAAAGTATACTCAGTTAAGAGCTTTAGCGACACTGTTGAGTGTGCACTCGGTTAAGAGAATTATAGTTGGACTGTTAAATCCACCTTCCTTGAAATGATTTTTACACTTTGCTTCACTTGTTAAAATGACAGCAAATTAAAATTTGACCTGGTGTATGCAATATCTTATTGTTGATTATAGATCCATTTAAGATTACATGAATAATTATATCACCTAATGTGATTGAATAATACCTCTGATACTTGGTAGTCTCTGTTCTTGGTTCTTGCTAACCAAATTCACCCTTTGTTGTTTTGGTTCATGAAACTTTCAATCTGATCCATAGGTGTGCTTGTATGCTTCGTTCATCCTCTCATATCCTTTCACATCCCTCTCATGCATAATAATGAATGATTACATAGTCTACTTATAAGACAGATTGACCTAATCAAGTTTCACATAAAACAATGTTAACTCTAAGATCACAGGTT
>MU223165.1:5383447-5394714 GCA_018584345.1 Thuja plicata | reverse complement strand
TTCAGAGCCACTAGATGAAATGTCACCATCAGTAACATGAGAACTGTGGTTATCTCCAGAGCGGCATCTAGAGCTCTCTCTTTCTTGTCTTTCTCCAGACATGTTGAGAATAGATGAGAGTTAACTTAATTTTCAGATGAAGGTATATCCTAATTTGGTTGATTTGAATATTATGGTTGTTCTTGAAAGAGCAGGTCCACTTTAAAAGGATTTCAGATAGTTAATTGTGAGTTGTCATGACATGTAACTGATTGAATGTTTGATAATGTTAAGTTGAAGATAATGCAAGGCATTAAATTAGTTAATGGTTTGTATTGTCATTGATGTCAACTTGATATCATCTGAATGGTCATGTAAATAATGCCAAAGTCTTTAGATAATAAATGGAACAAAGGTTATGCTTTCAGCAATGCATAAAAGTCAAGTATTCACTAAGTGATAGATAACACCGACGGAGTGCACACCATTGGTAAAGGAAAAAAAGAAATGTCACAGTGATACCCGAAGAGCAGAAGACAATGTTGCCCGACGAAGCAAAACCACAGGATGCCCGACGAGCTAAAAATAGAGTTGCCCGACGAGTAAAAAATCCAATGATGCCCGATGGACAAAGATCCCAAAGCTAATTGGAGTCATGCCAATGGAACTGTCAGTTGTCACCAAAAACTAACTACAGAGATTACCGACGGAACAGAGAGTTCAAAAAATGATAAAATATCTAGCTAGCAAGAGCTAAAGATAGACTTAACTGGTTGTTTTCTTTATTTTATTTGACCAGAGTTAAGTGATTGATTTAAAGAAGATTTGTACAGTTGGAAAGAAGATAACTACGAGATAAATTAGGAGTTATGCTTTAAATCAAATTGGCTGGATTGTTTTTCACGCCAAGAAGCAAGAATCAAGAATCAAGAAATGGTGAATATCATGTCTATATAAGAGACAAGCTTAATTCATTTACAGATGGGATTAAGGGGAGTGAATAGAAAGAGGATGATGAAGAGAAACAGATGAAGAATAACTTCATACAATCCTAATCAATCAAGGTGAAGGAGAGCTAAAGAATTCTACAAACACCGATGAACAGTGAAGCACAACATCATAGAGAAGAAAGTGTGGAGCACAAAGAATTGAATTGATACATTGATCAAAGAGGTAATGTACTTAAATAGATCTAAAAATTTGTAATTCAAATTTGCAGCATGAACAGGTCATAGTGTTTCAGTTTAACGATTGAAGCATCAAGTCTCTTAATAGAGAAGGACTTAATAGTCTTCTATATATTGAGGTACATCCCAAGGAGTGCCAAAAAGGTTGATTCATGAAAGTAGCATTGGACTTGCCCAATACCTATTGATAGTCTAAGAAGGAGACTGATTCAAGGATGGTAGCAATAGATGCCCAATACTAAGTGACAACCTCTATGTATAAAATCCTCTAACAAGGTTGCACTTAACAGTGTGTTTGTAATCTTTAATAGGGTTGGCTCCTAATAGGGCTCACTTCAGAAGAGTGAAAATTTGGGGTATCGATCCCAGTGGTTTTTCCCTTAACAGGGTTTCCATGTTAAAAATTCATGTGTTATGTGTGTATGATTAATTTCTTTATTGTTTTGTATCTGACATAGTTAACACTGGGTTGATCGGTATACTCTGCTTATTTACTGAGTTTCGGTAAATAGTTATACTGCTTATCAGTAATCAAGGAGAATAAGCATAGACAAGTAAAACTGACAGACAGTTAAATCATTATAAATATTTCATGGCATGCATCTTGTAGGGACTTAATAATCTAAGGTTTATTTGATTGGTGGTTAAATGTTTGAAGGATAAAATTTTGAGGTGACTGATTCACCCCCCCGCCCTCTTAGTTATTACTAACAATTTGTCACTTGATGAATACCCTAGACCAATTATATTATGATTCTTGCCTCTTCCCTCTTTGGAATATCTAGGAGAGCTCCCATTTTGGACATATATGAACATTTGATGTGACCGGGAGCTAGGATTGGTATAGATGTGAAAGTTAAATCAAATATGGGTAAGTCTTCACTTGTCTTTAGGATAGTTGGATAATGAGATTGATTCCAACTAGGTAGGAGGTACTGAATTACCCTGACAAAAATTTAAGTCAAGGTTAACTAGCACTCATGAGTCAAGTTTGATCAACAAAGATTGATTGACTAATTGAAAATAATTTATGTTTAGATTGAAGGATAAGATAATATAACTCACAGATTAGGATAAGATCAACAAATCAATTATCATTGCAGCAGGGGTATACTATCAAACACTTTGCTCAAAGTAATAAAATTCAGGTGTAAGTTCAATGTCTGATGCAAACTAATGATAGGACTAATCAGGGAGGGATAACAGAGGTATGCAGATGTCATAAATATGTCAAATAAGCTTTCTGGATTAAAAAATTCACTGACCCATATGAAAAAATACAGACTCATATGACAAAATATTTATAACCAGACGATAAACTAGAAAACTCGTACGAGTTGATGCTGACAATTGGAAAAATAGGATAAAATATGGCAGTAAAAATCATTTCAACTCGTACGAAAATTCTCACCTCACCATATGACAATTCTCAGCATCCCATACGACAAAGTGGTTAATAAGAGTCCTAAAATTATGAAACCTATGACAAAAGATCTAGGACCGTATGACTTTGTGCAGGACAAAGCGTTTTTTCCACTGAGGTTGATTGTTTTGATCATTTTTTGTTTCAAGTTGATTTTCCAGTGTTTAGGTACTTCAGTGATAACAAACACAACAGACATGCATAATACAAGGGGAATCCAAAAAAAGGCTATCCTAGGAAATTGGTGTAGGAAGAAAACCTTTTCTTACTGACTTAGGTATACACCCAATAGCTAATCAGAATACGACCGTTGACTATCACACAATAGATATTCAACGCCGTATTAGCCAAATCTAAATTATAATGGGGACAAGATATGAAAAGTGTCTAGGGGGAGTTACTATCTCCCTCACACAAAGATTATGAACCTTTCAGAGGTAGACCGGGCAACTTCTATTCCTAGGGTTTGTAATCAGGGCATTCGTTCGTAGCTATCCCTTGTAGTTCCGCAAGAAGGATTGAGGTATATAGCCCTACAAGTACTAAGATAATGCAGTCCCACATGCAAGATAACTTTGATGTTTCTGGGTTTCTAATTGTTTATAGAGACAAGAGCATAATCCCCTAACCCCAAATTAAATTCACAAAATGTAAACCTATTAAGATGCCTAARAAAATCAGTTAAGAAGACACGATGTTTATTTGTATCTCCTTAGGCAACCTACAAAACCAATTCGTYAGTAGTATATTCAAGTGTTTAGAAATATARTTTTTGACATGCGTATCTTGAAAAAAYGTTCTGCACAACCAATAAATGTTCAAGAATGAACATGCAAATAAATTAAAATTGGAGCAAGTGCACCTTGATTTTTTTTTTCTTTTTGACCTAGTCACACAGATCCAAGTTTTAGATATATTTATGTCCCAAAAGAAAAGAAATGGAAAGAATTAACATCTTCTGAGAATTAGTAAGATTTCCAAAAATGTAAGAATTTTAAAAAAAATTCCTTCATTTGTGCCCTAGGGACCCGATTTATCAAAACAGACCAGTTTTCAAAGATTACTTTTTCAACAATTATTTATCATCAAAATTAATAACATAGAGAACATACCCCATTTATATTGTGAAGAGATTTCTAGAAATGTAAAATTTTTAGATAAATTCACTAATTTGCACCTAAAATTAATTTTTCATGTATAATATACAAGATAAATCAAGAACAAGCTAGCATGATAACAATGCTATTCAATTGCAATATTCTCCTAGATGATCATATATTGTGTTTCTCTCTTATTGTATATGATTTGAGAGGTGAGAGACCAATTTTATAGAGAACTTAGATAAAAGCGATGATTGAGACTGACTGATAAGGAGTGGTCAACATTCTCCTAGAATTAGCACATCCATGTGAGTTTGAGCTGATTGGTTTCTTTCTTAAGTGATTTATTGAGATAAGCTTTATCGAATATTTTTATGATTGATTTATTTAGCTTTCCTTTTTCAACTCCATATTTGGTTTTTGATTTATTCAGCTTTCCTTTTTCAACTCCATATTTGATTTTTGATTAATTCAACTTTTCCTTTTTCTCAATTTTTAATTCTTTTTTTCCCCCTTTTTTTATGATTTAATGGAAAATTAATTTATTTAATAAATATGCTAGGATATTTAATAAATAAATATGATTAAAATGATTTAATTGCCAGATAAAGTTGATATTTAAGATTTTAATTGATTTAGTGATTAAATACAACCTAGTGACCAGATCAGGTTGAATTGATGAGAAAAATTGCCTTTGGTTAGGAATTTGATGATTAAAGATTAATTAATCGACATTAGGGGCATATAGTTTAGAAGACCGTTTTTGGGTGATCAAGTATAAACATCTTAGAATCACTTCTTTTGGGCTTAAAATGAATCCTTATTTATGATAGATTTTGGGGACATTTTAGTCTTCTCTGTGTTTAGCCATGGGTTATTGTCATATTAGCCTCTTGTGATTCATTGAACGTTGTCTGAGTCCTTGTTGGGCAATCTCGTGAATGTGTGTATTTTGTTTCGAGTGTGTTTTTGGGTTGTCATGGAACCCTTGGGAGTCTGAGTAAAACTTCCACTTGTGCATGATTTTATGATGATCATTGGTTTTTTATATCTTTTCTTATGTAGTATGGTTATGGATGCACTTATGTTCATGTTGTTATATCTATGCTTTCAAAAAATTTGTTTAGTGCGTATTTGACCTTGTGTTCTGAGGGTTCCTTGGAAAGAGCATTACATGTTAGCTCATAGAATAGTGAGACCTAAGGACAAGCCTTGACCTATCATATTGGATGCTTTCTTGAGTGCTCCTGATGATGAGGAGTGAGATGCATTTCCAATATTTGAAAAGGCTTATACAGTTTTATCTCAAGGATCACTAGATCGTGGAGAGAGTCTCGTCCTTCCCCCCATATTTCTTGTAGATAATCCTACCAATGATCCTATCCCATGGGCTCATTAGAGAAATGAATCTGAGAGGGATGAGGATAATGGGGATAGAGATGGAGAGGAGGATCATGATTAGGGTCAAGATCAAGATCACCTAATTGTAGATGATAGGATATCATATGGGAGAGAGGAAAGGGATGATAATACACAACTAGAGAGACCTACTTCTTGAATACATGTATCATGATCATCATCCTCTTTAGAAGAGGTACCAAATCATAATGAGAATCAATAGATGAGTTGAAAAATATTTATCCCACATACAATGATGACCAAGGTGTCAAGTACTTCTACCACTTCATTAGTTCTTGATTGTAGAGATGGAGATCCTAATGAGAAAATGAGACCGAATCATGTATCTCATGTTTTTGCCCTAATTTTAAAATTTCTTTGATCGACATGAAAATTGTACGCCTACCTAATTTGATGGTCCTGAGTTCATTTTCAAGATTGAAATTGAAATCTGATATCACTTTTTAGTCAAAATCTTAAATCAAATTTCTTTTCAAATGCAGTTGACTGCGTGTGCAATCGATCTTCATAACATCAAACCAAATCAGAATTCTTTCTAATCATTTCTCAATCTATGTCCTCAATTTTGGTAAAAAGTGGTCAAACTTGGTAAATAAGACCCTAATCAAGTGTAGAATGTATCCCTAAACATATACAACCCAATCAGAATTAGATCAAATATTTTCTTTTTTCATCACTATATTTTGGGTTTGCTCTTGAGGGGGCATGATGATTACATCTTATTAAACAATCAAGTTTTCAATCAAAACAGACCTCATTTCTAGGCGTGTCTCAACTTCATTAGAATCCAAATCAAGTTGAGGTTTATTTGATCATTTTGAGAGAGTGATTTCATCGCTTCACATCAAGTCACTTGAAAAAACATCTAATCTATTTCAATGTAGTCAAATCTCTATGGACATATCAGCTTCATCGCATCACATCAATCTGATATTGTCCTGTTAAGTCTGGTAATTGGATTCATCAAATTCTATATTAAGTCAATTATCATGATCATTCTCTTAACGGTAATTATTTTCATTGCACCTCATCAAGTTAGTGATTCATTCAAATCAATCTTATCATTTAAGAGTCTTTCTGACATTGATCAATTTCATCACTTCACATCAAATTGATTATTTGTCACCATCATCATTGGATAGATGATCATTCTTATCGCTTCACGTCAGGCTGAGCATAGTGATCTTTCTTCATCAATTCTAGTTCCATTAATTTCAGAATTGATGACTTTTAAATCTTCAATCAGTCTTCATCAAATCAAGCTCGGATTTGATTTCTCTCCTCGGGAATAGTTTCATCGCTTCAAATCAAACTATTATGTGATTCAAAAATATACATTGTTTGAATTAATGCACTTCTCGTACATTAATTCAAAGAGAAGAAATTTAATCACCCAAAAATGGTCTTCTAAAATATAAGCCCCTATATATGGTGAAAATGGGACACTAGATGTGTAATGAAGATAGGTGCTAGGATGCAAATCCACTCCAATTTTACTAGATATAACTCTCAATAGGGGGCCACAAGGGAAAGAAAGAGATCTCTCAAGTTATGCCCCTAATTGGATCCAAGCTATATTATCACAACCCACATTATGTAGAGGTACTAATGCCACGCTAGGATCTAACCAAGTGCTAAGAAGAAAGATTCATTTTTCTATGAGTTGAATAAGATCAACTAGGAAAGTAGGTATAATGAAAATACTAATGGAATAGATCAAATCTACTATGGAAATGCTCAAAAAAAAGGGGAGAATTATCACTAGCCTTTTAATCCTTGGAATGTGTGTGTTCAAACTCAGATCCATAATTTTGCTCCTGAAACATCTCAAAAACCCAAACGGGACTAGATCTTGCACCACAAACCTGATATCTAGAAAACCCAAAAATATTTTTGGCTCGGGACTATGATGACCTAGAGGGTGGATGGTGACATGAAAAAAATCCACCTAGGACTAGGCAAACCTTGGCCTAGTCCAACACCAAAAAATTGAACTGTAACTCTGTGTCTGGCACTAGAACTATCAGATCTACAAATAGGAATTGTATCTCCACTATCCATGGTAGGTCGACCTCGGCCTACACCTGACTATTTATGGAACATAGAATGAATCTTGGATCTATAATATTCTTCCAAAAGGGTATCTGGATCTATAATTCAATCTATCCTTATGAAACCTTCAAATGTGAAAAAGGGTGTGTGTGGGTGGCTCTATAGGGGTTTGCCTTAGTCAACACCTCATTTTAGTGATTTTCACTTCCACAAATACCTATTAGGACATAATTTTATGTGTGTAGTGATCATGAATCTATAATGAAAATCTAGAATATATAGAGAAATGTATGTAAATGCCAAAATTTAACCCTAGAGAGTGAAATCCTATCAGGAAAATGTAAATGTGTATGTAAATATGAAGCAGCAATGCATAGATCTGAAAAAATAACATAGAAATCATGCCAAGCCCCCAAGGCTAAAGTAATCCAAGCCACCTTCACAATATATTTTCTACCCCATTTTGATTTCTTGAATGCTTGACTGGTAGAAGAATGCAAAGTGAAGAACTCTCTTGCTTCAATGGATGTTTCCAAGCCTTATTGTTTCCACCTTGAAACTACACTATGTCAAATAGGGATGTCGACACAATATTTTCCACATAAAGTTTCCATATATCATCATCATCATATGCAATGAAGCATTTGAGTGTGAATTTACAGTGATTTTGGGATTACACCTCGCAAGGCCCAATTGTACAAGGTGGGAAGCCTTCAAATTTGAAATCGGCCTGAGATCCCAAAAGGTTTGTGCCTTAAGGCTAGGCCAACCTCAACCTAGTCCTCAAGGGTAGTCTAACCTTGGCATAGCTCTCATAGGTGGGCTGACCTTGGCCTAATCCCTGGAGGCACAATCCTCCAGAATTGTCTCAGCTTTGCAAATAACAGTCAGTTCGGGGTTGGAGAAAGAGATGAGCGGAAAAAGAACAATTTCAAGATAAAAAAGCGCTTGGAAAGAGGAGATGA
Source organism: Thuja plicata (assembly GCA_018584345.1). Classification (NCBI taxonomy): domain Eukaryota; kingdom Viridiplantae; phylum Streptophyta; class Pinopsida; order Cupressales; family Cupressaceae; genus Thuja; species Thuja plicata. Next base: position 5,386,589 of record MU223165.1, on the reverse strand, counting down.
AAAATGAGGACACCTTATTGTAAGGTCCTACCTTGATATTTTCACTAAAGAAGATGGAAATCAAGGGGGATTTTCTAGATCCTACCCTTATTTCTCTTAGGAGAGAGAAAAGAAACAAGTCCAATACATCCTAAATGCAAGTGTGTTATGCAATCACACTAAATGGGTGATAAACCATCACTAAATTGAAGTGATTCCAATTTAGGATGATAAATTTATCCCCCACTTTAGTTTTATATGACACTACATTCATATGCAAGCTAAAGTAAGAAAACATTTAGTAAAGAAAAGGGATATAGCCAAGTTCACAATGCATAGAGCCTGCAAGAAACTGTTAGTAACCGCATCTTGCAAAACACTATCGGTGATAATCAAAACCACCTAGGACTTACTAAGGGATGATTTTTTGAAGTTTGTGGGTAACTATATGCCCCCTATTTTGGCTTGCTAATTTCAGAAAGCCTGAAAAAAGGTGACATCTATACCGCGACGAACATGAAATGCAAAGTGGTGAGAAACACCTATATAGAACCATTTAGTAACTTTCCTAAACGCATTTTGGGAGAAATATTATTGAATCACGATTCAAATGTATGTAATGGAATCCAAATAGGAGTCACCTAGCTCAAGTTATGATGAAATGATTGAATGTATATTCTAAATGCATGTAAAACTAAAAAGGGGTGTGATTAACTCACCGAGTAAGATTTTTATGTTTTACTGTGAACCACTCAAAAAGGCATGTTTCAAAAGTAGATAGCATTGAATGTTATAGCAAGTTTCTATGCATGCTAAACAAGCCATCAAGGATTCATCCTCAGAAAATTGCATTTCCAATAGAGAAATCCGCAAAATTTGATTTGAGCATATTGATGTGTGTGCCTTTAAGGGATCAAATAATGAAAATGCAAGGATTGGGGCTTAAATATTATTAGCAACACAAGAAGGGATCCAAAGGAGAGGATTGAATGGTCTAATAGGGTTTTGTGCCTAGTATTCAATACCATAAAAACTATGCACCTTCTGGCAACTTTTCTTGTGTGTGCACATGAAGATAGGTCAAATGGTCTAGAAAATTGTGTTATGCTAGTCAACCAATCCTTAAAAAGGGAGAGTAACTGGCCTCAGCACATTGTGTTATGCTAGTGTACTCTATCTGTCAGGAACAAAATATAAGCTTAAGGAAAAAGAGAAACAAGGATAAAACATCTTTCAACATTAAGACAATATCCACAAGTAACGCCCAGTCCAAGCCAAAGAGGTCACAACTCCTATGAGGCCATGGAAGGGACAATGCAAAGAGACACCATGCAAGAAGTGTAAAAGTGATCTTGTGAAGGATGACACATTGTTCAATCTCCAAGGTAAGGGATTTATCTACCATGGAAACCCAATTTCAAACAATGAAAAGGTATACGATCAAGAACGTGTTTTCGTAATGTAAACCAAAATTTCTATGTATGAATTCATGTCACATGATAAATAGATACCTCTTAACCAAGGGAAAAGTTTATCCTTAAGAGAATGAAAGGGATATGTAGAAGAGGCCATTGCCCCACAAGTGTAGGAACAACGGTAAAGGGGACCTATTATGTCACACACAACACTATTCATGAAAATGAGCCCCCAAGGAGTAGGCTAACAATATGATATAGTGTGGAGCATCATAATAGGGACTTAGATGTTATTTAGAGAAATCAGGATTGAAATATAACTCATTGCGATATGATATATGAATAGCCTCACTATCAATGAGTTGTGTAATATTATAATGTAAAGCTTGACATTCATAAGTACAGTAATCATGATATCGGTGATACAGGCAAAAAGGAAGAGTCGTAAGGTTTTGACAATGTTTACTTTTGCATTTAGGCCTAATAATCACCTTAGCATAGAGAAGTTTAGGAAAAAACAGTTCTTGATCAAAGGCAGATGTAGAAGAAGTGTTATATAATGAAGAAGAGGGTGTGGACAAGGGAGGAAACTCAAAACCACATGCTTTCTTAGGTTTATTATTATGCTCAATAGTTTTTTGCACGCATCCTGAATCATGCTTTGAAGTGTCATCTATGATGGTATTAACATTAACTATTTTTGGTTGCTTATAAGGATTAAATCCTAATCTGTAAGAATGCTCATGCCCCCTATTTCCTAAGGGAACTTGAATTCCTTGTTCCTATTTACCACATATAGCTATTGAATCCCTTTTTCACTAGTAAACGATAACCATGATTTTAACAAGAAGCCATATCAGACAGAGTCAATGAAGCTTCATTAATCGCTATGTCATCACAAATAGGTTTAATAGGTTCATGATGGATGGAAGTAGCGACAACATTGTTAGGAATGTTATTAGAAACAGAAGTTGTCTGAGACTTAGATTGTATGAATTTAAGGTCTGAGACTTTATATTCTCTAATAAAAGTGGGTGTGAAATCTAAAGATCCCCAATCGTCATCTAAAAGAGAAGTAGAGGAAGGAGGATCATCATTAGAAATAGGACTATTATTGGATTCACTATTCAAATAGTGATTCGGTTTATCATCTACATGAAGAGTGTACATCACATTGTTATAAATAAATTTGACTTTTCGATGCAGAGTTTAAGGAACAACATGCATATTATGTAACCAAGGTCTTTCCAAAAGAAGGTTGTAATTAAGAGGTCCATGCATCACATGAATAAGAGTATCCAAAATGACTAGACCTAGTTTAATAGGTAGAGTAATGATGATTAAGGTTTTCTTAAAAATATTATCAAAGCCTCATATATTAATGTTATATGGTTTAATAGTTGAAAGATCGACTTTAATTTCTTTGAGCGTGTCTATATATACTACAAACATTAAGCCCAAACCCATTATCAATTAAGGTCCTATGAATGAGGTTGCCATTGATAAGGATAGCTCCCATAAGAGCATCATATTGATCTTCAAGTTCTTTTAGAGTTAAATAATCTTAAGTAAACACAATTTGAGGCTGACCCAGTAATATAGGGGTGGGGGCCACGGGGACCCCCCCCCAATGTATTGTTTTTTTTAAGTTTTATTTAACTCGATTTCAAATTAAAATATATGTAATTTAAAATTGTTTTAATTTAATTTGGTTAAATTAAAATTTATTTTAATTAAAATATGATTTA
>MU223165.1:5305157-5366162 GCA_018584345.1 Thuja plicata | reverse complement strand
CTCCTCCTCCTCCTCCTCCTCCTCCTCCTCCTTCTTCTTCTTCTTCTTCTCCTATTCTTCCTCTTCCTCTCCTTCTTCTCCACCTCCTACTTATTCTTCTCTTGCTCCTCATATTCTTCCTCTTCCTTTCCTTCTTCTTTTTCTTCTCCTCCTCCTGCTCCCATTCTTCTTCTTATTTTTCCTCTTCCTCCTCGTCTTCTTCTTTTTAATATTCTTCTTCTTCATCCTCATTTTCCTCTTCTTCCTCATCCTCCTCCTCCTCCTCCTCCTCCTCCTCTTCTTCCTCCTCCTCCTCCTCCTCCTCCTCCTCCTCCTTCTTCTTCTTCCTCCTCCTCTTCATCCTCCTTCTTCCTCTTCCTCCTCATCTTCTTCTTTTTCCTCCTCCTCCTCCTATTCTTCTTCTTCTTCCTCCTCCTTCTCCTTCTCCTTCTTCTAATTTTATTCTTCTTCCTCTTCCTCTTGTTCTTCTCCCTCTTCCTCTTCTTCTTGTTCTTCCTCCTCCTCCTCCTCGTTCTTCTTCTTCCTCGTCTTCCTCTTCTCCTCATCTTCTTCCTCCTCTTTCTTCTCTTTCTCTTTTCCTTCTTCTTGCTCCTCTTCCTCATCTCCTTCATCTTCATCTCTTCCTCCTCCTCCAAGTTGTCTTTATTAAATAAAAATAGTATTAGATTTAAAAATTATATTATAATATATCAATTTTATCATTGTAATAACATCCATATTAAATATTTGTATATATACAAATTATTTTGAATTTTAATTTTATTATAATAAAGAGACATTAACAATAAAATTAAAATCAAATTTAACTAAGAATATCTAAATATAAATATATTTTTTCAATGTAAAGTAATTTTAGAAATAAAAATTAAATATTATTGAATGAATATAAAAAAAGTAAATAAATATTTTACAATTGATATTCTAATTTAAAATTTATTAATAACTAAGTTTTAAAAGTATATTTTTTTACGTTTATTTTTTTACCATTGAATAAAAAAGTCAATCATGCATCATATACTGTCATATAGAGTTATTACAAGACAATATGCATAGGTTAAGACATCCATCAAAGCATAAATGAATGTAATAGAAGATGATTTTATATTGATCAACACTAATCTTTTAAACAATTCTTGCATCATCCAAGTTGGAATTATGCATCTATTTCCACCTCAGACATTTTTGTATTTTACATTTATACAGACTTATAATTGCATCCACCACATTTTCACGATTTCTTTTAATCTATCCTTTTGTCTAGCCTGATGAGGAGAGATATTGATTTCAGAATCAATTGGTAATATTAATCAAGATAGAAGACAGTTGAAAAAAGGATTGCAGAAGAAGATTCAGCCGAACTAAATCGTAATGCAATGCATAAAAAGAAAAGTTCTAGATGAGAAATCAGAGGTTGTAAACGTTGGAGCATTTTTCATAAATTATAATAAAAATATATTAGAACAAATTGACAAGAGTATGGAAGTTGGCAGTTAGACCATGGTTACATAGTCAAAACCAAATGCCGATGGCCAAGAAAGATTAGAACCGGAAAATATATCAAGAATCGATTATAGAACATCCACAAATATGCAGATTAACGTGACATAGAGGAAAAGAGTCTAGAATCGAGCATTGAAGCAGTAGGAATTTGGCACATCTACAAATTGATTTTCACGTATGGTTTTGACCAAGAAATAATGTATAGGAAAGCTTCCAAATACTTCACATACCAATTCTTTGACAAATTGTAAACATCATATCAAACCATTTGCATCACTGAGTTGCTTGGTGCTTCATATCACAACAAAGTAATTAAATAATCGATAAATATTGAAGTTAAAAACTGATTTGAATATACGAGTCACAGTTCAATGATTCAATAAAATAGCCTTCTATACAACCAACGCAAGACTCAATGGGGAAAAGAAAACCAACGCAAGACTTGTTGGGGAAAAGAAAAGAATGAATCAATGACCTCATTGAGAAGAGTTCAAAAATTTCAATCAGAAACTACATTTTTATAGCAATTTTGACCGTCAAATTCAGGTGCAAACACTAATCCTCCCCTGTTCTTTCTTGGCACTTGCTTTCCATCCCCGCTCAATTTCTTTGTTTCTTCATTAAAACGCTACGGAATCCCCAAACTCTGCAAATCAGAATCACAATTCTATTAAAAGCATAATAATAATCCTAAATGTAGGCAGCAGTAAACTTTCACCAGTGCTCTGTTGGTGCCACATAAAAGAAATTGCAGCCGTTACGAGAAATTGTTACCTGAGAGACAGTTAACTTTGTATTTAGGTTTTCTTTTAGTTATTTTCCAATTTCAATAATGACACTAATATCTTTTCTCGGCATAACTCCTTTTTTGTCGGTATCAAATATGTGTGCTGGGAAATAAATGTTTCCAAAAATTATTTCTAACCAATCTTTTTCTGGTATCAGACAATTTTCCGGTGGGCGATGCGCACAATAAAAAAGCCTATCGGCTTAACTATAGATTTTGAGGGCTTTCTTTTCATTACTTTGTCTCCTTAGTTAGACTTAAGAGGGGTGTTAGCATTAATTTATATTTGCATGACTAGCAATTATGTTCGTTAATTTCGGAACTACAACAGTAGTGTTTGTTGTGACTAACGAAGAAGGTTATGATGCATGCTCTAGATTTTGGAAGCTAACTAAAGAGAACTTTACATTGTTTTCTCCACCTCTTTAGAAATTACATGCATAATTTATACTTGTGATTATATATTCTTTATAAATCTTGCATTTTGTAATCAATGTGATTAATAAAATTTCATTCAGTTTCAGCGGTTCTTTTCTTCTATATTTTTATTTTAACAAGCTTTCTTTCTTCTTCCTAACTAGATCTTTAATTTGCAAAATTCTACATTTCAAACAGTTTGGGAGGAGTCTACAAATGAATAGTGTCCCTTTAAAATTTAACAAAAAAGATATTTTAGTAGTTTTACTTTTCCTTTGGTTCAGGAAGAAATTAATTGCTTTTTCACTTTTTATATCTGATTTCTCAAAAAAAAAAATTATATGAACTCTCGAAGGTCAAAAAACTTGAAATATCGTAAAAAAAATCATTTTGTTGAAAACTCTCAAAAATAAATTGTGAATAATTATGCAACTTTCCAATGGAAGAATTATTCCAATGATTTGAAACAACTAATATTTATCAAGGTATATTATCTATCAAAAAAAAATATTTATCGGTAGATTAGAGGGAAAGGATAATAATCTATTATTTTTATACTTAATGTGTTTTATTATTGAAATAAAATTATAATATAACGAAAATCAAAATATTAATTTTTTCTTTCTATTAATTTAAACATTCATACTAAAATAATCATTTATTTAAGTTATATTAACTAGCATATTTATATTTTGAAAAATAAAAGTAAAATAAGCAAAGATATCAAGTAAAAATATAATGAATTTAATTGAAATAAATATAATAAATTTAATGCATAAATTTACTATTTTTCTTAAAAAGAGAAAACTTAAAATGAATTAATTTAATATTATATATTGATTTATTTATTTTTTAATTACACTTTCTAATTGTAAAATGAATGGTTCTATTATAAATTTTAAAAATTAAGGTTTCTATTGTAACTTTTGAAAAGAAATTAACATCAATCGATTTCAATTAAATTTATTATATATTTAGGTATGTTAGTATTATTTTCTTTAAATAAATTATTAGACTGGATATCAGGTGCTTCTTGAACAGTTCCTACACATCAAAATATTTATTTCAATTATAATCATTATATTTAAGTATGTTTTGTTTTTTAAGTAAAGGTTGGAGCCGATAATTATTTATTATTATTAATTCAAAATTTTATACCTCCATTCAGTGTGGGCACTGGAAGGAAAGAATGGAGGGAAGAAAACCTCTAGTCTCGCCTAGATCTTATAAAAGATCAAAAAAGAAAGCATTTTATTAAGAAACCAAAAAGAACCCCCCACGAACCCACATACATCCAATACATAATCCCCTAAGAAGAAAAGAACAAAAAAACATAGGAAGATGATGATGTCATCACCGAGGAAGCCTAAACACCATCCAAAGTATCCAAGAGGCGGGACCAATATTTCACTATGAAGGCTAATTACAAACCCCAAGTTGCATGATCGACAGGAGAGAACCAGGAAGAATATTATGATGTTAGCGACAATATATCATCTTCAATATAGCCATCTTGATGTACTATGATAGTGTGGATGGCCAAGTAATCTGAAAGTAACAGCTTAGACACAAAAGGATTAGAACAACCCATCAAGTAAGCATATTCATGCATAATATAAGAAAGGCCACTATCCTGTAGGGCATTCCAAATCACAACAAAAAGATCTTTATAACAATTATTAGCTAAAAATTTCTATTTATCAACCATCCCTGGTATGGGAAAGAAACCTATATGAATATCATATGTCTGCGGCAGTCTAAAATTCCTCATCATAAATTCAACCAACCATAATCATTAGTGAGAAATTATAAACAAATTTGGAATCCAAAGAAAGATCCATCATAACAATTAGGAATCGGGGATTATACCAAGTGTGAAAGAGATTTTACATCCACTTATTGAAGCAAAGATGGATCATCAATAGCCTGGTTTGCTAAAAAATCTACAACCATATTTACTTCTCTAAAATAGTGTTTGATTTCAAAGGTTTGAAAATATGTTAAGTTTTCTAAAACCAAATCCAGCCTGTACCTTAGTTTCCATGAGGAAGTCTTTCTAGAGGAGACTATATTATAAACTACCATTGAATCTTTTTTAATAATGATGTTAGGTATATTCATGGATATTGAAAGAGAAATACCAATGAGAAGAGCTTCTAGCTCTACAACACTATTGGAATATAAGGGTAACTTTTTATAAACTACTATAATGATGATCCCATCAGAATTTCTCAAAACAACCCCAGCTCCAGAGATGCCCGGATTTCTCCTAGAGGTACCATCATAATTCAATTTTATAAAACCGGATGGAGGAACAAACCAATTAGTTGATAAATGGGAAGAGGAAGATGAAGTAGAAGATTGGAAACCATGAGGTGGAAGGGATGAAGAAGAGGCCAATTATCATAATTGAAAAAATCCCACTTAGTAAAACTTTTCTATCTTGATCAACTTTGTATGATATGAAAGCATGACATCTAAAATAGACTTCACAATTTTTCCAATCACCTCTATCCATGAAGTAGGGTTGTCTCTAAACACTCCTTGATTTCCTTCAATCCAAATATTCCAAATGACTATAGAAGGACTCACCTCCCAAAGAGGTGCAAATGTAGAAGATTTATATAATAAGGGTCAAGCTTTAAAGTGATCACAAAGATTAGGGCCAATAGTTGTTGACCAGCCCAGCCTATGAATAAACCAATACCAACAATCAAGGATAAAAGGACAGTGAAGGAATAAGTGGATAGAGGTTTCCATAAAGTATCTGCACAAAGTGCAAAGAAAAATAGCAGTGATCCCCAATATTTCAAGTCTGGCACCAGTGAGGAGCCTATCTTGGATGGCCAACCAGGCAAAGGCACCTACCTTACAAAGACATGCAGATCCCCATAATAATTTATAGGCCTAGAATCAGAAGATTGATTGAGAAAATTTGAATCATAACCAGCTTTAACCATGTATTGACCAAAAGGAGATCCTAGCCAAAATTTTCATCCTCAAGGGGTGAAAATAGAATAACCCTAGAGATAAGTTCCCTCTAAAGTTTTGTTTCCAAACCTGAAATAATATTTAAGCGGGAAAGGTCTTTCCAAGTTGCAAGACCGTCTTGAATATCTAGATAATAACATACATGGTCACCCCAAAATTGTTTAAGATAAGTGTCTAAAGGGTGTCAATCCTGGGTATGAGACAAGGGTGTTTCCATTCCATGAGTCCTCCCAAAATTGGGCTTTTGAGCCATCATGTATTAACCAAGAAAGTGAAGGAAGGATAAGGTCTCAACAAGATACCATGAAATTCCACATGGCAGACCCCCGAGGTAAAACTAAGGTTGTAAAAATTCTTTCCCTTTCATTAGAGTCAAGCTATTTTGATCTCATAAGTCTGGCCCATTTAGAATTCAGATTTTGATATAGTTTCCAAAGAAATTTAGCACCGAGTGCTTTTTTTTTGCAAATGTAGATCCCTTACCCCTACTCCTTGGATAGACTTAGGAGTACAAACCTTACTCCAACCAAGGAGGGGTAATTTATTTTTTTTGAGATACATTATCCGCCAAAATAAAATCCCTTAAGATGGACTAAAGTTCTTCAATTGAACACTTGGGCATATTTAATACTGACATCAAGTAAATGGGAATGGCATTCAATACTTATTTAATCATAATTAACTTTCCAAATAGGGTCATCCACTTATGCTTCCATGAAAGAATCTATTGGGAGATTACAGAAATAATCTTATCCCAAAAAAGATGTTTTTCTGAACCAGAATAGAGAGGAACTCCAAGGTATCGACAAGTAAACTCCCTCAAAGAGAACCCCCAAAAGTTAACAAGACTATGTTGAACTAAAGGGGTAACATTTAAGAAAAATATTCTTGATTTTGCAGGGTTTATTAGTTGGAAAGATGCCATGGAGTAGTCATCTATGATATGTTTGATAACTCGAGCTTCCATAATGATGGCTTCACCAAAAAAAAGAGTGTCATCCACAAAGAGATTATGAGTATAGGATTCACTACCATCATTAAAGGAGATACCTCTCCAAACCCCCACTTGTCTAGCATGATATATGGATTTACTAAGTCCCTTTGCCATTAAAATGAACAAGAAGGGGGAAAGTGGGTCCCCCTGACAAATACCTCTAGAGGATGAGAAAAAACCCCTAGGAGATCCATTAATGATAACCAAGAATGAAGGAGATGATATACAATTCTGTATCCATTTCACCCAATTTCTATGAAAACAAAATTTAGAAAGGACCATGAGATGAAAATCCCAATCAACACAATCGTAAGCTTTCATCATATCTAGCTTGAGAACCATAGCAGATTTATTTTGTAATTGAATGGAATGTAAGATTTCATGGGCCAGAATGGCACCCTTCAGAGTTTCTCTACCAGGGACAAAGCCACCTTTCTCTTTAGATATGATTTTAGGAAGGATTTTAGCCAACTGGACATAAATGGCTTTGGTGAAAATTTTGTATAATGAGTTGCAAAGCAAGATAGGACGGAAATCTGCAAAGAATTGGGGGTTATCTATTTTGGGAATAAGGGCCAATCCAAGTATGATTAAGCTCTTTTAGCACAATTTTATGATTTCTAGCCTCCTCTAAAGCAAGTAAAATGTTATTACCCATGAAATCCCAACATTTTTGAAAGAAGAGAATGTTAAACCCATCCAGTCCTGGAGCTTTGTCTAGGGCCATGGAAAAACAATTTCTCTAAGCTCAGCTAATGTAAAGAGAGCCATAAGCATAGAATTATCTACCTCAAAAATACAGTTGGGGATAGAGTCTAAAATAGAATGTTAGCAATGAACATGTTGTTTTGTTAACAAATTTGAGAAGAAAGAAATACCTTCAGTAGAAATATCACTTTCATCTTCTACTTTTCTATTTGAAGATTCAATATAAACAATTTTGTTTCTAAGACGCCTTAGTTTTGTTGAAGTATGGAAAAAATTTGTGTTTCTATCCCCATCTGCAAACCAAGTTTCTCAATATTTTTATTTCTAGTAAATATATTCTCTAAAATTACTTCCTCTAGATTGTTTCTAAGTTCCTTTTCTAGAGAATAGGTTTGAGCATCCATGCCATTTTGAATAATAAATTCATTAACCACAGTCAATTCTGATTGTAATCTAGTTTTCTCATGAAAAATGTTCTTGAAGGAATTAATGTTCCAATCTTTGATCTTTATTTTCAGCAACTATAATTTCCTTACCAATTTATATATTCGAGTTCCTTTCATGTTAGGAGAATATAGCCACCAGTGTTTGAATAGTGGAATGAAGTTTTGGTGTCAGAACCCCATTGGTTCAATATTAAAATGTTCCTTTCTGATAAGATGAGGATTATAATCATTGAAATAGAATAGGAAAGTGATCAGATCCAGAGATAGGTGAAATAAGAGAATGGTAATCTACTTTAGATTGGAGCCCTAAATCAAATATAAGAAACTGATCTTGATGCTCAGTAATGTTATGAAAATTAGCTCGGCAGTTCGTCCAAGTGAACTTTCTCACCTTTGGAGAGACATCAATGAGATTATTAGCGTGAATGAATTGATTAAAATCTGACATCACCTTAGGAGAGGGAAGAATCCTGCCACATTCCTCATTAGAATTTAAGACAGCATTAAAGTCTCCCCCCAAGATGATCAAATCCCCCTGGAGTGTGTGTATCAAATCACCAAGAAGAGTCCATAACTTGTATTTCTCAATAATAGGAATAGGGCCATAAATGTTAAATAACTAGAAAGACAATTTGGTTGAGAAGCTCTCAAAAAAGGAGAGCATCCAATGTTTTCCTAACGCAATTTGTTCCAAAGACACCTTAAGTGGATCCCATAAAACTATAATACCAAGCACCATCAGAGGGGGAGGTCCATAAATTTCCTAAATTCTAGGAAGAAAACAAACTCATGGCAGTATCATTAGATAATTTAGTTTCTTGGAGTAGAAAAATATAAAATTTAGAATTTAACAGTTGGCTCTTGATGAGCCACTTTTTGTTAGGGGCATTTAAGCCCCTAACATTCCAAGAAAGAACTCTCATGACTTTAGAGGGGAAGTCTCAGCTCCCCTCCTTTCTTGAGCATTAGTTGATTTCACTCCTCTATTATACTCAGGCTGGAGGCTTCTTTTATCTTTGGCAGCCCTCGTTGTTGGAGGACTAACTGAAACTTTCTTTTTTTCTTTTCTGATGGATAGTAAATGAATGGGGTAATGTTGATTGAATCCCAGTATTAATCTCATCCCTTGTCTTAGATTCACTTGAGGGTCTCCCCTTTGCTTAGCAGATGAAACAAGAGAGAGTTTGGAAGGAGATTGAAAGATAGAGCATGATCATGAATGATCCTTCTCTTTAATAAATCCTTCAAGAGAAGGGGAAAAAGTGACGGGGGCCTCTTGTAAGGATGAATCTATGTCTCGAGATAACATCGCATAAGGGTTTTTAGTCTTTGGAATCTTACCCTTTCACTTTAACCAAGACAAAGAAGTATAAAAATAGTCAATAATAGAATCAGAAATCTGATCACCCAAAATATTATTGGCATCCTTGGAAATTTCCTCTACCTATGAAATGGCTTGTGGGGATGGTTTAATTATAAATGGATTTTTAATGAAATTTGTTATCTGATCTTTCAAGTGATTAATCTCAGTTGGTTGAAGGGGATCAGCGGTAGGTGAAACAGAGGTGGAGGTGGAAAGAGATAAAGTTTGTTGAAACACACAACAAGGCAGTTGAGCGGAAGGTAACGGTGTAGGAATAGGGAATGAATATGGAGGATAAATTGCAAGAGAGGATCCCCCAACCATAGAAAAAAATTGTGCATGGGAAATATGAGGACATACCTTAGAAATGGAAGGAGGGGGAGGGATTTAAGGGATATCAAATGAAATGAGGAAGTATGTTGTGGAGAGAGTTCTTGAGGGGTTGCAAGAGATGAATGGTGAAAGTTTGGTCCTTGTTGCTTCTCGGGAGGGGAAAAAGAAGTCAGTGTTGAGTTGTAGAATTTTTTGAATAACTCTCCATCAATGAAAACAATTTTCGTATGAAAATTTGTTGGGTCCTTAACAATAGATTATCTCCAGGGTCCAAAAGGTGAATCAAACTTGCAATTAGTTGGTGTGGCAGAAGAAGAAGAAAGTAGAACACAAGTTTTTGTAACCATAATATCATCATAAATGCAATGATCAGTTCTAACAAAAGGTCCAAATGAATTTCCAATTTCGTTTAAAATACAAAAATCATTGAATTCGTATGCTAAGCCAGGTAGGGTAAACCAGGTTGGCACAAGATCAAAAAGTGGTTGGCCTGCTTGATAAAATGGTTTCCAATCTTTCATAAGTACAACATTTTCTTTTAGATTTAAAAAGGGTTTTGATAGAACATAGTTTTTTGCATCCTCAGTATCAAAAACTATAGCAAAGGTATCAGAAGATAGAACTTGAAAATACAGTATGTCATAAAACTTTGATTCCACTCTTTTCTATTGTTCTGATAAAGCAATAGAATATACCCCAAATTTAATGATTATACTCTTAACAGATAAATCAAACCTTTCCAAATATTGGGAGAATCATTAATAGTAATATGAGGGATTTTAATCCATACCTTTTTCCACTTATGATTAGCATGAACACTTATAGATTGAAGCAACATTCCTGTAGTTTGAGCTGAACCATGTGCATCATCATTTGCCAAAAAATCATCAATGCCCAAATCATTTGAAGCCATGCCCTTATACTTTTCATTATTAGGGCCATATTTAATAAAAGACCATTGTTGTTGCATTTTACCAGAACCCCTCCAAAATGTTATAGGTTTCTTTCGAACATGATTCATATTGAAAGAACTCCTAGGGTTTTGAAGCCCTAGTTTTCAAGGAGCCCTTGTAGCTTCAACTGTATCTAGTAGAAACCAGCCTTTCATATCTATACCAGACTAGGTAAAATCCTACCAATGGCCATCTTTGAATACCCATTGAGGTTTTAGACCAGATCTAGCATCCTAGGGAGAAAACCTCCAAAAATAATCATATTTAGCACCCATGTCATGCCATTGTCCTCCAAGAAAAACCCACTAAGGATGATAAGGGAGAGATTTGGAGGGATTTTTTAGTTCAGATTCCTAAAATGGTAAATCTTCCCAATGAACCTGAGATTTTCCCATAATGTTTCACATATATCAGATCTCAAGGATCTTGTTCATCTGTCCAAATTCTTTTGGAAAAATATTGCCTTCATATCTTCTTAATTTAATTATTTCCTTGAAAGCCTTAAAAATGCCACAGTCACAGTATTCATCTAAATCCCATGGCCACTTCTAGGATAAATTAATGGACTTTGTGTTTCATAGCCCCGCAGAAAACCCTGACGATGCATCTTCTAATAATGTCAAAACACCTCTCCATTCTATTTTTTATTTCATGAGTGTAACGTGATTTATCTTGATCTTCTTTTTCTTTGCTCTGATAAAAATCACACTGCTCTGCTCTTGAATTTAATTTTTTTATGCACTTTCATCTACGAATTTGCCCTTAATTGCTTCTGATTCTAATTTTTGATCTAATTACAATTCACTTTTTTCACATTTCTTTGATTCTGATTCATGGCCTTTTCTTACCTAGGTTTGGGATTTTTTCACTTGTTGTTTGGAAACTTGCCTTTTATTTGTACCCATCTACTCTTAATTTTCCTTGTTGTTGATGTCAATTTTGTTTCAAATTTGACTGCATTCAGTGATATCCTTCATGAATTTTGATTTAATAGCACTTGATTAGAAGTTTGCATTGATCTCAAAGAATACTCCACAAGATGTTAAAGCGGCTTAAAGGAAATTGGTGTGGAAATTTCCTCCACCACATTCAAATTTGCCTTGAATTTTCTCTGATTTTTCCCTCCTTCCTCCAAATCACAATGTTTTTTATTAAGGTAACAACAGGTTTTGAAGGGACCCTGAAACCCTTTACATAGAAACATAAAGATAAACAAGAAGCAACAAGAAAAACAACGAGCTGTCAAGCATGACAGTACACCGAGAAAGGGCTAAAACCCAGATAGAACTTTAGAGATCAGAACAAAGAAAAATAGCAAACAGCAAACATCATACAGAAAAAACTCCTAGCAGTCGAGGAATAAAATGCTTCCAGCAACCAACAACCTCTAGCCAAGCAGCTAAACAGTTTCCATCTGGTCTTCTAGCATCTCAACTTCGACCATCTGAAGTTCCAGGCACTGGATTGAATCCCTCAGCTTGGTAATATCTTTGGCCTGGATATCGGATTTCCTTTTTGTGCTAGAGCGTGTCCTAGATCCAGGACCTAAAATCTGAATTTCTTGGGGGTCTTCATTATCATGCTTTACCTTGTCATTGTAGTTACTCTCGAGAAGATTATAAAGAGAATTCAAATTATCCACAGAGTTTTTCATGCCAATTTTGTTGATGTTTGTAAGTTTTTTTAGAAGTGCTTTGTTGTTGTTAATCTTATCAGTCATATTTTTAAGCCTGTTATCTACCAGAATGCTAATACTTTTATCCATGTTGTTAACCTTATCAAACACATCATTAACTTGTTGATACATAACAGAGTCATTGCGTATTTTTTCCACTATATCCTCCAGCAAAGAAAGTCTATCTTTCATACTTTTATGGTTAGCATTCATCTGATTGATGTCATCCTGAATCCACTTATCCATTTTGTAGCTATTCTCCACTTTGTTTATGGCCATTTGAAGGAAGGTAAGAGAGGCCATCCTTTTAACATTGACCTCCCTCTCATGGAGCTCATCATTAAGGCTTATACTCTTCTGATCATTCTTCACTTCACCTTCATCATTCGATATTTCATGGTTGTGCTCATCATTGACAACTTTAATAGTTTCCTCATCTGGGACAGTGATCTATTCATTCTTATTATTTACCTTTTCAATCTCAAAAACTTCCATTTTCCCATTCACATTATGAAGGACATGAAAATATTGGTTATGTTCCTCCTCCTCAATAGTTTTACCATCACGATTCTCAATAAGGGTATTCTTATCCCTTGACTCCCTGTTAGAATCCTGAATTTCTTGATCCTTCTACTTGTCCACCTTGTTATTGGCAGTGAGGTCCTCGATGTGGGTGTCATTGATATTATCAATTTCAACTGTGATCTCCTCGAGAATAATTTTCTCTATCTTCTGGTCTTCCTCTTTTTTGGCCTTTACCCTCCAGCAGCTCAACTTTACTATTTTTAGTATTAATATCATCATTTTTGCTTGGGTGTCTAATGTTACCCTCGTCCTCAGAAGAGACAACTTCCTGATCATCATCTATTTTCATTCCCTCAATATCATCATAGATAGATAAGGAGATATCAGGCTCAACAGGGCTATTACGGCTTTTTTTAGCTTTAGGCTTACTAGGGCTCTTACCAGTGGACATATTCATGCTCTTCCTTTTAACATTCTCAATGCTCTTGGGGATAGGGTCAGGGATATGGTCTTTAATATAATCCGTTATCAGCAATATAAGACCTTCATGTAATACAGGGGAAGACTTTTCCCTATGATCAATGATGCTCTGGTTGAGAGAACTTAAAAGATAGAAGGGAAAACAAACCCTAATGTCATGACGAAAGTGATTTTCCAAGACAAAGTGATAGTTGTATACCTTAGAGAATCTTCCATCTAGGGTAAAATATTCCATGATTTCCCTTATCACAAATGCTCGAATGTGTTTAATTTTTGACAGATTGATGTAGTCCAGATTGTTCTTCACCAGCATTGCCCTTTCCTAGTCTATTTTGGGGAATTTTGTGTACCCTTTGTTGCCCTCTTTTTTATCTATAATGAATTGCATTCGCTCCAACGGAAGGCCCGTGATATCAGCCAAACAATCTAGAGTAAGCTTGATAGATTTGCCAAGGATGTTCACTTTACCATTATCCCACCCATTGACAAAGGCTTTTGTAACATCTTTGTTGTTACCATGAAGGCGCTTCAAATATCTGTGGACTTTGCCCTTCTTGAGCTTGCTCCACACCTCTTTTTCATTCCTCCAACTACAAACCGTTGGTTCTTCTCTCTTCAAATCACCCCCCATATCTTTGTTCTCTTCAGTCTTAGTGTAGTCTCCTTCACATTTTTATTTCATAGTAATATTTCGTTGAATGCAGTTGCAGATTTTATAAATCACAGAGTTAATAATGAAATCCTAGTTAACTTGAGTATAAAGGAAGTAATCACAAATGCTACCAATCATGAGATAAAATGTTGTCACTGTACCCCAAGTCATATCATCATTAACTAGAATGATTAATATGATTAATTTCACCTGTCTTGTGATTGAGCCTGTCATAATTGAGCAATGATTCCACTTCATCATTGATTTTTGTGTTCCCATGCCACTTGTACGTGACTTCATTCTTAACTCCGAAGTTGGCAAGGCTATCCGCCACTTGGTTGGTTTCCCTAAAATTATGAGTTGCATAGAATGAGGAAAAATTCAATGCAATATGTTTTATCTTATCGATAATGTGTTCAATTTTCCAGGATGCCTTACAAATACCTTTAATATTATTGATAATATTTAAGGAATCACCTTCTAGCCAAACTTTTCAGCAGCCCATTTCCTCTGCCAGCATAATAACATTGAGGGTTGCCATAGCCTCCGCCCTATGATTGGATTGGGTTCCCAGAGGGGCAGCAATAGCACCAACACAATTGCCATAATGGTCTTTAATTATGCCTCCACATCAAGCATTTCCCGGGTTGCCTTTCGCAGCCCCATCAAAGTTAGCTTTAACCCAGTCTTCAAGAGGTGAAATCCAGGTATCCATGGATCTCAGGTTTCTAGGATTAGATTCTCTATTATTTCTATCACTTTCCCTTTTAGTGAAATTAGATTCTGATTTAGCACAAGTAAAGTTTTCTTCCAACGCTCTGCATATCAGGTTACCAATCACTTCAGGAGAAGCTAGAGTATCTCTAAAAATTCTATTATTATGTTCTCTCCAAATTTTCCAACAAAAGTGAGGAGGAATGAGAAGCCAGAGGTCTTTGCCAATAAGGTTCTTTGGCAAGTAGCTCCATTGGGTGACAAAGTCCTACCAAGAAGAAGGAAAACACCGGCAAAGATTCCTTTTTCGAAAGATAATGTCCCACACTTTGCAAGTAAAAGGACAATGGAGCATAATATGATCACAGGATTCATCATTTTCCAAACAGAGATTGCACCTATTTACAATATAAATCCCTTTTCTAGAAAAATTATCAAGGTTCAACGGTTTTTTTTGAATTAGGAGCCAAAAGAAAAAATGAATTTTAGGTATAAGAAATTTATACCACACAAAGGATTCCAAATCACAATGTTGTTATTATAGTAGGCCAAGAGTTTAAAAGTAAACACATGAGTGGTGAGAATGGAATTGATTGATATGTTTAAGATGAATTATATTTAAGTATGTTAGTACTATTTTCTTTAAATAAATTATTAGACTCAATATTAGGTGCTTCTTGAACAGTTCTTACATATAATTTTAATTTAATATGGTGAAGAATTCTCATACAGTCTTCTCAAATAATTTCCATAAGTTAAATTATTTTTTACTTGAGATTAGATAAAATACACATAATTTTAGTGAATTGTTCTATACTTCTATACAAAATTATTTATAGCCTTAAGATTTTCCAAATAATTTTTATAAATAAAATTATTTTTTATTTGAAATTGAAAAAAAACATGCATATAATTTTACTAAATTGTTTTATACTTTTATACAAAATGATGTATCAAATATAATGTTAAGAATTGAAATAAAAGAGGGGTTAAAATTTATTCAAACAAGAAGAAATACAGAGCATGGGCATCAAACACCCCTATCAAGATCCACTATGTGCGCTAACTATTTTGACAACCCCATAGGTAATTGATCCTTATCCATAATATTCAAATTTTTCTTCTGATCAGAAGCCCATTTGGCGACACAATCTGCTACACTATTCCAGTCCCTATGGATATGAGTGAAAGTAATAGAACCAAAGATACGCACAAATTAAGAATGTGGTTAACAACCAAAGCTAACTGCCAACTAACCTCCTCTGAATATTTTCGAGTCAACAGATGCACCACCACCTTCGAGTCAAATTCACAAATGAGTTTTCTCCATCCAAGAGCACAAGCACTCTCCACATCATACAAAATAGAAATAGCCTCCATCATATTGTTAGCATGATGACCTTTATAAACAGAAAACATAAACTGAACAATTTGTTAATCAACTGATGGAGATGATGAAGACCGAGTGATAATAGGTATACATGTTTGTAGAAATGGTTAGATTAGTTGTTATTTTGTCATTGATGTCAAGCAATTGATTACTGATTTATATTGAGTTACCATATCCTAAAAAGGAGAAGTTAAATAGGTGACAAATACAGATTAGACAATGATAAAGTAATGTTGATATCTAGTTGTTTGCTACTATTTATTTTA
Source organism: Thuja plicata (assembly GCA_018584345.1). Lineage (NCBI taxonomy): Eukaryota > Viridiplantae > Streptophyta > Pinopsida > Cupressales > Cupressaceae > Thuja > Thuja plicata. Next base: position 5,349,968 of record MU223165.1, on the reverse strand, counting down.
TGTTATCAAGTTAGTACATTTGATTGATTAAGTCATAGATTGAAAAGATTTAAGTTATGACTGAAAAGAGTTACTCTACCGAGCTAGACAGAGTTAGTCGGTATAGAGTTGTGTTAGTTGGTTTTAGTTACCGAACACCGAGAATGAGTTAGGCACCGAGTAGTAAAAAAAGTTAGTTACCGAGTTGCAAGGCAAGTTACCGAATATAGGATATTGATTGAGAATGATGATAAGATCTAATTTAATACGAAGCTATGATGATCTAGATGTTGATAAGGATTAAAGGAAGTTTTTTAGAAGATCTACGAGCAATAAAATTCAATGAGAATATTTAAGGTAAAGATTAAGTGGTTAAAACTAATTATTAAAGTTCCAAGAAAAAGTTCAAGTTACAAGGTAAAATTTAAACAGTTTACCAAGCTAAGATTTGTGAAGAAGATGATTGAACGGCTAAGATAAAATGATGAAAAACCAAAGAAAGGAGATTAAGAGGAAAAATTTTGTTTATATAAAGAATGATAACTAATGAGAGAAGAGATGCTGGTGAGTTGAATTGAGAAGTAGAAGAAGTTGAAGAACAGAAGTTACCAAGCAGAGCAAAGAAGCAGAAAGAGTAGAATATACAGTCTATAGAAGAGACAAATGGAGTATATAATGCCAGTATTCATGTGAGCGTAAAGGATCCAACCCAAGAAAAGGTAGTTTCTATATTTACAGATCAAAGTTTTATTGTTTCTTATTAGCATTTTTAATAGACAAAATCTCTTAACTGAGTGGATTTAACGGTCCTATTTGTAAATCCTAGAAGTAGGTGACATTCCAAAAGAGTGTTTAAAGATCTCTAACAAGGTCACTCCTAACAGGGTGAATGTCTTAACATATCTGAGGTAAATCCCTTAACAGGGTCACATCTAGAAAATGTGTTTGTATTCTTTAACAGGATAATTTCTTAACCAAGCATACTTCAGAAGGGTACATTTTTATTGTGGGTCACAATTCCCACAGAGGTTTTTCCCTTATTGGTTTTCCTCATTAAATATGGTGTTAATTGATTTTGAATGATTTATTTTCATATTATGAGATGTATGGTTGTTTAATTTATTAAAGTTATTTGGTGAGTCAGTCATTACTATATTCGGTTCTACCAAGTGAATCAATGAGCTAAGTTTTAAGTATTAAAGTTTTATTTTGTCTGATTCACACCCCTCCCCCTCTTATTGGACCAACAATTGGTATCATAGCTTGGTTCTCTGAAGTGTTAAGTTTAAAAGGACTTGAATCAAGTTCTAAAGATGTATAAGAGGGAAGCACCAAAGTTGAATAGGGAAAATTTCTCTAAATGGAAAAGAAGAATGAGGTTGCATGTGTCTGGTATAGGAGAGTATGGACTTGATTTTATTGATAATGCATATGTTTCACCTATAGCTGCACCTTTGACACTTAATGAGCAAAGAAAGAAGCAAGAACACACACAAGTCATGATTGAGATTTCTTCTACACTTATCAGCTAGGAATATGATGAACTTGATGGATATATTACTTCAAAACAAATGTGGGATAAGATTATTTTGACCTATGGTGGAGATCAGCATGTTCATAAGGAAAAAGCAAAAATTTTGAGAGGTAAACTTGATTTAATGAGAATGAAAGAAGGAGAAAACATAATACAATACAGTACTAGACTTAAGGAGATTGTTAATTCTATCAGAGGGGCTGGTGTAACCATAAAAGAAGAAGATGTAACAAGCAAAATGTTGAGAACCCTACTATCAAGTTATGTCATTCAAGTATCTTCTATACAAGAGTTGAGATTCATTTCTCAGATGAATGTTTCACTTGATGCTACTATTGGTAAGCTGGTTGCATTTGAGATTAATAATTTTGATAATATTCTACATGCTACATCTAAGATTGAGTCTGATTTTAAGTCATCTTTGAAGATTGGAAGTTCTAAGGACTTTAGAGCTAGTGATGGATATGTGAGTAGTGCTAGTGAGAGATTTTACGGCTATCAGAGTGCTTTGGAAGATATATTTGTTGAAGATGAAGAGAGCAAGAGAGAGTTTGAAGCTTTGTTGGCTAGAAGGCTAAAAAGAGGCAAAGGAAGATACTGAGGTAACTTACCCTTTAAATTTTTTAATTGTAACAAGATTGGTCATATTGCACATAACTACACTAAGAAAGATATTGAGGAGAAGAAAGATAACAGAGATAAGGACAAAAGAGAAAATAGATTTAGGAGATTCAGAGACTATAAAAACAAAGGTAAGAAATCTTATCATATTGCTAATGAAGGACTAAGTGATGATGATTCAGATGAAAATGATGGTGAAGAAGTTGTTTATATTTCTATTAAAGATAATTCTGATGGAGAAAACAAAGAAGAACCAAGAGCCCTAGTATCACAAGTAAGTAAGAATGAAACATGGATTATAGATAATGGTTGTTCACATCACATGACTAGTGACACATTTAAGTTTACTTCCTTGGAGAAGCAAGATGGAGGATTTGTTATATTTGGTAATGATGCTCCATACCCTATGAAATGAAAAGGTTCTATAATTCTACTGAATAACACAATATGTGATGATGTTTATTGGGTTGAAGGCTTAAATTATAATTTGTTGAGTGTTGTATGATTAAATAACACGGGTCACTGACTAGAATTTCAACATGGAAAGGTGAAATTTTTTGATAATAAGGAGAGTCTAATTTCTACTGGAGAACAAGCTAAAGGTAATTTATTTTATCTTGATACTTCTATGAAGAGTTGTCTATTTTCTAAAGTCTAAGATGTTTGGTTATGGCACAAAAGGTTTTTTTATGTTAATTTTGACAGCTTGATCAAAATGAGTAAAAGAATAGAGTCAGAGGACTACCAAGATTAGAGAAAAATGAAAATGTTATGTGCAGAGAATTTCAAATAGGTAGGATGACTAAATATAATTTTTCAAGAAAGACTTATTTACACAAGGAATTTTGGATTTAGTGCATACTGATTTATGTGGACCCATGAGAACTCAAAGTTACTATGGAGACAGATAATTTATTTTATTTATGGATGATTATTCTAGAATGGTGTTCGTAATGTTTTTAAAATAAAAATCGCATGCATTTCAAATGTTTTAGTGGTACAAGGCTAGATTTGATAAATAAATAGGAAGACAACTGAAATTTCTGAGATCTGATAGAGGAGGTGATTTTATCTCTAATGAGTTTACACTTTTTTGTAATGAAAATGGAATTAAGAGATAGATGTCAGCACCAAGGACACCACAACAGAATGGTATTACTAAGAGAAGAAATAGATCTATTGTTGATTATGCAAGGACACTAAAAACTTCTAGCAAGGACACTAAAAACTTCTAGAGAGAAGCAGTCAGTACTGCTATTTATACATTGAACCAAGCACAAATGAAGAAAGGTACCAATAGAACACCTTCTGAAATCTAGTATGAACACAAACCTAATGTGAGTTATTTCAAAGTTTTTGGAAGTAGATGTTATATATTGAAAGAGTATAGAGAAGGAAATTTTGATTCTAAAGGGGATGAAGGGATATTCTTAGGATATTCTACGAGGAGTAAAGCCTATAAGTGTTTGAATAAAGTTACTAACAAAATGGTGGAAAGTGCAAGTGTGAGAATCGATGAGTTTGCAGAAAAGAATGATGAAGAAAGTAAAAAGGAACCTAAATATTATGATAAATTTGTATATGTTCAACCTAATGTTCCTAACACCTTACTGAGAGTAGCTACCGAGGAGGAAGTTGAATAGAGAGCTCAATAACCCAATAATGAGGATGAAGCACCGAGACCTACCGAGCTTGTTTTAGAAAAATATGCGAGAAGGTGCCACTCCCCGAAAAAGATTATTGGAAATAGAGATGTTGGAGTGATGACAAGAAGAAAGGTAAGAGATAATACATGTTTGATATCTACATTTGAGCCAAAGAAAGTTAAAGATGCACTAGATAATGAAGATTGGATTAAAGCAATGAAACAAGATTTTGATTAGATTGAAAAGAATAGTACATGGACTTTATTACCTAGGCCAAAGGACAAAAATGTTATTGGTACTAAATGGATTTTCACAAACAATTCGAATGAGAATGGAGAAGTTATCATAAACAAATCAAGACTATTTTGTAAAGGTTATGCACACGAAGAAGGTATTGATTATGGAGAGACTTTTGTACCTACTGCTAGATTGGAAATGTTGAGTGTTGTTTTTACACAAGTTAATTGCTAGGATCTTGAGATTCAATTTCCTCTCTTGAAAGAATAACAAATTTATTCCCAAGGTTCTCTGGGGTTGTAGTACAACCTTCTTGGTAACTCAGTTGAAGATAAATGTGAATGTTCACAAGGAGGCCTTTGCTGGTACTTTGAAGATGTCCAACTACAAAAAAACTTTAGTACTCTTTTAGTTTTTTCTGATTTATCAATGAATGTAATATACTAATGATGGGAATTTATGTTTTAAACTAAAGATGATTATGATTGCTTTCAAATTTATTACAGAAATTTGAAGGAGTGAGATAACAAGAATAAAGTAAATTACTGAAAATGAAATCCTAACGTACATAAACCCTTGTTAATCCTTTCTTGTGAATAGAATGATGGAGAGATTTGGAAAACACCCACTAGATATAAATCAGACCATGTCACAATTATATATCCAATGGATGCAATCATTTGGAGAGAAAGCGTATTTACGCATGCAATATTTTCAAAATCTATCAAATTGTGAAGTCACCAAGATATGCACACACACAAGACAGATTTATCGTTGAGCCCAAAAGATGATCTTTCCCATACATTTGTCACAGCAAGGTAGATAAATAATACCAAACTACAATTTAAAGAATCGCAAATTCGAGAAACAATAAACACAGTTGGCTCTTTGAAAAGGATGAATAAGCATACATGCATTCATCAATTTCGTAAAGATAGAAGAAAAATATCACACCATGAATGAAGCACCAATTGTAGATCTTTACTGTCTCAAGAATATGACCCTAATACATTGTTTTTTATTACAATATATGGAGTTCTGATCTACAAACTCTGAACCCCAAAACTAGGGCATCAGAGGCTCTAAAAATAATGAAAACAGACTAAAACTAAAGCTTACTAAAGAAAAATATTGCTAAAGTGATACTAAAATACTTGCATGGATCCTTGATCCACTTACAATCAGTTTTCCCATGAAAATAAGGTCAAACTCATTAAGAAATAAGAAAGAGAGGAGTTGGAGTTCCTTTTTTTGTAATTGGAGTCTTCTTCTTGATCTCTGAGTTCTCCCTTGGAATCTGCATATGGGTTTATCTTCAAGGTGGGAACTAATAGAAGACCCTTAATCATTCCAAAATGAACTCTAATTATGCATCCATCTGATTTGAAGTTCTATTTTCATGCAAAATAGTAATCATGATGGAATGACCCAGAATTTGGACCCCGACTTCTGCCCTAAAATTTGCCAAGTGAAAATTTTACTAAGTGTGGAACCAAAATTTCAGACCCCCAAAATTTTAGAATTTCGGAGGTCGAAAGGCCAACAAACTAGCCTTGGAAAAATGGCTAAGTATGGAAGAATTCACCCCTCCAAAAATGGCTAAGTCTGGACTGAGAAATCAAATTGGGAACACTTCTGGATGAGTAGCTTGTAAACTCTGTACTATTTCCTTTACTTCTTCATAGTTCACTTCTTTCCTTTTCACTTTGGCAATGCGTCGTGATTGCTTTTCTCTAAAAATTGTCAATTCAGAAATGAAGAACTTGATCTCTTCTTCATGCTTGGGAATCCACTTCATATCCTCCTATGAATAGAAGAGTTGGTGTAGGCCTTCTTTGGTGCTAACCCCTGCCAGAATGTCTTTGAATTATTGTATCTCCTATTTGGATGGGAATTTTCTTTTCTTGGTCTTGGTATAACTCTAAGTCAATACATGTGAAGAAGTTCTCTATTTCTTCTACCCACTCCATAATTTCCTTATGCATTTGATGTATGCGGTCTAGACATTTTTTGCAAACCTTAATTTTTTTGGCTATGATTTTAATACAGGTGCTAAAATTGTCTAGCTTTGCGCCTTCATATACCTTGACTAGAATTTGGAAGCGTTGCTTCCTGATTGTCTTGAGGTCCTGGACGGTGGTTTTCCATTTGGTAAATCTTGAATCCAACCTCGTATAATTCTCCATCATGTCTAATATTTTAGTGGTCTCCACTAGGATAACTCTGAAAGGTCTAAAAACTATATCGATAACCCCTTCTCAAAATTGTTCAAAATTGCTCTTCCAATCAACACTTGCCTAAATGAAAGAGGGGGTTATACCTATCTAAAAGTTTAGAGTAGCTTTCTTCTCTAGTACGGCCTGTAATGAGGCCTCTGGACAACTTGGGTCAATAGGACCCACCATCTTATAGATGAATTTCTTCAGAGCCTCATTATGTTCTGTCAGGGACTTGATGGTTTCCTCATCTATTCTCATGAAACCTAGAGAATGTTTGAGCCCTAAATCTTCCAGGGTCTTACTTCCTTCTCTAGTTGGTTCTCCCAGATCCATCTCTTCAAATGTAAATCCTCTAGGGTTATTTGTGCTTGAGATGTTCTAGTACAAGGAACTGCCACTTATGCCTTCCAGGGACCCTTGGTGTCTTGAGTGACATATGATATGGTTCTTGCCAAAGTATTAGTCTCTACTTGATGGACGGCCTGCCCTAAGAATGAAATATATGTGTCTTCTTCATCCTCTTCATTTTTGAAAGTTCTTTTTCGTGGCTGAATCTCTTTAGTGAACTAGGTGGGTTTACTAAAGGCAATAACTGGCTTATACAGAGCGATGTGAAGGACTAAAGCCAAGTTTTGTGAATTAGGGGTTACCCCCTCCTCTTTATTCGATTCTTCTTCATGTTCACCTTCTTCCCTACTTTCTTCCTCTCCCTTCTCTTCTTCCCTTGTAGCATCATATTCACCTTTATCTCTGCCTTCATCCCTGGAAGAACTGATCGATATTTATGCATTAATACTTGTCATGGCTTCCACTGTGGTTTTGAGAGGAGGTGTAGCTTTTGTATTTATTGACACTTGGGGGGTTGGGATAGAGGAAGGAAAAGGAATAGATGGTGGTGGAGTTGGTTCTTGCATTTTAGGTGGTGGAGTAGAAATAGAAGGAGGCAGAGTTGGTGCAGGAGTTGGAAGAGAAGGTGGTGGAGTTGGAATGGAAGTTGAGATAAAGGTTGGTGGAGTTGGAATGTAAGATAGTGGAGTTTGCATTGAACTTTCTCCTATAGTCTTATCCCCTTCTATGTTCTAGGTAATGTTGGCATCTTGAGTTTCTGCCCTTTGGTTAGTTCTAGAATCCACTCCTATGAGAGGCATGTTTAGTGCAAGGCTCATAAATTGGGATGGAGGTGGAGTAAGGATAATCTAAGGATTAATGGGTACCTATGCTCCTATTTCCATTCCTATTGTGGAGTTAGGTATATCTTGTCCCAGATCTACAAATCCCTCTAGGCCTTCAAAATATGACATAAGGAACTCATTTGAGCCAAGGGTATCCAAAGGATTATCATGCTCCTTTTGAGCCTCTATCTACTTCTTTATGATTTTATTTTTCCTTAGAGAGGCTTCCCTAGATCTTGTCCTCTTTACTAAGGGAACCTCCTCTATTTTTGGTTCCTCTTGCAAAGTCTCTAATCACAGAGAGGCAGAAACTCTATTTTTTAAGTCTTCTTCCCTTCTCTAGCTGTAGGGGAGATGGGTTGGAAGTGGAAGGGCCTTCTCCTTGGGTGGCCTATGATGGTCTGATAGGAGGATCTATTTTCCCTGTCATCCTAGTATTTGGGGCCTTGTGTCTAGTGTTGGAACCGTATTCCACTACACATTCATGTCCATGTACTATTCTTTGATTTTGAGATAGGGCCTTCTTAAACTAGGGCACTATGGTCCTCTCTCTGCATTTCTTATCTGCCTTCTTGGGTTGATCCATTAGTTCCTTCATGTGAATAGGATCCATTTGAGAAGGCATGTCATTCCATGCCATAGTTTTTTTTACCACATGCCTTTCTTTAAATTTAATTTTTTCATTTTCTTCCTTATCTACCTCTTCATTCAACATAGGCCTACTGTATATTTTATCAATAGTATAAATCAGCTTCAGCACATTATCTAAATCTTTGTCCCAAACCTCGGGGGGAATATTGACCTCTAAGGCCGCTTGTGCTAAATTGAGGGAGATCCTGGAATAATCCATGATCCTTACTTCGTGGTCATCCACAAAATTCATCTAATGATCTTCAATATGTGGCTCATGGACGTAGAATTTGCCAATGATATGGTTGTATGTTCCTATGGGGTTGAATTGGGCCTAGATATTTTTATATAGTTGGAGTGGGCACTCGTCCCACTCAAAAGACAATGACTTATAGATCTTCATATCTTGGAGAGTGTAGGGGCCTATATAAATGGGGAAATCCCAGCAATGCTTTTTCTTATGCTTGATATTTTCATATGCATTTGCAAGATACCTAGCCATTTCTGGGATGATTACCCAATCAGATGGGTACCTGGGTAGTTTCTTGGGGTGTGGAATAGATCCTGTCACTCTGATGTGTGTCAAGGTTCTAAATTGTATGTAGTATGCCCCTATGGCCCTTACTTTGGCAGCAGCCTCTTCTGATAATCTCTTCATGTAGTCACCCTCTATGGATCTAATGACTGTGAAGATGAAGGCATCATTCACTATTCTATAATTCAGGCTATTTTTAGGTATGTCAGTTCTTCTTACCAGTTGTGGATATACAGTGAAAGGCCATGCATTTGGTTCACTAAAGGCTCCCCATTTTGTAAACCCCAGATAGTCTACTCGTGCGGCCAAAAATTACACTATGTATGAGGTCATATAGAACTTGGGGTCATGCTTTACCGTGGTTAGTTGTTCATCCAGTTTATCACTTAGGATGGTTGCCCAATCAAATTTGGCCTTGTAGTTCCTTATCTTCTCTATCAATAAGACCATCCAATTATCAATTTGGATGGATTGGGGAAGTCCATACCATCAGCTTATCAATGTGATTATAGGTTGGATGTCATCTCCTAAGTATCCCCTTCTGAGGTCTATTTTGTCTAGCTTGTTCTTTGGGAGAGGTTGTAGGAGATATTCCTGGTTGGTAATTTTGTAGGCATATTATGTCTTGTCCCAGAACCATCTCAAACCCTGCTCTATGGATAAGTCATAGAATTTATCCATGTGTTTCTGAAGATGGAAGACCTCTTCAATGTTTTCTAGCCTCAAGTCAAGGACTATCTATCCTTTTGTATTCTTGACCACCTTTTCATCTGGTGTGTAGTGGTTGGCCAATGTCATGATAAGATTAGAGGACATGACCACTACCAGGTGCATTGTTGCATTAACCAAGCTTGATAAGACCAAGGAGGTGCAATCTTCAGTCCATCATGTTGGTTGGGAACACCTTACTAGGAATTCATCCTAGTCTACGTTCTCGATGTCTGTATCGGTGATCTCCAGGTGTTTATTCCTAATTTTTTATGGAGAGTGATATACCTTAAATAGGTACTTTGTTAGTGATGTTGTCTGCTTCTCAGGAATTCCTATGACGAAACATGCAAATATCAGTATCTTTATTGAAAAAACTACTAAAGTAGGAAAGAAACAAAACTCTAACTAAGAAAATCAAAAGCAGATGGATCTTAACTAGCCAGACATGAAATTTTACCCATTTTCATACTTTCAGACTTTCAGACCCCAAAGACAAGGTCAAGGTGTGAAAGACTAAAATTTCAAGGATAATGTTATGGTGAAGCAAGTATTTTTTAGAATTGCAGAGTGCAAAAACAATGCAGAAATTTTGAGGTGTGAAAGCCTAAAATCTTGAAAAGACTCGAGGGATGATGAAATTTTTTCAGCCTTTCAGTGTGTGAAGGTTTCAGTGTTTGAAAGACCAAAACTTTAGGGAGGGGTGACCATGTCTTTGGTGTTTCGACATTTCGGTATTTTTGGAGGTGTCTAGTCATCCAAAACACTGAAATGTCTGAAAGTGCAAAACTGCACTTGGTGAAAAACTCCAATGAGGGGTTGTTTTTGGCCTTTTGGAGGCCAAAAACCTATGACTAGGTCGTGACACAAAAAACCCCAACCTTAAAAAACATAAAGAAAAGGAAAAATGGAGGGATCACGACCTGACTAGAGGTCCAAGGGTGAAAACCCTAGGGACCTAGGAGGGAGCACGATCTCACCAAGCCAAAGACAAAACCCAAACAGACCTGAAAATAAGAAAAAACACAAAATCAAAATGAAAAAAGGGGTAAAAATGATAAGGCCCTACCTGTGAGGTGTGAGGAAAGGGGGCAGACAAGAAAGCTACTGGGTGTGAAAAGGGACAACTGAAAATGAATGACGAGTAAGAAGAATGGAGATCATGTGAAGAGCTCTTAAAAAAATGCAGACAAAAAAAACACAAATGAGGAACAAAGTTACTCGCATGAATTATATAGCCCACGGGGTGACATCACCCAACTTCAGGGTTTCAGAGGTCAAAATGATAAATTCAGGTGGCCTCCTCCCCTTTCAATGTTTCTAAGGTCCAAACACTGAAAGGTGTGGGCTCGGCCCTTTGGCCTTTTCAATGTTTCAGAGGACCTGAGGTCCTCCAAAATGTCAAAAGTGTGAAAGGGCCAAAAAGCACCTTTGTTCTCTCAACAGGCCCCTCCAAAACTTAGTTCAAGGAACAATGAGAGGGGAAAACCAAAAGGCAAAAAAGAAGGGGGAGACCCATGGTCAGAGGACCAAAAAATGGGGTGTGTGTTGTGAACCCACAACAAATATCCCTAAAAAAAGGAGGAATGACCAAGGAATTTCTTTATCATCAAGACCCTTACAGATTCTAACTTTGCAGAGGAACAAAAACCAAGAGCTTCTTGTGTTGACTATCCTTTAATGACTTCTTAGTTTGAATTTTTCCACTTGTCTCCTAGTGTTTTCTCATTCCTCAACCCTTGATTGTGGTGACCAGAACATTTTTTAGTTGTTCCCAACCTTCACCATGTAGACTAGGGCTTCCTGGAAAGAGCTTTGCTGCCAGTTAGGCATCCTTAGCCTTGACAAAGTATTCCCTGAGTCCCAACTCTAACATTTATCTACTGTCAGTCGGACATCCATAGCCCTGGTAGAGGTTGTTATAGTCACCCTTATCTATTTGGTTTTCTAGGCTGGAGCTATGTAGGAGAGTTCTTTTCTTTGAAATAATTTCTATTTTCTTGCATGAGCCATATCAAGACCCTTGATCTATGTAGTTCTATACTCAGGTAGATATTGTCTTCTTTGAGAAATCTAAAAAATGATTAGGCTGTGCTACTCAGATTTTATGATTGTAACTACTTTTTGGGTCATTTTTCTTTTGTACTTGTTTCTTTCATCTTCAGTTTTTCTTCCTTTCCTCCTGCTTTCGCATTCACTAGACTTGGTTTCTAGGATCAGTGGGTACCTAAACCAATGTACTAATGTTGGTCCCAACTGATAAATTCTCAAGAAACCAATGCTATTGTGTGTTGCTTCTTAGTGTGCTTTGTGATTAGGATGACTGAGCATCACATCTCTCTGATTGTCAACAAAAGATACCACCACTTTTGACTTTTGTAACATTCTCTGTGATGTATTTTTCTTTAGATAATTTGACTGAGAAATACCTCTGCTCCAATTTACGAACTGCTTGGAATGATTCCAAGACACATTGACCCAAATAAAAATAAGAAACATGCCCCAAAAAAAGAGGGAAACAACTACAGATGGAACAAATGGACTAACGATGAGAAAATGAAAGAAAGAAACAAAAGAAAAAAGAAAAAAATACGAACAAAACTATGATACAAGGGACAAAGGGAAGTCCCACTTAGGATCCAAAATAGTGTTTGAGGAATTACCCATTGACTGGAAATGGGGTCAACTCTCCATCTAAGGTACTGATCCTGACAGTGATTTCCCTCAAGATCTCTGATATCTGATAGGGGCAAGTCCACAATTTTTTAAATTTGGTGTGGTTGCCCGGCTTTTCTTTTTCCTTTACCCACATGAGGACAAGGTCAGATATCCTATAAGGTTTAATGTTGGCTCTCTTATCAAACCCCCACTTGACAATTTCCTAGTGCTTTGACACATGCTCCAGGGCCAAAGTTCTTTTCTCCTCCAGGTTGAGGAGGTTCATGAGTCAAACCTGCACTCGATCTTCTCCCCCAATGTACTGGTACATGAATCTTAAGATTGGTATTTTCAAATTTAGAGGGAAGACCAATTGCAAGACATAGACCAATTGGTATGGGGATGTCCCCAAGGAATTTTATATCCTCACCTCGTCTTTCCATAAAGCATATTTTATTTATGTGTTCTAATCTCGGGGGTTGTCGTTGAGGAGCTGTTTAATCACTATCATCAAATTATTTTTTGTGGCCTCCACTACGCCATTTCCTTTTGGATAATAATTAGAAGAAAATTTAAGGATTACCTAACTCTCAAAGGCCCACCGCATGAGCATGGTAGAGGAAAAAGAGGGGGCATTTTCACATACCTGATAGAACAGCGTTCTGAACCTGGTTATGATGTGCTTCTCTAAGAACTTGGTTACCAATTTTGTAGTGCAATTCTTCAGTGCTTAGGCCTCCATCCAATGTGTTTAGTAATCGGTAGCTGTTAGGATGAACTTATGACCTACAGATAAAGGGGGTTTAATCATTCAAACAAAATCCAAGCCTCATGTGGCAAACGGACATACCTCGTATACTGGTTGTAAGGGCATAGCCAGATTTCTCTCTCGAGTTGCACTTATCTGAAAAGTATGGCATGATCTTATGTGTTTGCGTGTGTCTTTGAACAATTTTGGTCAAAAATACCATGCCCTTAAGATTTGGTGAGAATTTTCCTCAGTTGACCCGTGTCATGTCCTGTATCTGTCATGGAAATATTCTAGGACTTGTTTTGTTTTGAGCCAGTCTAAGCACCTCAGATACAAGCCCTCATAGTTGCATTTATATAGCTAACCATTCTTCAACATGTAGGAGTTACTTTTGATTTTAAAATCCCTTCTCTATGATACATTCATCCCCTCTGGGCAACGATTTTGTAGTAGGTAGTAGACTATATCTTGATACCATATGTCAGTGATCACACCCCAATTGATGTAAGTTTGGCATATTAGACCCTCTTCTACTTCAGAGATCAGTTTTGTCAAGCCTTGTCCTCTTACTACTTTCATTGGCTGGATCTCTAGGTCAAATTCTTGCAAGATCACCATCCATTTTCCCCTTCGCTCTCCTATCTCATTCTGCATCAACAAATATTTCATAGCCGCGTTGGGGACTATCCCGAAGACTTTGCTCCTTGAGATGTAATATCGGAATTTCTTCTCCGCTTTGACAAAATAAAAAGATTGTTTGTCTAGGTTGGGGTACCTGACTTCGGATTTTTTAAGGGGGAAACTCATGAAGGCTATTGGTCTCTCATTCTACCCATCTTTCTTCTGTGTTAGGATACCTGCACAGGAATGTTCTGATGCAAAAGAATATACCTTGAAAGGGATAGTATAATCTATACTTACAAGAACAGGGATCGTAGCGATTACATTCTTGATATTTTCAAATGAATTTCTCACAAGGGGATTCCAGTCAATTTTAGCATCCTTCTTTAGTATGTCATTGAGTGGTTTTACTATCTTGGCAAAACCGCTAATGAACTTCCTCATGAAGTTAATCTTCCTGAATAAGGATTTCAACTCTTTACGAATGTGAGGTGCTATCATCTTGAGAATGGCTTGGACCCACTTGGGGTCAATCACTATTCATGTCTCTAAAATTATGTTCCTATGCAACTTACCTTCTGTGACCCCAAATATGCATTTCTTAGGATTGAGGGAAATCTCATACTTCCTGCATATTTGGAAGACTCTCCTTAGATCTCTTATATCATCAGCTTGCTATTTTGAAAAAAATGTTAGATCATCCATGTAGATGATGATATATTTTCCAACTAGCACTTTGAAGGCAGTGTACATCTCTCTCTGGAAAGTAGCCCCGACATTGATTAAATTGAAGGGCATCCGTTGATAGGAAAATATCCCCCATTTGGTAGTGAATGCCATCTTTAGTCTATCTTCCTCTTGTACCATTACTTGATTATACCCTAAATAACCATTCAGGAAGGACATCATTTGGGAACCATTCACTACTTGCATTACTTCATCGAGAGAATGGAGTAGATAGTTGTCTTTCTGAGACGCTTTGTTTAGATTTTGAAAATCTACACACAATCTGATCTTGCCAATCTTCTTTCTCATGCGTACCAAGTTCACTACCCACGTGGAGTGCCAAATGGGAAATATGATCCTTTCATCTAGCAACTTATGGAATTATTTTTGTATCAGGGGCTCCAAAGTAGGGCTGACGGGATGTTGATGGTGTTGGAATGGTTTGGATTCTGGTTTCAGTGGGATATTGTGTACTATGACTGAGGTGTCATATGTTTTTAGCTCCTCATAACTCCAAGCTATGACATCTTGATATTCTATAAGGAGTTGGACCATCTCCTCCTTCTCTTCTTTGGTACATACTTTCCCGATGTGTACCTCTCTTAGCTCCTCTTCAGTGCCAAGGTTGTATGTTACATATTCTTTATCATTGGGTGGTACATCTAGGCATCTTCTCATAGCAATCTTGTGACTATAAAAAATTATTTCTAGTTATAGTATCCCTTTTGGTATGGAATTGGTCCTTAGGTTTATGATGCCTTGATCGTCCAGGTCTTCCAGGCTAACTTCTTCTGCCTCTTCCTTCCCTTTGTCTATAATCTGTTTTTCAAACACACATGTGCACATGATGAACTCAAGGATGTGTTGGTCATCTTGAAAGACTTGGGAATTGGTAATGTTATCTGGGATAACCAAAGCTACAATGAGTTCAACTAAGAACTTCTTTAGTTTATATTTCTCCATCGGGTGTAATAAATTGGCTGATACAGCTAGGGCATCGATGACAACATTTTTCCTTCATGGGATGGACTTGATGTTGAATTCTTTGAAGTCTTTGATCAATTCCCATGCCCTAAACTGGTAGGCTAAGAGCTTCTTATTTTTGCAGGAATATTGACTATAGATTTGTTTGAAAATCAGTTCCAAGTCTCCTTCTACCATTAAGGCTTTTATTCCCTTCTCATGGGCTAGGAGGAGTCCATGAACCAATGCTTCATATTCTACAACATTGTTAGTACATAAAAATTGTAACTGATAGGCAACATAAAAAGACTTACCTCTAGGATTTATTAATTCAATCCCCATGTCTTCTCCTTATTTACACTTGGACCCATCAAAGCATAATTTCCATATTTGGTGTTTTTTTGTGGGGTTTGACTTGGTTGGGACATTCCTTGAAAACCCATGTATGGAGCTCTTGTGTCCTTCCTCCATCACTATATGAGGAAGTTAACTCTTCTCTCCTTACCCCCTAGACATTTTTGAGGTTCAGGGACTTATTACCTTTATCTCCCTAATCTTCATGTAGATTTCCATAGGGTGGATATGCATGATCATCTGAGGTGCTCCAGTCACTGAACATGTCCAAGGTAGGCCTCTTGTTATCATAATCTGACCCACTACCTTGACTCTGGGTCAGAGTGTTTGGATCAACTAGGCTATCTACCCTTGGCAAGGTGTCACTTTCATTTTCCACCTCAAGGCTTTCCCTTTCTACTTCAGGCCTCTCTAGGATTTTGACTCGTAGATAAATTTGAGTTAACACCTATGACAATGCATCTTGGCAGCTGGGACATGTGAATTCTTAGTGACTTGTTTGGTGCACCTGATAGTACACTGGAAGAAAGAGGATTTTAGGGTCTGTATCTCTCCCTAGGTGTTGCAGGCTCAATGTCATGTTGTTGATAAATTTTTGAAAGATGTCATCATAGATATTAAACTCTAGTAGGCCTTGCATAGGACTATGGTCTTGTTCTTCAACTTATCTAATTTGGAACATGAGAATTTCATTCATTTGATAGGTTCCTAGGTCAATCTGTGTGAATATAACTTCATTTAGAGCATTATAGTCTGTGATCATCCTCTTTAACTTGGGTTCGGCATCCATCTTGATCTGATTATTCAGTCCCTTTCATGGTATCCACAACTGGGTGAAATCAGTAGACAACCATCCTCTCAATCATATGGTTCATTATCAACTCAACAACATCCCATAAGTCTCAAGGATATCTACTATGTGTACATCAATGTATTCTTGTATCCTTGGGTCAACAACCAGTTGGATGTGCATGTCCTTAAGTACACCAATTACTTTGACTTCCATCTTGTCGAGCTGGATCACTACTCTTTCTGTCATTTATGGAACCATCCCTATTTTTTGACAGATGTATAAGGGCATGATGTTACATGAGGCTCCAAAATCAATCATGAAATTGTGTAAGTTTTTCTCGAATATTCACAGACTGAGCAGGAATGTTGGTAGCTCTATCTTGTCTTTGAACATCATCAGGAAAGCTTTGGAAGTGTTGATATTGGAGGTGGTTGTCTTTGCATTGCTTGCCATTTTACCTTATTTTGAATGGTCTAGGGATTTTAGGAGTGTTTCTCTTTGAGAAGGGAGCATTAAATAATTTGGAACATAGATATGTTCACCTTTGTTTTCTTCAATTTCTTGACTGCACTGTATTTGTCATTTGACCAAGCTAAACTTCTGTAACTAGCAAACATGTTTGATGGAGATGATGCTAGAGAATTTGGACCTCTAGGTGAAGTAGGATTATTGCTTTCCTGGGGATCTGGTGGAGTTGGTTTCTTTCCGTGAGGTATACCATCGATCATAGGTTCCCTTCGACTCCGTAATTTGTATGAGTTCCAATGATCATTTTGGAAGGCATGAACTTTAGAGTATTCATGCCTGCTCTCCTTCTAGAAAGGGAACATGAACTCTTCTTCTCCCATATAGGCATCTAAGCTTTCCCCATTTCTAGACTCATAGGAATCAAACATCATGGCATTGAACTAGACAGGTGGATCCTCTAAATTTTGAGGATATTGGTTATAGGAGTTTCTTCTGTATCCATCATTTCCTTGGTGTAGATCTGGAGCCCCAACAAAATTGGCTTCCGCAACCTCATAGGTATTAGCATTATCCCACGGTATGATACCATTGTTGGGTCTAGTGTTCCATGGTCTATTGGGTCTTTTCTGCCCAAATGGATTATCCTGTGTATTGTTTTTGTTGTTTTAGGTGTTGAAACTCCAATTTTTATTTTGGGGGTAAGCATTCAGACCAGCAAGCATTTGTCGGTGCCCATTTTTTTTTGAGATGGATTCAAATTCATCCTTGTGAGCTCATTGGTGATTTGGGATAGGGTTTTCTTCATGGCATCCAACTTGGAGGCTAGGTGAGTATCAGGTTTGGTTTGGGGCACAACCCTTTTCTCCATGAATGTTTTTTATGAGCCTCGTAACCAAGATAAGTGATGGATGGTGGTGGGGTTGCAAATGGTTTTGTTGGAATTGGGTTTAACAAAGGCATGGGGGTGGCCAAAGCTTGACTGCTTGCTGAAAATGTATGTAGGGTAGGGAGGTTTCTAATGGTAGGAATGGTTGTGAAGTTTGCCTCTTGTAGATCCATTTGTTGTGTAAACCTTATGGCTTTATTGTACACCTTTTCTGTTGTGTCTTTATCTGCAAGGGGAAGTCTTCTTATAAAAATTGAAGTGAAGGGGTCCAGGGATTTAAGGTAAACTTGTATGATGACTGCCTCTAGTATAGTGTAAGGAGCTTCCAATTATTTATGCATCTTGTGGAAATGATGATTGAACATAACAATGGGCTTCTTAGCATCTTTCCTCATTGTTATGAAGTGGTGATGTGTTGTAGCAGGATCCACATACAACTTAAATTGGTTAAAGAATTTGGTTTCAAATTTGGGCCATGTGGAGATAAATCCCCATGGTAAGTTTAGGTACCAGTTGTATGCAAACTCCCCCAAATTGTATGGGAATAGACAGAAAACAACATCTTGGTGGGAAATATCTTTGCAGTTGCAAATTTCTTTGAAGGCACAGATGTGCTCTTCTACTATCCTCAATTATCCATTTATAAAATGTGTGCAAAACTTCTCTAGATTTTTTGGCAATTCATGGAGCTTTACAATGAATTTTAGTGGCAAGATTTGTGTGTTAGTTGAGAAATCCATTCGATGAGGTTTTTGCAAATTCTGATTTGACAATTTTTGATTTTGGTTTACGACTGCAAGGATATTCAGGACAGCGATGTGTGATTGTTGTCCAAGCAGATTTTGGGACTTGTTAGTATAGTGAGACAAGATGTCTCTTGTCTTTCCTTTGTTGCTTTGAGCTCTACGGTGGCGAGTGAGTTCAAGGAACTCACCTCTTTTTGGAGATGATCTAAGAACTCGCTCGAACCATTCTACAAAGAAAGATCTGATGTTATCCATCTTTTCAGTATTTTGGCCCTCCTAGTGCCACATATGTTGAGAATTTTTTTTACAAAATTCAATTGCTACGATCTCAAGATTTGATTTCCTATCTTGAAAGAATAACAAAGTTATTCCCAAGGTTCTTCGAGGTCTTGGTACAACCTATTTGGTAACTCAATTGAAGATAAATGTGAATGTTCACAAGGAGGCCTTTGCTGGTACTTTCAAGACGTCAAAGTGAAAAACACCTTTAGTACTCTTTTGGTATTTTCCAATTTATCAATGAATTTAATTTACTAATGATGTGAATTTATGTTTTAAACTAAATACCATTACAATTGCTTTCAGATTTATTATAGAAATTTAAAGGAGTGAGGTAACAAGAATAAAGTGAATTACTGAAAATGAAATCCTAACAACCATAAGCCCTTGTTAATCCTTCCTTGTGAATAGAATAACAGAGAGATTTGGAACAACCCCACTAGATATAAATTAGACCATGTCATAATTATATATCCAATGGATACAATCATTTGGAGAGAAAGAGTATTTACGCATGCAAGATTTTCAAAATCTATCAAATCATGAAATCACCAAGATGTGCACACACACGAGATGGATTTATCATTCAACCCAAAAGATGATCTTCCCATAGATTCATCACAGCCAGGTATATAAACAATAGCAAACTCCAATTTAAATAATCACAGATTTGAGAAATAATAAACATAGTTGGCTCTTTGAAAAGGATGAATAAGCATACATGCATTAATCAAATTCGCATAGATAGCAGAAAAAAATCACACCATGAATGAAGCACCAATTGTAGATCTTTATTGCCTCAAAAATTTGACCCTAATACATTGTTTTTTATTACAATATATAGATTTCTGATCTACAAACTCTGAACCCCAAAACTAGGGCATCTAAGGCTTTAAAAATAATGAAAACATACTCAAACTAAAGCTTGCTAAAGAAAAATATTTCTAAATTGATACTAAACTGGTTTCATGGATCCTTGAACCACTTACAATCAGTTTTCCCATGAAAATAAAGTCAAACTCGTTAAGAAAGAAGAAAGAGAGGAGCTAAATTTCCCTTGTTTGTAACTAGTCTTCTTCTTGATCTTTGAGTTCTCCCTTGGAATCTTCATCTGGGGTTCTCTTTGAGGTGGGAACTGATAGAAGACCCTTAATCATTAAAAAATGAACTCTAGTTATGCATCCATCTGATTTGAAGTTCTATTTTCATGCAAAAAAGTGATCACACTCGAATGACCTAGAATTCAGACCCCGACCTCTGTCCCAAAATTTTCCAATTGCAAATTTGACTAAGTGTGGAACCAAAATTTGGGACCCCTAAAATTTTGGACATTTGAAGGGTGAAAGGGCAAAAAACTAGCCTTGAAAAATGGCTAAGTATGGAAGAATTCACCCCTCCAAAAAATGGCTAAGTCAAGATTGAGAAATCAATTTGGGGACACTTTTGGATGACAAGCTCGCAACCTCTGTACTATTTCCTATACTTCTTCATAGTTCACTTCTTTATTTTTCACTTTGGTAATGCATCACTCTTTCTTTTCTCTGAAAATGGTCAATTCAAAAATAAAGAACTTGATCTCTTCTTTGTGCTTGGACATCCACTGCATATCCTCCTTTGAATAGAAGAGTTGGTGTAGTCCCTCTTTGGTGCTAACCCCTACCATAATGTCTCTAAATTTTTGTATCACCTCTTTGGTTGGGTATGAGATTTGCTTTTCTTGGTCTTGGTATAACTCTAAGTCAATACCTTTGAAGAATTTCTCTATTTCTTATACCCACTCCATAGTTTCCTTATGCTTTCTATGTATGCAGTCTAGACATTTTTGCAAACCTTAAATGTTTTGGCTATGCTTTTAATCGAGGTGCCAAAATTGTCTAGGTTCGCACCTTCATATACCTTAACCATAATTTGGAAGTGTTTCTTCCTGATTGTCTTGAGGTCCTAGAGGGTGGTTTTTCATTTGGTCAATCTTGAATCCAACCCTATATCACTCTCCATCATGTCTAACAGTTTAGTGGTCTCCACTAAGATAACTCTGAAAGGTCTAAAAAATAAGTTGATAACCCCTTCTCCAAACTATTCAAAGTTGTTCTTCCAAACAACACTTGCCTGAATGAAAGAGAGGGTTATACCTATCGAAAATTCTGAGTAGATTTCTTCTCTAGTATGGCCTATAATGAGGCCTATTGACAACTTGGGTCAATGGGACCCACCATCTTATGCATTAATTTCTTCAAAGCCTCATTCTCTTCTGTCAAGGACTTGATGGTTTCCTCATCTTTTCTCATGAATTAACCTAGAGCATGTTTGGGCCCTAAATCCACCAGGGTCTTACTTCCTTCTCTGGTTCATTCTCCCAGATCCACCTCTTCAAATGTATAATCCTCTGGGGCTATTTTTGCTTGAGATGTGCTAGTAGAAGGAACTGCCACCTATGCCTTCCAACGACCTTTGGTTCCTTGAGTGACGTATGATATGGTTCTTGTCAAAATATTAGTCTCTGCTTGATGGAAGGCCTACCCTAAGAATGACATATATGTGTCTTCTCTATCCTCTTCATCTGTGTAATTTATTTTTCATGGTTGAATCTCTTTAGTGAACCAAGTGGGTTTACTAAAGGTGGTAATCGGCTCATACAGAGAAATGTGAAGGAATGAAGCCAAGTTTTGTGAATCAGGGGTTACCACATCCTCTTTATCTAATTCTTCTTCATTTTAACCTTCTTCCCTACTTTATTCCTCTCCCTTCTCTTCCTCTCCCTTCTCTTCTTCCCTTGTAGCATCATGTTTACCTTTATCTCTGTCTTTATCCCCAGAAGAACTTATCAATATTTTGCAATAGGACTTGTCATGTATTCTAGTGTGGTTTTGAGAGGAGGTGTAGCTTCTGTACTTACCAACACTTGGGTATTTGGGATAGAGGAAGGAAAAGGAATAGATAATGGTGGATTTGGCTCTTGCATTGTAGGTGGTGGAGTATAAATAGAAGGATGCAAAGTTGGTGTGGGAGTTGGGAGAGAAGGTGGTGGAGTTAGAATGGAAGCTGGGATAGAGGTTGGTGGAGTTGGGATGTAAGGTAGTGAAGTTGGTGTTGAACTTTTTGCTATAGTCTTATCCCCTTCTATGTTCTGGACATTCCTGGAATCTTGAGTTTTTGCCCTTTGGTTAGTGATAGAATCCACTCCTGTGAGAGGTGCGTTTAGTGTGGAGTTTGTAAATGGGATGGAAGTGGAGTAAGGATAACTTGAGGATTAATGGGTACCTATTCTCCTATGTCCATTCCTACCATGGAGATGGGTGTATCTTGTCCCAAATTTGCAAAGCCCTCTAGGCCTTCAAAATATGACATAAGGCACTCATCTGAGCCAAGGGTATCCAAAGAATTATCATGCTCCTTTTAAGCCTTTGTATGATTCTTTTTTATTCCTTTTTCCTTAGAGAGGCTTCTCAAGATCTTTTCCTCTTTACTAAGGGCACCTCCTCTAGTTATGGTTCCTCTTGCAAAGTCCCTAATCAAGGAGAGGCAGAAGCTCTCTTTCTTTTGTAATTATTCTTCCCTTCTCCTGTGGTAGGGGGAGATTGTTTGGAGGTGGAAGGGCCTTCTCCTTGGGTTTCCTATTATGTTCTGATAGGAGGATATATTTTCCCTATCATCTTGGTCTTTGGGGCCTTTTACCTAGTGTTGGAACCGTATTCCACTGCACGTTCATGCCCATATACTATTCCCATCTTTTGAGGTGGGGTCTTCTTGAACTCGGGCACTGTGGGCCTCTCTCCACATCACTAGTACTCTTCTTTGTATCAATAGGTGGAGGACCACTTCTATTCTTAGGCCTATTGTATCTGCAAAACTTCTCTATGAGACCTAGATTATGACATTTGTATCATGTAGGAGGTGCTATGATCTGATTAACCTACAACTTACAATAATTTGCAATGTGCCCAAAGTTATTGCACCTGTAACATGTGATCTTTTTTTTTTTTCCTTCCCTATTGTAATCTTTCTTTATTCTTGATTGATTAGGTTTCCTACATTCTACCTTCTTGTGTCCAAATTCATTACAATCAAAACAATATCCTAAAAATAGTTTGTAAGGTTCTTTACCTCTGCAGTCTCTCTTCATGTGTCCAATCTTTTTGCATCCAAAATATCTACCTCTGAAAGGTATAAACTAATCTTTAGGTTATTTAAGAGTAGGTCTTTCTCTATCAGTAATTACTTCTGATTTTTCTTCCTAAGTCTTTGAACATTCGGCTTGATTGAATCCAACTCCATTCATGTCTCCTTTAGGTTTCTGTCTATCTCTCTGGTCATCAATCTTATCACTGCTTGAATGAAGTTTTTCAATATGTTTTTTTGCCTCAACATGTTCTCCTTTTATGATCTGATTATATTTCTCTAATTCCATATACTTGTTCTTATAGTGATCAAGTTCATTCTTCATTTGTCCCATCTAAATACTTGCATCTTTTAAGGTTTCTTCAATTTTATTTCTATCATCCTTTACCTATTTAATCTCTTTATCCATCTGAAGGGAAGTAGTTTAATGATCAATCTTCAAAGTATCTTTCTCTTGTTCAAGCTATTTTATCTAATCTAAAGTATCATTATCTGAATCCTCTTTTATCTTATCCATAAGATTGTGTCTCTGACTCCTGTATAGTTCAAGTTGTTCTTTCAGTTTCTTGATGAAACCCTCATCTCTTCTCAATTTGAATCTCAAGTCACCATTCTCTTCTTTAGCCTTATCAAGGTCTTCAAGTGCTGCTTCAAATTTTTCTTCCAAACTTTTAGAATCCATTTTGATCTCCCTTAAGTTTTTATACTTTCTCTCCAAGGGCCAATAGATCTGATTCCAATTGTTAGGATTAAGTAATACTTAGAGTGGGGTGAATCAGTATTACAGCACTTTAAACTTAAAATTAGTGAATTCCAACTTAACCAAATAATTGTTGAAATGAAAAGAACATAAACATAAAACACACAACTCGTAACACTATGAATTTGTTGTCGAGGAAACCCTGGCAAAGGGAAAACCCCGGTGGGGATGGTACCCACAAATATGTACTAAAAATTTTATGTCTCTATTAGGAGACCTAGCCCTATTAGGAGATGATTATTACATTAGAACATTTCCTTGTTAGAGGAATAAAAAAACCATGTTGAAGGTATACTGAGCTCACTACTCATACAATCAGAAATATGATTATGTTACAATGATTTCTCAATAGTGAACAATACAAGCATCTTCTATGCTTAGGTAGTTCCAATTTTATCTCACATCACCACCTATCTGATTCTAACATCACAATGTATTCATCTATTTCTATCCATTCATTCCATCACATTCATTCAATTATATTCATACTTTGCTTCACAAAAATCTCTTGCTATATATACATCATTATATGTCGAGTTGGCTTCCACTGCATCACAAAATAGAGTTAACAGTTATAAAAAAGGTAAATACCAAGTCAGAGATAATACACTAACAAACAATATGTAATCCTCAATTTTAATCCAACATATCACATTTGGACTCCTCATTATACTCCCTTAATCATCGCAACCTTTCATTTGTCTGGTATCACTGTTACTCTGTCTTCGCATGTCTTCAACATACTATAACTTACTGCGATCAAAACCAAAATATAAGCGACCTTAACTGAAGATCATATACATCCCAAAATATCTTCTCCTAATCTTGCATGTCTTCATTCGTTATATATTGTGTTTGTTGACCAAATTTCTACTACTATACTCTGTAATTCTCCTTTCTAGACTTAGTCATTTTGCAAAATATAACTCTAAAACTATGTTTGACACCAAGCAACCATCCATACTAGATGTGTTTCCATAACTCACAACCCTAAAGTGTTCCATAACATTCCTGAATGAACCAATTGCCAATATAAGGTACACATGCACACAAGGAATGTCTAGCGCACACACCAATAATATGTAGAACTCAATGAAAGGTACAGTGATTCTAGTGCATCACATAGATGCATAAATCATAATGAAAGTACACTAAGGTCACTACTCAGACCTAGACAAGGTATGGTGATGAGACTCAAAAATGGAGTGTCATCACACAGCACATAGAGGCACGTGTGGCTTTGAGAGATCCTTCTCTCATCAAGGATGCTCTCGTAAGTCATATCAACGTCCATAGACAAAAAGGCTAAGGTATACCATATCAACATCCTCAAATGAAGGAAAGGTGCCATACCATCTCAATTTCCTCAAATGACGGCAAGGAAGTCACATTAAGTGTTATATTATATTTTAGCCCATTAATTATTTAAGTTATCAATTCTTATTAAGAACTCTACCAAGGTTATCCTCAGGCCCCTTTGTGCTTCTACCCTCCTTAGAGAGCCACTCTATCCCACTACTTTACAACAACCATCAATAATGCAACAATGCCAAAAAAGACACCAAGTCCAAACCTAAAAGAGGTAAAGTAAGCTCCATTGGCCTCAACCAAGAGAACAGGTCCCTCGAGATCCTGATAAGGCACACTCAATTGCGATCGTGATGTGGTCTCAACACCAACAACATCAATCAAGATGCGATCACAATCAAACATCAAGAAAATTCCAAAAGGAAGAAAATGGCAAATTTCTCATGCACAAGGCACACTTAACTGGCCTCTTTACCAAGAGCACAGATTCCAAGGTCATTCTAATATCAAAAAAAAAAAATCACTTATTAGCCATAATCATGGGATTAATACCCAATCCCAAATTACAAGAAATCCAAGAAATGCTCATGGACTAAAATTTAGTTCCAAAGGTTGTCACCATTGACGATCCTTAAAAAATAACTAAAAATTTAAACTTTGAATTAAGAAAAAAGAAGTAAGCCCATTTTCTCTAAAATACACAACAACATATTCATTCAATAAAATTCTCATTCTGGGAACACACAGAAAAATGGTCATCATAACACCATAAAAACCATGTATATTTCAAATTTACAAAATAATAATAATCGTAGAAGTTTAACCGAACAATGAAAAGCAATGAGATTGTGGAGGAGTACTAATTCTTAGCCCACAAAAATAAAGAAACTTACTGTAGACGCCTAAAATCATCCTTTACAACATTATAATTAATTTTAATTAATTACATTTGTTATTATCTTCCACTTATTTAATTAAATTTGTTAAATTAAGTTAATTATCCTAAAGCATGTAAATTTAATTTGAATAATTATCCCAAGTAAGTGTATTAAATTTAATTTAATACCTTCCCACATTAAAATCCCCTTTTAAATAAATGTTAATTTATTTATTCCCTCACATGCCTAAATTATTCTAAACCACAATTAATCTAAATCTAATTTGGATTAATTTAAATCTAAACCTAGATCCTACCTTACCTCACATCACTCTCACCAAATAAGTCTAGTCACTAATTAACTAAGGTTTATTAGGCTAATTTTTAGGATTCCTACACCCATTACTCTTAATTATTTGCTCACACGTGTGAGCAAATTTCCAAAATTTGACTTTTCAGATATTACTAATTTAGTTCCAACAAGGTTTCTTACACTTTCCAAAAGTGTTTCATTGGAAAAAAACCTCTTACACCTCTTAGACATATATGATAAGATCTCTTACATGTGTACTTCAAGTACACATTGACCCATCACATCACAAGTTGCTCACACATGTGTGAGAAAAATTGGCATCTTGCATGGCTTATGTGTCCCTCATGTGGCACCTATGTAGATGCCACATGTGCTCCACCTCACCCAAGCCCTTAAAATCCTATAAATAGGAGCCTTTTCAAGATTAATTCACCCAGTATTGTTTATGCATTGTTATCATGCTAGTTTATACTTAGAGATATTTTGTTTCATTTAGAGTTCTTTGTACTAACCCTTGCTTGGTATTTATTTGAATTCAATCATGGTAGTTTTACTTCATTCATAGTTTATGATCTTGCATTCAATACTAGATCTTTAGCATTTAGTTTTCATCTACACTCATTGAATGCTTGAGACTAGTTTTCCATAACTAGCTCTTGAGCTATTCAACTCCATTATATTTAGCTTGCACATAGTTTGCATTTCATAATTCAAATAAATTGATCAATCATAGTGGGATTTGTGCATTGTGTTGGGAGAGCACACCCACAACCCTCTCTAAGAGAAAATCAACAAGGAATGGGTGCCCTTATTTGGCTCATCGGAGGTTGGGTTGGAAAGCTTTATTAAGGAGTATGCTTTTTGATATGTTAATGTAATTTATATGCTCTTTATCTCTAGCATTTGCATGTATGAGCTTTCTCCCAACAAGCAAGTTTTCATCACATAGATTTTGGCACGCCTGGTGGGAGCCACATCCCTAAATTTGAAACGATTTTCACATTTTCTGCAACATTCTAGAAAATGTCATGCAGAGTTGTCTCTGCCCTGGAAAAGTTGTCTCCGCTAAACGGTCGTCTGTGCAGATTTTCATCTGCACATATTGTCATCTCCACTAGGTGACTATCGTCTCCACTCTGCTAAACTAACTTTAGGTTTTTTAAAGTGATTTTAAACGTGTTTGCAACATATATTGATTTTTTAACTCTCGAGTTTCTAATAATACCTTACTTCTACAAAGTTAAATGCTACCAAAATTCTTAAATATCACTATTTAACCATAGTTAGTTGACTCTATTCTATGTTTGTTCATCTACGTAGGTTGACCGTCATCTCCATAGATTGTTGTGTGCGCTAGTACTCTGTTGTCTACGCTCCTCAAAAACCATGTTGTCAAGTATAATTAATTCATCTTTTTCATAAACTGGCATCTGCACATTTTAGCTAACTATCGTCTGTGATCACAGACTGTCGTCTACACATATTTTCATTTGCGCATATTTCTAAACTATCATTTGCACTCTGTGATAGTTATTTTCACTTTACAGAAGGTTTTTGGGTTACTGATATTTTTTGAGTTTTTGCAGCACCTCTATTCTGAAGACTAGCCTTTTAAAACTACTAACATTGTGTGTTGTAGGATGTTAAGAAGAAGAGAAACTCAAACTACTCACATTATTCTTGCAGGTTGCCTAGGAGATACAAAGAAACTTTTTGACTATTTTTAATATTTTATTAGGCATTTTTAAGAAGGTTCACTTGTAGTATTTTTTTAAGTGATAGGGGAGTATGCTCTTGTCTTTGATTAGACAATCAAAAACCTAGACTCATTTGGCATTTCACTTAGAAAGTAACCTTGGGAAAGAACAACTTGTTTGGTGTGTTTGGGAGAAAATGACGTTGGGTAGGAGAGTGTGCTCTTTTCCCTTTGGGAAAATTAAAAATATAGACCCCTCTTGTCGCCAATCGATGTTATTTACTTAATCCTTTAGTTGGGCCTGCCGGTTGAGGGAAAAATATCTCAGGAATGACCCACGTGAGAACGAGGTGTAAGCCCACCACTCCAACTCACATTAATAAAATTTACTCTTCGAGGCCAAATCCTCGGGAGTCAGATATTGTTTAAGCTTATACTCAGCTCACGCCTAGCAGAAAGTAGGGCCATGAGGTCTCAATCACGTTTACATGACTTCTTGTGCCAAAGTGATTTTTGAGGAAATACACCTCAATCATGCTTGCGCAAACACAAAAGACATATTCAAACGAAGACCCTGACTAAGAACTGTTAAAGTAGAAGCCTACCCGGTTTACTCCTGAAACTCTAATAATGTTTGTACAAGGAGGATAGTAACCTCTCTAAGATCACTCACACATTTGTGCCACCTTGATGCAAGGAGGGTAGATAGATGGGGCCAAGGCTCTCGTAACTACCAAACCAGCTTGCAGAGACAATGTGGAAGCAACAACAACACAGTGAGATAAGAAACAATAGAGATCCTTTTCATTAATAGATCAAAATCATTACATGTTGGGCTGTAAGGCCTTCCCAGTTTGGGCCATATACATTCAATCAATTACAAATTGATCTTCATACATGCGAGGTCACAAGCCTACCTTACAATATCTCAATAGATAATCTTCTATTACAATCTAATATCAAATTCCTACTGCTGAACTGATCCTAAAACTAAGAACATAGAAAAAAATATATACAAGAGTCCAACAGAGAGATCGACACTCAAATCCATAAGTGAGACCCAGATTTATGTCCACACAGATCCCAATGAGAGACCCCAAATCAATTAATCCATGGAAATTAACTGAAGAATTTGGCCACTAGAACTAACTCCAAAATAAACAACTCAGGAAAAGGATGACCGAGAAATAGAGTGTCTCAAGAAAGGAACACCCTGAGATATAGGAAACAAACCTGAGCACTAGAAGAGAAACCTGAGCAACAAAAAATGAACAAGCATGCCCGAGAAATAGAACCCAAGCAACAGAAACAAGCATGCTCGAGCGACAGAACCTGAGCAACAGAAACAAGCATGCCCGAGCGACAAAAAATAACTTGGAAAAATCATAACTGTGCGACAGACCCAAGCAATAGAGTATTTCCTGAGTAGCCTCCAAACAAACTAAAGAACAAAACAAACATCTTTTTTTGGTTGATTAGGATTGCCAAGGACCCACGATACTCCTGCGTCAGACACCTGGGGTATAAGAAATGATTCCCCGAATCATGTATCAGGTCCAACCTGAAATGAATCCAACTTATATTGATAAATCTAAGATGAGTCCTTGATCGGTATGTTCTTCTACTTTACCAGATACTCCATGTATTCATTTCCTCTTGTACTTCTGCCAATTCTCTATTTCAAAATCTGTTCAACTTCCTCTATCTGCTTCTTAGGGTAATCACTTGGTATTTTCACTTCTTCATCAGGTTCATGATATTCATACAAGTCTAAAATATTGAATATAGGTGATATATCCATGTCATTAGGTAATTCAACTTTATAAGCATTTTCAATATCAAATCTTCTCAGTATTTTGCAAGGACCAAATTTCTTCATCTTCAATTTTCTATATGTTATAATAGGAAATATTCCTTTCTTAAAATGAACTATTATTGCATCACCAACTTTAAATGTTTTATGTCTTCTTGATCTATCTGCACTATCTTTTTACTTCTGATTACTTTTCTCCAGCTTATGTTTTACATCTTCATGCAATGTCTTCATAAACTCAGCAAACTCTTATGCTTCAGCACTTCTTTTCTCTTCTCCAACAATATCTCTCAAGTCTGATATACCTCTCAGTTGTGTGGCATGAACAATCTCAAAAGGTTTCTTTCCAGTGCTTCTATTCACTAAACTATTATATGCAAACTCTTCTTGTGCCAACATCAAATCCCAATTGCTTGGTGTGTCTCCAACTAGGCATCTCAACAAATTACCCAAACTTTGGTTTACAACCTCTGTTTGTCCATCAATCTATGGATGAAATGTAGAACTAAACATCAACTCAGTATCCAACTTCTTCTAGAGTGTTCTCCAAAAATAGCTTACCAATTTACTGTCTCGGTCAGAGATGATACTCCTCGATAATCCATGCAATCTGACAATTTTCTTAAATAAAATATCTGCTATATGTATTGCATCTAATGTTTTCTTACATGGTATGAAATGTGTCATCTTAGAAACTCTATCCACAACAACAAATATGGAATCATTACCTCTTGTTGTCCTAGGTAAGCCAAGCACACAATCCATGCTGATATCACTCCAAGGTTTCTCAGGAATAGTAATTGGTGTATACAAACCAGTATTCAGGCTCACTCCTTTTGCAACTTGACAAACTCCATAACTTTTCCAAAATTTATGAACATCCTTATACAACTAAGGCCAAAAATACCTTTCCTTAAGAAAACTCAATGTTTTATCAATACCAAAATGTCCAGCCAACCACTACTATGTTTCTCCTTAATCAAATTAGTTCTCATTGAACCTCTTGGTATGCACAACTGAATACCTTTGAGCAACATATCTTCTTGAATGAAATAGTCTTCATAATTACTTGATTGATTTGAATTAGGTGCTCTGTACACTCTCCACTGCTTAGAAAAATCAGGATCACTTTCATATAGCTTCTTCATGTCATCAAATCCAAGAACTTCAATTCTCATTTCATTCAACAAAGATCTTCTTCTACTCAATGCATCAGCAACTCTATTAGAAGCTCCACTCTTATGTTTAATCACAAATGTGAAACTCTACAAATACTCTACCCATTTCATATGTCTCTGATTCAACTTATTTTGACTACCCAAATACTGTAAATCCTTATTATCAGTATACAACACAAATTCATTTGGTATCAAATAGTGTATCCATTTCTTTATAGCTTGAACAATAGCATAGAAATCTTGATCATAGATAGAATATTTCCTCTTAGCATCATTCACCTTTTCATTAAAGAAAGCAACAGGTTTACCATCTTGAGTCAACACAACTCCAATTGCACTTCCACTTGCATCACATTCAACTTGAAATACCTTATTGAAATCAGGTAATATTAACACAGGTAATTAAGCAACCTTCAACTTCAAAGCCTCAAAACTCTTATCAGCTCCATATGTCCATTTGAATTCTCTTTTGTCTCCTCTCATTGTCTCAATCATAGCATTACAAATAGAACAAAAATTTATGAGAAACTTTCTATAAAAAATTTCTAATCCATGAAATGATCTTACCTCAGTGACATTCTCAGGTGTAGGCCAACTAAGTATAGCTTCAACCTTCTCAGGATCCATCTTAAAACCATGAGCTGAAATTACAAAGCCCAAATACACAAGCTCTTCTTTCATGAAGGAACACTTCTTCAGATTTATTAGAAACTTTTCCTCTTTCAATCTCTACAACACTTGCCTTATATGCATCAAATGCTCTTCTCTAGTCTTACTGAATATCAGATCATCTAGGTATACAATCACACACTTATTCAATAATTTCTTCAAAACTTCATTCATTAACCTCATAAATGTACTCGGTGCATTAGTTAAACCAAAAGGCATAACCAACCACTCATACAAACCTTCCTTTGTCTTGAAAGCAGTCTTCCATTCATCACCTTCTCTGAATCTGATATGATGATATCCACTTTTCAAATCAATTTTGGTAAAGTATCTTGCTCCACTCAAAAAATCTATTATGTCATCCATTATTGGTATAGGAAACCTATACTTCACTTTGATCTTATTGATTTCTCTATAATCAGTGCACATTCACCATTCTCCATTCTTCTTAGGTGCCAATACAGATGGTACTGCACATGGACTCAAACTCTCTCAGATCAAACTTTTGTTCAACAATTCATGAACTTGTCGGTTAAGCTCTTCATTCTCGATTGGTGTCAACCTATGTGGTGCTTTGTTTGGTAAACTAGCTCCAAGAATCAGATCCATATAGTGACTAATATCTCTCATCGGTGGCAAACCATCAGGTACATTATCTAAAATTGTCTTCTTGTTCTCAGTGAGCAACTTCTCAACTTCTACAGGAATATCATCTTCTATATTCTTACTCGGTTTATTAGGAATCAAAGCATAGCATATATCATTTTTTTCAAATCCTTAAAAAATTGTCTACCTTCCATCATACAAACTTTCACAGATGTACATATCTTACCAACAGATTCTTCAACCAAAGGTAACAAAACTTGCTTCTTACCATCAACCCAAATAGAATATCTATTGAATCTTCCATCATGTATAGCATGTCTATCATATATCCAAGGTCTACCCAACAAAATATGACAATAATCCATAAGCATAATATCACACAACACCTTATCATAATACTTTACAATTTTCAGATTCACAAAACATTGTTTACTCACCATTATTGTATGTTCATTCTTGATCCATGAGATCTGATAGGGCTTCAGATGTTTCATCCTCTCCAACTGCAACTTTGTAACTATTTCCTTAGATTCTAGATTCTCCAAGCTTCCACTATCAACAATCACCTTCCAAACTTTGTTTGCAACTCTACATCTGGTCTTGAACAAACTTTTTCTGACAGGATCTTTCTTATCCTTCTCACTCCATAGTATCCTTTGAATCATGAGATTTCTGTCCTTCTCAGCTTCATTTGGTGACTCCTCTTGCACCAAAGCATTTCTTCTACTACTGTCTTTCTTGCTTGTATGTGTACATTCAAAGGATTTATGTCCTTCCTCACCACAATTGTAACAAGTTACTTGGAATCCCTTTCTGTTATAACCACCTCTGGAGTAATTGCCTCTTCCTCCGTATAAACTTCAACCTTTCCATTCAGTATTTCCTTTGTCTTGAGATGTGTCTGAAATTGACTTGTCTAATTCAAATCTACTATTTTCACCATGAGATCTACCTCTTCCTCTAGGGATTCTACAACCTCTGCCTCTTTTTCTTTGTTCATATCTTCTATTTAAATTATCCTCAGCTTTCAGGGAGAATTGATATGCCTCCTTAATGTTTTCCATCTTGACCAAACTGATCTCATCTTGTATGGAACTTCTCAATCAATTTAGGTATCTTGCTACTCTTTCCACTTCATCTTCAACATGTCCAAATCTGATGTCCGATTTGCAGAATTCCTCAATGTAGTCTTTTACTGATCTATCTTTCTGCTTCAAAATTTGCATTTTCCTAATCAGGTTAATCTGATAATCACAAGGTAGAAACTTTCCTTTCAATTTGTTTACCATCTTATCTCATACCTTGATTTTATCTTTACCTTTCTTCTTTTGATCCATTTGCAGATGTTCCCACCATAAGGATGCATGACCTTTCAACTTTGTTCTTGCAATCTTCACCTTCTTATCCTCTGATCCATTCTCATATTCAAATTAATTTTTGATCTTAGTTATCCAGTCTATTAATTCATCAAAATCCAACTTTCCCCTATACTCAGGAGGATTAAACTGAGGTATAGATTTCAAACTTGTCAATCCTCATAGGAATCTCTCTTCTTCCTGATTCATCACAGGTGCAGGTGTAGCTTCACCTTGAACCTCTTCTAATTCATCATCACTAACATCCTAAAGATGTCTTCCTTTGTGTTGGACTGTCTCAACAGCGTCCAATCTAGCATCCATCTATCTAAGAATATTAGCTAGACCTAGATCTACATTTCCTCTCCCACGAACCATCATGAATCCCTTTGCAATTCTAGGTCATATCACAATCTGCTACCCCACAACAATACCAACTAGGGTTAGGGTTCACAAGAAAGAACTTAGATCTCACCAATGTGAAAGAAAAAACAACATAGTGAGAGAAGAAACAACAGAGATCCTTTTCATTAATTGATCAAACTCATTACATGTTAGGCTATAAGGCCTTCCCATTTTGGTCCATATACATTCAATGAATTACAAATTTATCTTCACACATGCGAGTTCATAGACCTTCCTTACAATATCTCAATAGATAATCTTCTATTACAATCTGATATCAAATTCCTAATATTGAACTGATCCTAAAACTAAGAACATAGAAACAAATATATACAAGAGTGCAATAGAGATTTTGGTGCTCAAATCCATAAGTGAGACCCAGATTAAGGTCCACACAGATCCCAATGAGAGACCCCAAATCAATTAAGCCATGGAAACTAACTGAAGAAGTTGGCCACCAAATCCAACTCCAAAATAAACAACTCGGGAAAAGGATGATCGAGCAACAGAGTTTCTTGGGAAAGGAACACCCCAAGCAAGAGGAAACAAACCCAAGCACTAGAAGAGAAACCTGAGAAATAGAAAATGAACAAGCATGCCTGGGCGACAGAACTCGAGCAATAGAAACAAGCATGCTCGAGTGACATAACTTAAGAAATAGAAACAAGCATGCCCGAGCGATAGAAACCAACTCAGAATAATCATAACCGAGAAATGGACCCAAGCAATAGATTACTTCCCGAGAAGCCTCCAAACAAACTAAAGAACAAAACAAACATCTTTTTTTGGTTGAGCAGGATTGCAAAGGACCCAAGATGCTCTTGCATCACACTTTGAGCACTTGGAGTTGGCTAATATGACATCATGACTAGATCCATTGTGTGCTTTATGATGGTTGTATTCTGATTAACTCTTGTGTGTGTGCACCTACATTTGTGAGCATTTTCAGACTAAGCCAAATTCCATAGGTAGGTTGTGCTTGAGTGTTTGCAACAACATGGAAAACTTAAACAAACATGAACATTCTATTAGTTAAATTTGTCACAATTTCTTGTATCCCTCAAGGTTGCTTTGTCCCTTGTTGGATTTTTTTCAATACATATGACTATTATTTTTTGGTTTGAGTGATTGAAATGAGCTATTGTCATCGAACAAACTGATCAAAAAAAATTAGAGTGGAAGTCAAATTGATCAAAATTTCATCATAAACTGCTCTGATCACAAATTGTCATCTCCAACCTGGAATTGGTATCTGGGCCTAAAAATTTTCATCTCCAACCTAGCATTGGTGTTTTCACCTGAGAAAATTTTTGTCTCCAACCTGGAGCAGTCGTCTCCCTAGTTTGTCATCTGCATTTAAGAATAAACATCTCCACTGGAAAATAGTGAGTTATCTGGTCTTGTAGAAGAACTTTAAATTTGGTTTTTCAAGAGACCCTAAAATCATTTGGCACAAAACATTCATTTGACTAGAAAAAATCAATATTTCTCTTCGTGTGATATGGCTGACTCTGGAAAACACAAGAAATTTAAGCTTCTAGTTCCCTATGTTTATAGAGAAAAGAAAGAAGATGATAGAAAAGCCAAAGAATATCAACACATCAACAAATCTATTCAGAAAGAGATCAAAGACTTTGATAAATTCAAGGCTATCATCTACAATTGCAAAATTTCCTGAGTCATTTCCAAATATCACATAAATCATGCCTTCATCCATTTTGAACAATATGATTAGATACACCTCATTTTTGAATCAAGTCATCACTTCTTCTTCATCAAAACATCATCATTTCCTTTCTTGTAGAAAAATCAATCAAATCAAATCCAATCTTTCATTTCTTCATCATCCTCAGGTTGAAAGATCTTAATAAAATGTGTTTTAGACCTTCATCCCTAGTGAACATAATATTTCTTATAGAACATCAGTTTGTCTTAAGAAATAAAATTCATTGGTATTGTCTTATTTTTCTTGGGATCACAAGTCTATCACCAAGTAGAAGGCATTATCTAAAATCAACCCCTTGTGTTTACACCATCATAAGGTCTTGTCTTTCCTAGGTTTTCATTCAAAACCCTTTAAATACAATTCAAATCCAATCCAAATCAATTCAATTCAAATTACCCAAATCAATCAATCAATCAAATCTAATCAACAATCCAGTCAACTCCAAACCTTTTTCTCCTAAAATAATCATCAAATCTAACATTATTTCTTCATCAATCATCTATATTTATTCATCTTTCATATTTCCTCCATCCTTTTGAGGTTACCATTGCATGGCAGCTACTTGATCCCAAGCTAAAAACAATAGGTGAACACATTTAAACACCAATCATGACGATGAGAATCCTTTTGCTCATCCCTTCTTCCTAGGATAAGTACATGCTGAAGACATAACTAACTCTCCTGAGGAAAATGAATTAGTCGATCAAGATGAAAGATCTACCCAATTGAACGATTTCCTCAGTGATCCATATAACCTAGAGATGGTTGAAAAGGCCATTAGTCAAAATGGTGGAGAGATTTTCATGAACCTCATCAAGAATGGGGTCACAATACCCATTGATTTAGATGAATCTCTCCTTGTTAGCAATGTCATTAAAGCTATAGCTACTGTGAACATGGCCTCAACATCAAATGAAATCATCAAAAGACAAAGGGAAGACTACTTCTATTAGACCTTTTACATCACTCCTGTCATCAAGTTCATAACCATAATTTCAATTAACAGGAGAACAAACTCAAAAAATTCTTAGTGTATTTCCCAAAATCACTTCACATAATAGCACTCATAC
This sequence comes from Thuja plicata, assembly GCA_018584345.1. NCBI lineage: Eukaryota > Viridiplantae > Streptophyta > Pinopsida > Cupressales > Cupressaceae > Thuja > Thuja plicata. The sequence continues at coordinate 5,313,547 of MU223165.1, read as the reverse complement.
CATAGCTAACGGTACTACTGACGCGGGTGCTACTATTTTCAATATCGGGCACACTTCCATTCCCTTTTCTACACAAGCAGTCTCATCATTTTCATTCACATTCCCATCATCTTCTTTTAAGACATCTACTCAACAAGCATCTTGAGCTTATCACTACACACCTCCTCCTACTGTTGGCATGTCCACAATAGGCTTCTCAGCCTCACAATTGGGAGGTGTAAAATCTCTTGGGCCACAACTAACATCTTGCAATGCCCTTTATTTGGCCCAACAATTCAATGAAATCAATAATCTTGTACAAATCCTACAAAATGGAGGGAAGAAAGAGTTTTCTTTTGAAGACAGGTGTCCAAACCCATTTGATAAATCAATCACAATCCAAGCATTTCCTCCAAATTTTGAGATCCCAAAGTTTGAGAAATACAAAGGTGAATCATGCCTGCTCCAACATCTTAAATAATTATACATTGCATTTCAAGAGGTCACCTACAATGAAAATTATATAAAGAGACTCTTCACTAGGAGTCTTGGCAGCCCTGCTTTGGAGTGGTTCATGGCACTAGCTCATTGTTCTATATCAACATTTTCCACTCTCACAGAAAAATTTGCTGCTCAATATTCCTACAGCATAGAACATCAAGCATCATTAAGAAACCTATGTAATACCAAACAAAAGAATGGAGAAACCTTTGCTATCTTCTTACAATGATGGAGACATATTGTGAATCGCATGCCTTGGAAAATACCTAATAATCACTTAATCAATATATTCACTAGAAACCTAGTATCTGAAATGTTGTTTCAATTAATGATGGCTTCTCCTAACACTTTTTAAGCTCTTTTCAAGAAAGGGAAGAACAATGAAGATGGAATTTTGCAAAAAGGTTCCATTAAACATTATACCCCTTCCGCCAACAATAAAAAACTAAAGTTTTGGACCAAGAACAAAGGATTTTTCAATGATGGGGTGACAAATGCTAAACATGTCCAAAGTGTCTAGGCATACAATCAAAACAATAACAAAAATCAAAAGAATAATCTCTATACCAATCAAATAAAAAATAATAACAATCAGAACAATTCTTCACAACAGCAATTTCAACAACCTCGCAATCAGTCATACTTATTTCCTCACAACAACAAAAACAACAATACCAGACAATGCCGACAATTCACTTCTCTCATAGAACTACTAGATGTGGTCTTTTGATGACTGGTGGATCAAGGCGTGATGGTATATCCCAACACTCATTCATTTGATGAAAATCAACCTAGACCCACTTGGTACAAAGATAATGAATACTTTGATTATCATCGCATCAAGGGACACGATACCAAGAAGTGCATGAAATTGAGACATTTGTTTCAAGACCTCATAGATGACGGAAAAAATGAGGTTAAGGGATAGAACCCATCATCATCCAATGCCAAATTAAAATTATACAATGAAACATTCCTAAACATAATCAAAACAATACATCCAATGTTGTTTCTTATGACTACTCCACAAACACCATCAAAGGCGATGATCGAACGTGTGGAAGTCTATAAGAAAATGATATCTTTGGTTTTGATGCTCTTTGTAAATGCATTGAAGAATCTGAAAATCATATGAACACCCTCACACTTAAAGGTGTCAGTTGCAATGCTACTACCTGAAGACCAAGAGTTCTTGTCCAGGCTACTAATAATCCATCAACTTCTATAAATCTACTACTTGCACCATCAATAGCTACACTTCCTGCTTCACACTATGATTTATTTGCCAAGTTATAAAAAATGACTCCACATATATCAATCCTTGAGCTTTTTTGAACATCCCCCATTCGCAAAGAAGTCCTCAAAAATTCTCTTGATGAATCCCTTGTCCCTGAAAACATCAACGCATCCCAATTCCAAGCTATGATCATAAATATAGTAGCATAAGAGAATTTGATATTCACTGACAAATACTTTTGAGGCCCAGACCTCCATCACAATAAATCCATTCATATTGAAGCTAATATCCACTCCACTAAAATCAAATAGGTCCTTATAGATGGTGGATCTGGTGTCAGTTTGTGTACATTAAAAATGATCACAAACATCGATCTTTCTAAAGACATCCTTGATGTAAATAAAAGAATCACAATAAAAGTCTATGATGATAAAGAAAGGGAGAGAAAAGGTTTGATCACACTCCCTTTATAAGTGGCCCCATCCCTGATCAAAATATTCTATCACGTTCTTGATCTAGATCTATCGTATATAATCTTGTTGGCATGATCCTGGATACATGCTATTAAAGGTGTACCTTCCACACATCATCAATGTTTAAATTTCCACATCGTGGCAGAGAAATCACTATTCTTAGAGATCTTGAGCCTTTTCATTATTGCAAGAGATTGAAAGGACGATAGTCCAATTATTGTCCTCTAAATGAAATCTCCCAACCTATTGAAAAGGAGAATCTTATCCTACCAAAAAGTACTGAAGGAACATCTGAAAATTCTCTAGAACAATCCAAAGGAAAGATAAAGTTGTTGAAGAAAAGACTCCTGAGCCCAAAAAGAAAATAACATTCATAGATCAAGGCCTTTGAGAATAGAATATTGAAAGTGCCATGTGCATTGGACAACTCCCTCTATCTCTAAAGTCCTATACAAAACCATCACAGCTAAGTCCTTTAGGAAACAAAGGCATCATGAAATGAAAAAAGATTACTTTTGAACATTGGAGATCCTTATCTAATGAACATATGGATTCTAATGTCCTAGGTTGGCTCTACAAAGAAGAAGAAGAAGAAAAATATATTAAATCCACTCCCGTTATTGAAAGCATGGGATATCATGGTACATCCTTGGAGCAAGAGAAACCATAAGAAGAACACTTGTTACAGCCAGTAGTTATCCATGAGGCAAAGGATTGGGCTCCTTAAAACCTAAGACTAACTTCGCTAAAGACTATGGTTTATTTGAAAAAGATTCAAACACTGAATAAGAGTTCTTTGAAGTACTCTTCCAATATATAAAAGATGACATTGATGACATTTCCTGTGTCTTTACCATCACTAAAGAAGACCTGTCATCCCCTAGCCTTCCCCTCACAAACCCTGAACTAATTGACTGGGATCAGCAAGACTCACTACCATCTTTAGACATATGCGATTCGGATGAGGTAGTATTATCCCTCTTTGGACTTGAGAATCTCTGAGAGTATGAGCATCATATCTACTATAGAAAACAAGCCTACTTTGGTAGCCAGGTCAATGCTCTTAGTCACAAACCCAAAAAATTTTAAAAAAAATTTAAAAAAAAAGGATAAAACACCCCCTAGTGAAAACCTCTCTCAGGGACCTTTGGATGACAAAAAAGAGAAAATAAAGGATGTATCCTCTAGTGAAAATGTTTCTGAGGTGCTAGAGGAGGGAGAATTTGACCTGTCTTTCATATCCTCAATGTTAGAAAAGTCCTCCATTCTAATCGAAGACATAATAACAGCCAATATTGGCATAGAAGAAAATGCAAAGGTTACATATATTGTTGCATCTCTCAGTGATCAAGAACATAAATCCATGAATGAATTCCTCAAGAATAAACAAATCAACTTTTCCTAGAATTACAAGGACATTCCTAGATTAGATACAGATTTAGTTGTCCACAATCTTGCGGTTGATCCTAAGGTGAAGCCTGTCAAGCAGAAATTATGCAAGATGCATCAACAAGTCACTTTTCAAGTCAAAGTTGAGTTACATAAAATGCTTGAAGTTGAAATCATCAGACAAATTTATTATCCTAAGTGGGTCTCTAACATTGTACTAGTAGGTAAACTTTTTGGGGGCATCCATATTGAACATCCCCATAATAGGTAATAATAATCATGCCAAATCTTCTCCTAGGGATAGTGTATTCAAACTAAGAATTATTTTCCCTATCATGAAATGCATTTGAATTTTCAACCCAGGGATGTATACTTGAAATTGCATAGCACGATTAGTACACTAAGTCTCTCATAGAGTGATATTACTTAAGTTCCAGGAAGGAAAATACATGAAAGAGACTTACGCTATTGTTGTAGGAAAGTAAACACACAACTACTTAATGAAATTAATGCTAACAACTGTAAGCTCAAATTTAACCTATTCTATCAACCCAAAGCATTCACTATAATTATCCCTGCAAGTGTTGGAGGAACATACATGAGGTATAATGTTGCAGGAGGAAACAGTAAATTCTACTTGAAATTTTGTAAATGCTTAAATAAATTTAACCCATTCTACTCTAATCAACCTTCCAAGTGGTCCCTCTTGGTCGACTTCTGCTAACTAATAACATAGAATATAACTCAAAATCACTCCTTCATTATATTTCCAAAAAAACTGATTACATCATAGTGAAATAATGCACGAAACTAAAAGAGTGACTTTGCTTTTAATTACAACAATGGTATCATCCAAAAACTATCTAGCTACAATCTAACAATCATATCCCTTACTATAGAGGATTTATATTTATTTAAAACATGAAGATAAGTTCTGATTGATTTGTGCCATAAAGAAAGGATAATGTAACAGCCCATGACAGAATATCATAAAGACTGGATAACCTCTTCAACAAAGTATTGACCGCAGAGAAGATATAGCATAGTTATGTTCTTATATTCCCTAAAATGATAGTCCTTTGATTTAGTAGGCATGTCCCGCAATGTTATAATTCTTCTCCTCATCATAGCTGGGACTTCATCATTTCATCATCAATGTTGTCCATCCACTCTCAAGCCGCTCCTATTTTCTGGCAGATTAGTAGCACACGCATGTATATTGAATTTTTCAACTATTCAACTTAATCTAAATGTTAGGACATATATTCAAGAAATTATATGAAATATTGCAGAATATATATAATATTTAGCAAAGTATGTCACTACTATCTACCCATAGGTTTTGGTGGCTCTGATTGTACTTATAGCATGATCATAAGTTCAAGTACTTACAGGTTTTGCAAGTGTTTTGGAAATGTCTTAAAATAGAGCATAAAATCAATATAAAATAGAGACAAATTATTTCCCCATAATCTTCCCCCTAGAAGCATAATGCTTGTCCTCAAGCATTACACTTCTTTGCAACTCCTCTAAATTCTCCAACTCCAGTATTTCCTCTCTTTCTTTTGAAGGTGTAATAGAATCCTCTGGTTTTCTCCCAAAATTCCATCATGTAATCTTCCTGTAGCTGGTCCAATTTTGTAGTATTAATTTCATATAGGGTCCATAGAAGCATTGGTGGCTGAACTTTCAAGGGATGCCAGAGCTCATGCCAGATTTGTCTTCCTAATTGTATGTGTTTAGGTGCCTGGTGAATTTTTTCTTCAAGGTTGAGAGGACTATGTGGTTTAGCCTTCTTAAAAACCTATGGCAATTTGTTCCATCTATTTCTAGAACCAGATAGGGCTCTTTGAAATTTTAAGTAGGACATCCCTTGATACTCTATGTAGACTTCTTCTCTAACAACAAAAATTGTATTCCTAGTTTCTGCTTTTGTGCTCCCATAAGTGAGACTGAACTAGTCCCTTAGTAGAACATCGGGCTTACTACTTTCAAGCCTCAAGGGTAGTTGTTCTAATTTTTCTTGGTCCATGTAATTATCTAATTTCCTATCATAATTGTCTTCATTATGCATCCATGACATCAAGGCTCTTAGATGTATGTCTCCAATGTAAAGAAAGGGATTCCAATCAGTCTCTTCAGGGATGATGAAGTTGTGGAGATACAATTCACAAAGCAGGTTTTGTTGCCAGACAGGGAGGGTTTGGTATAAACCATAGAATTCTTGAGTTGTCTTAAACTCAGAATATTTATCTTTCATATTCATCATTAATTGGAACAAGAGGAATTTCTTTTTCAAGAAAATGGCATATACTCTATGAGGAGGCTTGCAAGCTATAATTTGGTCAGCCAATTTTAAGACATGATCCATATTATGTTTTTGTCTCTTCATTTGCTCCTTCAGGTCTTCTATTTCCTCCTTTTGATCATTAATCACTCTTCAAGCATCTTCTTCCTCTCTTCCTTCCACAAAGTTGTATTAAGAACAAACTAATTGTATAAACTGAAAAGAATAGATTGCAGAGTAGGTGGGCCAAACTCTTCTCGCTGAGCATTTTGCCTCCTCTATTTTCTATAGGCCTTCTCTAAATAGTTAGTGAACCAAGTTCTTCAAAAAGGTACTAGAGCATTCTGAAAGTGGGAGTGAGCCGATGGTTGAGGCAACTGAAGTTATTCCTGATTACCTTCTTGAACACTTTTTTGACTTTCTCCTGGTTCACTCCAATATGTGGGAGGCTTGTTATCACATAAATCATTTAAATTCTGAGAAATATCTAGAATTTATTGTCAAACTGGGGAATTATCTGGAACATACTCAACATGGGGTTTCGTGGTAGGTTTTTCTAAAGGAATAGATTGACTATCCAGGGAAACTTGTGGAATTTTCCCTCTCATCTGAGAACTTCTCCGCAAGGGAGTCTCCACAACCACCACATATTTCTTTTTAATAGTTTTCTTTTGTCTCTCTGCTGCAGGAGCCAGATTCTTTTTCTTACTTTTTGAAAATGGAGGGTTTTTTGGTTCATTCGCAGGAACTGAAGTTCCTTCACCAACTTTTCTTTTTCATTTCTTTTGGGAAGAGGTAGTTACATTACTCTCAGGAGTAGGAGAAGGTCTATTTTCCTCAAGATTTTTAGGTTCTCCTTCTTGGGTAGTTGTTTCATCAGCTGGCTCGGAGGGTGTTGCACTATCATTAATAGGTTGTTCAACAGGTTCATCCTGGAGTTGCAAAGTTTTAAAATGAACAAACTTTTTTCATGCCAAGGAAGACACATCTCTAAGGGATTTTTCAAATAATAATTTAATTAGGGAATGGTGAGAAACATAATTTGTATTTCCTTTCTGGGTTTCTTTGGCACTAATGGTCAGCATATTATACAGAAAATTTGGAATTTTTACTGTAAAATAATGCCTAACATAGCTAAGCAATTTAAAATGGTGTGCATGCAAATGGGAAAACCTTCCCTCACAGGTGAGGTACCTTATAATGTGTGTTTCCGGCTCATTAAATGGGGGAGTTAGTGACATGCACTTGCAACCTTGTTTGTTTATCTCCAACGAAAGGTCTGAAGCAAGAGTGAATTGAGCTTGAGCTGACCTAGCATTGTGTTCATTAGGATAATTCTCCCCAATTATGGGAAACCCGATCACTTCTTCAATGTGTTCCTTTGTTTCCAAAACCGTCAAACCCCATACATTTGCCTTTCCCTCCTCAAATGTGCTCATAAATTATGTGGTTTCTTCCTCGTCAAATTCTATCAATTTTAGGAAATACCTAATCCATCCACAAGCATTTAATCTTCAGACTGCTTCTACATCACTAAGTAGAATGGTATGGACCATGGGGTCATGGCGCATCAACTTTCCTCCCATTGTTCCAAATGCTTCCTTCAAATTTTGTTGCAATTTGTCAATTCACAATTTCCTCTGCTCTGCAACTTCCCAATTTCTTAATCTTCTTTCTTTTTGAAACACCATAAAATTAAGCTTCTAACTACACTTAACACTACAGATTTCATTGCAATCTCTATTTTTGAAAAGAGAAATAGTGGCATTTTCAGCAAGGAATTATAGCCTTAAGTGAAAGTATTTTGCACATAACTCGATTATGTCTTTTTAGGGTCACATCAACTCAAAAATCAAGGATATTTGGGAATTATGATATGACACTTATGCAAAAAAATAAAATGAATTAATGAAACAAGGCACAAGCACAAATTTGAACTAATAGACAATCTTGCAAAGAATGATAGGTACAACTAGTAGTGACATGGAAAAAATCAATACACTTCCCTGCCCCCTACAAAATTAAGACAAGTGTCCACACTTGTCACACTTAGCATGGGGTAAGAAACTAGCACAATGCCAAATTATAGATATGTGCAGTATTAGATATAATTAATGAAATTTGTGTGCTAAAAGCGGACAAAATGGAAAATTTGTACCTATCATTTTTTTTCCACATGCGTAAAAAAGGTGGTGAGAATGGAACGAGTGTTGCGGAGGTATGCGTTGTAACCACCTGAATTTGGTCTTTTTTTACTATAGACCCTATTTCGTCTATAGTCCTAGGTGATTTTTATCACTAAATTATATTAACTATTATAGCCATATGATTCAAACTAATTCAAACTATTTAAATCAAATCAAATTCAAACATGGCTATAGTATTCAATTATAAAAGGAATTAAATAAACCCCTAAATCAATTATCCACTTGCAAAATAACCCATTCCCCTAGCCTATTTAATTTAATTAAAATGGCTATAGTCCCCTTAATTATTAAAAAGCAATAAAATGCTTAAATAATTA
>MU223165.1:5288699-5304778 GCA_018584345.1 Thuja plicata | reverse complement strand
CTCTCTCTCTCCCATTCCTCTATAAATTGAAGGGATTTGGAGCTCATAATAAGCCTCAATTTTGAAAAGTAGTGTTGTAATGCCAAGATTTTGAAGGGATCTCAAAGCATTGTTATGCTACCCATTTATTCATAGCTTCATGCACACTCCATAATTACTTCCCTACATGGTTATAATGCCCATTTTAGACTAATATGCATGTTTAAATAGTTAAATAGTTGTTTTTAACCCAAATCTTTCATGCTAGGTTGTTTATGTCACTGGTATTAGCATAATCTGAGGGTTGTTATGTTATTTGCTACACTCATCCTAGTTAGAAAGCAATAGGTCAATGTTAGGGTTTTATATGCTCATTAACCCTTGTTTCTCACTAACAGAATGACTTATTGAAGTGTTGTGTCAGGAAACAGGTGCACAAATATACACACACATTTTTGGAGCCCATCGTGGGGCCCGATTTCCAACTTGGCCTCATTTTGTATTACTTTTTCACTAATTTACATGCCCAAAATTCTATTATAGGGTCATTTTTGGTCATTCAAGATCGCATCCGGGATACGCCCTCACACCGCAATAAATGAGGCTCACATTTGGGATTTCTTGAATCATTTTTTGTTTAGGATCGTATCTGGGGAGCATGCTATCACATCTGGTAAGGAAAGTCAAATCTAGTTTTGAGTCATTTTCTATCTTTCTGCATCGCATATGGTGAAAATTTTATTGAACTTCATTTGCCTAACTCTAACATCTTAACAAGTTGTGTTTTTGATATTTTGCAACTTAACATTTGTTTGCAGGTTGTTATTAAATATTTTTCGTGGGAGTTGAAATAACGGATACTAACTCAGTTTTTCAGGTTGCCAACCCCCATATTGACCTCTATTTACTTTCTTTGAAAACTAAGGAACATTTTCCAATCTATCACTAAACTGACTAGAGGACTATGCTCTTTTCCTTTTAAGGAAAATCATAAACTCACACATCAGTTTATGGATTGAATGGAATTTGGAGTTAACTAAACAAGAAATCACATCGTATAATTCTTTTAGATCAGTAAATGAACAACACAAATCACTAAATCTTGTGGATCAAAGAACAAGTTCAACTGTATAATTCATTTTTGGGACACAGAAATTGAACAAGCAAACTCACTAAATATTGTGGCTAAATGAACAAGGAAAATCTACTTTCAAGCATAGTGTTTTCATTAAAATAGGAACATCTAAATCAGGCACAACATTGCTTGAGGGAAAGAACCACTTTGCTTGACTCTATTTTGGGAGAAAACGGCTTAGATTAGGAGAGTATGATCTTATTCTTCGGAAGAATCATAAATCCAGACATCCAAAGCTTGCCAATCCTTTGTATGTATATTCAATAGTAGAGGGCCTACTGGTTGAGGAAAAAATATCCCAGGAAAGACCCAAGTGAGGACAGGTTTTACGCCAACCATTCCAACTCACTATAAATAGTTGCTTCCTCGTAGGCTAAAGCCTTGAAAGACAGAGCCAGTTTTGTTCATGGAATTTTGACATCATTCCTTAAACATAATTGGGTATATGTAGAGTGGAGCCGCTTGAATCTTGCTTGTGAGACTACATATATCTAGGTACTCATAGGGCTATACGCCTAAATTTTGACTTGTGAAATTCTATGGGGGATGGTTTCGAATGGATTGCCCAATAATATACAACAACTTCAACTGAAATAATTCTTGATTCACCCCTAAAAGGGTGATAATCTTTATACAAGGAAAAAAGTAATTGTCCCAAGACACTCGTCATATTCTTCCCTCACTTGCATTTGGAGTCGGCTAATAAAGTATCATGACTGGAGCCATTGCATGCTTGGTGATGGTTGTATTATGATTATCATTTGAGTGTGTACCTGAGTCAACGAGCAAAGATTTTCATCCTACACCTAGAGAATAGGAAAAAAAAATGAGTGTCTATTTCACCCTCCTAAAAATGCAAGTTTGTTTGACATGCTTGCAAAATCACTAAAAAGATAATATTCTTCAAACAAGAAACAATATTCAAACCTACATATACATGTGTTTTTCACTCACTGGAAAGTCTCCAAACACAATCACAAATCAGACAAACTGCATGAACTCCCAAAATGCAAATTTCAAAAAATGGCAAAATCTGACAAAGACATCATAAGATCACATCCTGGATTTCCCAAATTGCATCTAGTGTTTAGGATCACATCCGGTATACTACCTCATATTTGGTTAGCACACAGTCGCATCTAGGGTTTAGGCTCACATCTGGTGTCATCAGAGGCTCGCATCTGGGAGCTCGCATCTAGGACAGTGGGTACTTGTAGAAGTATTTCTTAGAAAGTCTCAGTTGATTAGGATACCCTTTTGGCTCTTTAGCTGGTTCTAGTTGTCTTTTTTGGTCTCCCTATTGAGGTTTCAAAACTTTTTCAAAATGTTTACCTTACATGCTTAGTCAATCTTTCACAATCAGTTCAATACGTGTGGTCTACCCTCTTTCTACCAACAACTTGGTTCCCAGCTCACTATCAGGGCATTCTAAACCTCTGACGCTAGAATAATTTACGTCCACCAACAACAAATAGTTACTTTTACCTAGACACACCCACTTGAACGGTTTGAAACTCTCACTTGCACTATTGGGAAATGTTGACAAAGTTAAGAAACAACTTCATGGTAACACAAGATGCAACAAGTACATGTCTAAAGAATCAAAATTGCCTCCTAAAACACCACACTTTCAAGGAGAAACCTCACGTATTTCCCTACTCGATTTAGACTCCCCGCAAATGGATAGCGACACTCGCAGATGGAGTGAGGCTTTTGAAGAATATAATGATGGAAAACACCAAAATCCCAAAGATACGAATGAGGAGGAAGGACCCAAATTTGAACATGGCCCATTTGGATAAGATAGTGAAGGGGAGATCCCTGAAGATGAGTACAAAAAACTCAAACAGAGTAAGCGGTTCCACAAGATATTGGAACGGATAATTGATGATGATAAAGAAAAGTACTTCCTCCATCTAGCATCCATAGGTGTCAAATTACCCAAGGATTATGATGTGGAAAAGCTCAAAGAAAAGGAGGTACCAAATCCTATATATATTCTCACCAAGAAACTCTCTTTGATGCAAACAGAGCTCACAAACCTCGAACAAGAAAAAGAGAAACCCAAAACAAAATACTCTTTGGATGCCATTTGTCCATTTCCTTTTGACAAGAGTATCACTATGGTCTCGTTTCCTCCCAATATGGCAAGACCAAAGTATGAAAAATACATAGGAGAAATTGACCCACATGAATCATGTGAGGGAATTTTGTGCTCTTAGCATAGAATACATGCACGAACCTACGTACCTCATGCGAATATTTCTAGGAAGTCTAGGAAGTAATGCCATGGAGTGGTTCTCAAAACTGAACCCTAAGGTCAAAACATTTCAGGAGTTGATCCAACAATTCATCCAACATTACTCCTACAACATCCAACATGATGTGACCATGATGGACCTATGTAATACCAAACAAAGAACTAGTGAATCATTTACACACTTCCTACAAAGGTGGAGGAAGATTTTTGCATGATATTCAAGGGTCATTCTCAAAACAAAGAAGATGGAGATCTTCGTTAATAATCTGGTGCCTAAATTGAACTACACATTACAAATGCAAGACTCACCAAGCTTCGATGGAATGATTAAAAATGCCCTCTATATTGAGGAAGTCATGGTCAAAAAGGGGGAGATCACCCTTCAAAACAAAAACAAAAGCAACAACTCCAACTCCAAGCCTAAATGGTGGAAGCAAAACAAGAATGTTGTTAATGATGGATTAGTTGACACCTCTAACCTTAATACTAAACCTGAGGTGTTCAATCTGACTAATAGTATGCAAGAAAGCAAGGATGTTAAATTCACGACCCCCATACCCAAGGCAAACAATGATAATAGCAAGGGTTGGACATGGACTTCGAAACCACAAAGAACTTTCACTCCTTTGGGAGAGCCTCTCGAGACTATTTTAAAAACACTTTTGGATAACGAAGTTCTCACAATCCCCAATTCTAAACTGTGGGAACCAATTCTCAAACCCAGGTGGTGGGATGATAATTCCTATTGTGTCTTCCATAAAAACAAGGGACACAAGACTAATAATTGCCTTAAACTTAAGCATGTCATCCAAGACCTCATTGAAGGAGGTAAGATCAAAGTGGATGGACACACTACTAATGAGGATCATATAGCATTCAACAAACCCTTTCCTAACTATGCAAAATAAGAAACATCTAAAGGGAAAGGTAACGAAGTCAACTACACCTATTCCAACAATGACAATGTGATCAATATGCTCAACATTAAGACTAAGTCAATCAATGTGGTCACAATCAAAGGTGTCTCATTCCACTCAAATGTCGTAACACAGAGCCAAGCACAGGTCACCATCAAAGGACCCCCAAAACCAACACCAACATCCAAGGTTCCTATTATAACTATTCCTAAACCAGTATCAAAACATGTGGTTACTATTCCTAGAGAAAAATATGACTTGGTAGACCAATTGCAATGAACCTCTGCCAAGATTTCCATTTTTGAGTTGCTCAAAATATCCACAGTACATAGATAAATCCTAGAATAGGCTCTACATTCTGCTAACATCCCAAACGATATTGATATAGACAAATTTCAAGCTATGGTCAATCACATCTCCACGCCACATTACCTCTCCTTTTCTGAAGAGGATGATAAGTCATTAACCCATCCACATAATCAACCTCTCCATATCGAAGTCCTTATTCATAAATCCCAAGTTACACATGTGTTGATAGATGGGGGCGCAGGATTGAATATATGTACGCTTGATCTAATTAAGAGACTAGGTCTCTTAGAATAGACAATTGACTCTAGAAGAAAAATAACTATCAAAGCTTATGATGAGGAAGAAAGATCCTCCAAAGGTCTTATTGTTCTACCTATCAGAGTCAAACCATTTGAGAGGAATGTCACATGTCAAGTTTTGGATCTACCCTTGGCTTACAATATCCTATTAGGGAGACCATAGATTTATGAAATGCAATTTGTGCCATCTACTTACCACTAGTGCATAAAGTTCCCACATAATAGGGTGGAAGTAACAATTCCTGCAGATGCTAAATATACTTGTAATAATATCAAAGCTGGTAGTATGATCCCACACAACAAGGAGGCTATGGATACAATTTCTCCTAAAACTACCAAGGACATGGTTATGAATATTTTTGGCAAAACCTTAAAACTTGAAGAAATAGGTATAGGAGAGTACAAGCTGGACCTAACTCCCTCACTTACAGAACTCCGAGTGTTACCAAGATCCTATGGAAAACCTTCCTCAACATTCACACCTACAGCATCCAAGGAGTTAGAAGTACACAAAGCAACTGGCATGGTAAAGGCATCCACATCTTCTTTAGATAACATAGAAGAACAGGTAGTCTTGGACTTGCTTTACAAAGGAGAACCGATGGAATCTGAGGTCAAACATGTAAAGATATCCCCAGAACGGTATGGAAAGGGATATGATTTCCTCAAACAAATGGGATACAAAGGAAAGGGGCCTCTAAATGACATAGGATGAGGGATTATTGAACCTATACCCATAGAGTTTCAGAATACCAGAGAAAAAACATGACTGGGTTTCAATACTAAAACTAATAAACCCACTTCAAAAGGGAGTCCAAACTCAGATAAAGGGAGTGATGAAACATATGAACTAGAGTAGTGGTCCTATGAAAGATTATTACATGTTGGCATAGAGGATCCCAACTACCAAGGAGAATGCTATGTACCCATCTTTGAGATACCATAGGATCTTCACACCCCCTTATTAACACAACCTCCCATTCAAGAGGTAAGAGACATAGTAGCAATTGGTTCAAAGATATCATTAATAGAAACAATTACTCAAGAGACACCACGACAATAGGATTTACATCCTAACTGGGGAATTGGTCACAATTTCACATGTCCTTGATCTACCCCACTTTGACCCACAAGCATCTAATTGGGTACATCAGAAAACCATTACTGAATACTTAAATAGATCTGATGATGAGGTCACAGACTCTCATGATTTGAATGGGAAGAGTTATCTGTTGCCACTAAAGATATTGGAATAGATACAATTCACATGTTTGTGGCACCCTCAGCTCCTTGTAAATATTCTAACACTACTCCCAATAACACTGATAATCCTGAAGCAGAAGAAGAGTTCCTTCCCCTGATCATTGATGAAGAAATTGGTGAATACATAAGTCTAGAAGAATTTCATAGGCTACAAGCAAGAAACCTCCTTTTACAGAGAGATGATGATGAGATTTCTATTGAGGAGTCACTAGATTTTGTTCTGCATATAACTAAAAATGACCCTTTTAACGATGATCTCACTCTTATTGATCTAAATATCAAAGAAATTAACTTAACAGATCATGTCATGTTGGTTAATGGTCTTGATGCTAGCACGACGTTGTCCTTCCCAGAGACTGACTCCCTATCATTGGTACTTCCAAACTTAATTGATTGGACTGAAATAGATCATACTCCTATTCTATACTTTCCTAATGACCACACCCTAGCTTGTTATCTCAATGCTTGTGAACGATACCCTTCTTCCACCAATGCAAGGAGCAAGAACATTTCATAGGAGGATATCAAGTTTCTCAGTCAAAAACTAAAAAATAAAATGAAAAAGAGGACTGATAGTGAAAATCATTTTGTTGCAGTATCAAATCCCAAAATAGTAAAGAAAAAAGATGTATCCAATGGTGAAAACCTCTCAGAGGCACCAAAGGATGAGACTCTTGATATCCTCCCCGAACACTTTCAGGAAAGGTCTTTAGTACTGATTGAACCAACATAGCCAGTAAATTTGGGCACTATTGAAAATCCTCAAATAGTCCACCTTGCACAATCTTTATCAGAAGAGGAGAAGGCACAGTTCACAGAGTTCTTGAAAGAGAAGCAGATCAACTTTGCATGGTCTTATACTGATATGCCAGGGATAGATCCTAATCTAATCATGCATCACTTATCTATAGCTCCCGGGATCAAGCCTGTAAAACAAAAACTTAGAAAGATGCATCCTCATGTTGCATTATTGGTAAAAGCAGAACTAGAGAAGTTGTTAAAGGTTGGGTTTATCAAAGTCATTGCCTATGCAGGATGGATCTCCAATGTGGTCCCCGTATCTAAAACTGATAAATCTATCAGGATCTGCACTGACTTTAGAGACTTAAACAAAGCCTATCTGAAAGATTACTTCCCTCTACCTAACATTGACATGATCATAGATCTCATAGTAGGCTACCAAATGTATTCATTAATGGATGGATTATCAGGCTATAATCAAATCAAAATTGCCCCAGAGGATCAAGAGAAAACTGCATTTACATGCACATGGGGCACCTTTTGCTGGAACATAATGCCATTTGGGTTAAAGAATGCTGGCGCAACATATCAAAGAGCCATGACAACTATATTCCATGACATGATGCACAAGAACATGGAGGACTATGTGGATGACACATTGGCTAAATCCAAAGAAAGAGGTAATCACATTGCTAACTTAAGAAAGATATTGGATCGAATGGAACAGTTCCAACTCAGGCTCAACCCAAAGAAATGTGCCTTTGGGGTACAATCAGGGAAGCTCCTAGGATTCATTATTTTCACGAAGGGAATTGAGGTAGACCTTGCTAAAGTTAAAGATATTTTAGAGATGGCTCCTCCATGCAACATCAGTCAAATGAGGATGCTACAAGGAAGACTCCATTCAATCAGGAGATTCATGTCTCAACTTGCAGTTAGGGCACAACCTTTTACTAAATTGCTACATAAAGGGGTTACTTTCAAATGGGATGAACACTGTGAAGCGAACTTCAATGAATTGAAGGGATACCTGGCTACTCCTCCTATTCTTATGGCATCTATTCATGGAAATCCCCTACTCCTATACATTTCAGCTACAACTACATCCCTAAGAGTATTGCTAGCTCAAGAAGATGAAACAAAGAAAGAAAGAGCTATCTACTACATTAGTAGAGCACTGGTCGCCTATGATCTCAATTATACCATTATTGAAAAATCATGCTTAGTAGTCACCTTCGCATCACAAAAACTAAGCACTACATGCTCTCTCATATAGTAAAGCTCATTGGTAAGATAGATCCTCTAAAATATCTCCTAAGAAGAATGGCATTGACAGGACGTTTGGAAAAATGGGTCCTAATTCTAAGTGAGTTTGACATTGAATATGTAGAATGGAGAGCTATCAAAGGATAGGTCCTTGCAGATCAATTGGTTGATTCACCACTCTAGGATGATGAACCCTTAACAATTGAATTCCATGATGAAACAATCATGCATCTAACTAAATATCCATAGAAGATATACTTTGATGATTCAATCACTCAACAAGGCTCTGGAGTAGGGGTTCTATTCATAACTCCTCAAGGTTACAAGATTCCCAAATCTTACAAATTGATGTTTCCATGCACCAACAATATTTCAGAATATGAAGCATTGGTAAATGGTCTTAAGCTATCTATGGAGTGGAATATTGTAGAGTTTCACATATATGGTGACTCCCAAGTAATTATCAATCAATTCAATGGGGATTACCAAATGAAAGATGAGAATTTGATGCCCTACAAGCAACTAGTTGATGACCTGAAGAAGTACTTTGTATTCATCACATTCCAATAGATACCAAGGCCAGAGAACAAAGCTGCAGACACTATGGCTACCTTGGCATCCATGTTACAACTGGAAGAACATCAATTCTACTATGACTTCTTGGTGGGATAAATATTCTATCCTGCCTTTGATACACCTGAATATCAAGTCATCTGTGCTTTGAATGCCCCAGACCAATCTCAATATGCCAATATCATTGCTTACCTTTCTACCAAACCATCCCTAACAATCTATCTAGAAATGAGAAAAGATCCCTGATTAGGATAGCATCACGTTATGTCCTCATAAATAACAACCTATATCGACGCAGTCTCGACGGTACACTTCTTAGGTGTTTAGAACTTGAAGAGTCTGATCTCACATTAAAAGAAGTCCATGAAGGTGTATGTGGATCACACTCGAACGGCTTTTCATTAGCAAAGAAACTGCTCAGAGTAGGATACTATTGGCCTACCGTGGAAAAAGATGCTATTCAATTTTCAAAAGCATGTCTTAAATGCTAGACACATGAAAATCTTATCCATGCTCTTGCCAAAGAACTTATACCTTTCATAACACATTGGCCATTTCAGCAATGGGCCTTTGACTTGGTTGGACAAATATATCCCAACTCTTCAAATGGACACAAGTTCATCATTACGGCCACTAAGTATTTCACAAAGTGGGTCGAGTTTGTGCCGCTAATCAAAGCCACTGGCAAACAGGTGGCTATGTTCATTCTGAACTACATTATTTGTAGATATGGGATACCCTCTTCAATTGTAACAAGCAATGGGGGGCAATTTAAGAATCGAGACATTGATGACCTATGTGAATAGTTCCATATCACTCAACATTGTTCCTCAATATATTACCCTCAAGGTAATGGATAGGTTGATGCATCAAACAAAAATATTCTCAAGATCCTACATAGAACTGTAAGTAAGTCTGGTAGAGACTGGCATCTACAACTAAATCTGGCACTATGGGACTATAGAACAAGCATAAGAACACCAACTGGAGCCACTCCATTTTCTCTATTCTATGGTGCTAAAGTAGAACTACCTATTGATGTTGAAATCCCATCTTTGCACATATCTTTACAAGGTCTTGTTACTGATGAGCAATACCACATAGATATGGTGAATTCTCTGGACCTTCTAGATGAGTGCAGACAATAGGAATTAAATCACCTCGAAGTGTACCAAGCAAGAATGTCCAAAGGTTACAATAAGAAGGTCAAACCATGCAAATTTGAAGTGGGAGATCTCGTCCTCAAAGAGAATCCTAAGAACCAGCCTAATAGAGAACAAAAAGGAAAGTTTGAACCTAATTGGCTGGGACCTTATGTTATCACTACCACTTTTGGGACTGGAGCTTATCAATTGGCTACACCTCAAGGAGATGTTCTTCCAGATCCTATTAACACTCTACATTTAAAGTGGTTCTACGCTTGATTTTTGGCTATCAGAGCCTGTATAGAAAAAAAAAATTATAAAATACCAAAAACATTCAAAAAATTGATCCTAAAGAAATCCAAAAACAGTGGAAAGAGGTCCTACAAAAAGGGTATCCTTGGTGAAAACCTGGTAAACAGGCAACTTAATACTACAAAACATTCAAAAATAGCAAAAATAGCAAAAAAAAAAATTGAAAAAGAGAAAAGTACCTTGATTAGCACCTGGTAAAATAGGCATCTTGGTAGAAAAAAGAAAGAAAAGATCTTTCCAAGTGGTGGAAACCTAGCAATTAGGCGTCACTTGTGTTATGTTCTCCATCTATCAAATGCACTACTGATACTAAGCCTTCATAATTTTACCTGTGCTCAAACGCTGACTTCATTTCCTAAATAGCTATCTTATCCTCACTTGGGATTTGTCTATATTTACATCTTAGAAATAAAGTCATTTTGCACTTGCGACATCTTTGCTGGCATGGTAGGTTATAGTTGCTAGTTTTCTCTAGGATGGTTTGCCTCACAAACACAATGTTTCTTAATACATGCAAAATGATGTCACTTTCTAAAACATGGGTGTCTTTTTGACATCACATATCTAGACATGACATTTACAATAATAGAGTTCCTACAAGGCTATATTGGATCGCAAACATGAATGGATTATCCTATCGATGCACAGACATGGAACACCATATTGCTTGTATTCCAATTTTTTTATTGGTAAATCTTTACTGTGTTTAACATATGAATGAACAAGTAGTACTTAAACACATAGTTTGATATTGGTTTGATTATGATTCTTTCATGTCTTGATGATGTTTTCAACTAGGGCCATCTAAGTAATTATAAATTTCACTTACTTGATTCGCAATTGTTGATTTGTTAAGTCTTCTTAGTTACTCAATGACGTCTGTGCAAAGACAAAGAGTCACAAGGATAGGGGGCATAATGTTTTCTTGGTTTTCTGTATATGGTGATTGTTTCAAAGGATCCTATAAATTTCACCTAACTTGGATGTTTATGGTAAGAGCTATCACTGTGGGTGGATAGCCGCATATATCTCTATCTTTGTTATGTGTAAACTACGGTGAGGTTGAAACAATTTCCTTGTCTATTTTTTTATCCAAATTCTCACTAAGGTATACGAATCATAATGTACCCAAGGATATGAATTTTCAAGGTCATTGCGGGTCCAATATCTTGCCTTACACAGAATCTGGTATATTAAAAGGAAGGTGACTATTTTGTTGTCCTAGCTTCTATGCCTTGATGCCTAAGTCTATTTTTGACATTTCAATAAAGAATAGTATTCATACTTTCATAATATCAGTGGGTATTAGTGATGGTTGTACTATCAGGTGGCATCCTTTCCAATAGAGTGCCCAATGATGATAAAAAGCTATACATTTGCATACCAGTGACAAAGTCCTAAGAGTCTTCATATTATTTCATTTTTTACAATTGCATGGGATATAAACAAGAAAGGAGAAAGGCATTATGAGCTCCAAATTAATTCAATTTTCTTCTTCTAAAAATCAAGTTAATTACACACATCCATATTACTGATATATCTCTCATTGCACATCCATAGCATACATTTTGCATTCATAAAAAGAAGCAACAAGAAAATACCAAAACAAAGCATCCATGTATTGCATTTTTACTTTTACATCCTAAGTGCATCCATACATTTTAAATTGCATAAAGGAAAATCAAAAACATATATTTGCATATTCACATACTACCAATTGAAACATATTTATATCAGTGATCAAATCATAAAATGATGTCATCATATAAATGTAACTCATCAAGAGGCCAAGATATCATCATATGTGTAAATAACTCTATCAAAGCAAAGACACAATCATAAGGCCTATCAGAATCAAAAGCTACATATATATGTCTGAACATAGTACAGATCAAAATATGGAATAGTATGCATAAAGAGTGTCAGAGTATTAGTAGGTAAAAATGAATCAGATATACATGTATGAATGTCATATACAAAAGAGGATCTCAGAAAGATCCAGATATACAATGTGAACTTAGATATACAAAAATATAACAATGTAAATCAGCTCTAGCTCCCCCCCTCTCCCTAATCTAGAGGAGGAGGAGGAGGAGGTAAAAACGGAGGTGGAGGAGGCATCGCCCCCTCAGACTATTGGGCTAACTAAGAAAATGACACTACCATCTACCCCTCTGGCATAGCTACATGATAAAGAGCATAGTAATATGTGGCCCTCTATCCATAATGAGTAGTTGTGCGGGCATGTACGTCTCTCTCTACTCAGAGTCTCTCCATCTGCCTGTCCCTATCTGTAAGAAAGGCATCTGATATAGCAAGTCTAGACTCTACTACTGTAGCCCTAGCCTCTGCTGATGTCGCTCTGGCCTCTAAAGCTGTAATCTGAGCCCTCAGCTACTCTCTCTCCTACTCACACCTAAAAAGGGGATCGCCATCTCTACCTGTATTATGGTCCTACGGCCTGTCCTATCCCCTATCCTGTGGTCTATCATGTGACCTCTTCTACCTCTTTCTCTGTTGATCCCTAGTAAGGAGAAAATTAGGATCTCTCTGAGGGGCTACAAATTTAAAGTGGGTACATTGACCCTCCCCACTCCCACTCATACCACCTGTATCAACAGCCACACCACCACCACCCCTATCATCTCCATCATCACCTTCATCAGGAGGAGGACACCCACCATCTCGTCAACCATCTCGACCTCCATGTCTGTTGGAAGCCCTATCTCTCTGTGCTCCTCCCCTCCCTCTGGCAGGACAATCCTCAGGATCGTAATCTAAAGGCTCCTCTATACATGGGATAACCTCCTCTGGCACAGTAAAATGAGGAAATGGGTACTGAAGCATCTCTTCGGCATATCCATCTAAAACACCTGCATCAGCAACATCATGGAAAAGATCCCATTCTACTCCCACCATATCATGAATATCCTGATGTGTTGTTTCATACCTTAACTAAGCACCCCATAATGATGCATCATCCCAGATCTATGCATAAATAGTGATATCTTGTATCCTACCCTATCGTTGGCCATACTGTCTCAACACTTGGGTGTGAATGAACCACTCTACAACATATCTGGTCTTCCCTATGAGATATCGGCTCTAAAATAAATAAGGTACCTATCGTGCATCTGAGGTCCACTCCTCGCAGTCTAAATATGGTCGCCAAATGACCTCAGTCATATCGTCGAAGAGTCAACGCTAGTACTCAACCTTTCCCAGATGGGGCTGCTGAATGAGACTTGCATACATGTATACATAGGGCTGCTTAGGTGCTTGTTGTATATCTATAATTGGTCGTGTAACAGGGATGTGCTCCCAAGCCCAGATCTAAAGAATAAGGATACCCACAGTCATACTACGGGTATAATGGTATACTATCTCATGAAGCTCTAGATACATATGGGATAAAATACAACTGCCCCATGCAAATCTCCATCTGTGGGTAACCATCTACTCCAACATGTCTACCCAGCCGACCGTGAATCCATGCTGACCTTTGTCAGACATCAGGATGCCACCTATCAGAATTGCTAAATACACAGATAAACAATCATAATGATCGACCATATAATCCCATGATAGATATCTGTGATCAATAGTGTCATCCTAGAAATATTGACGTGCAGCACCAATCACCACATCAGTTGTCAACTCAAAGTGCACCTCAGCACCAATCATCAGAACCCGAAGTATCTGCCATACATCCTCTGGAGTCACTGTGATCTCCCCAGTCAGAAAGTGGAAGGTGTTGTGCTCTGAGTGTCATCTCTCAGCAAGAGCAGTCAACAACGCTTAGTTTACCCCTATCTCGGGTAAACCTATCAAATAATGTAATCCACATCAGATCACAGTAGTCTCCTCATCATCTGAAAGTAGTCCAGACAATGCAAGCACACAACCTTGGTAGGTACCACAAAATGCGACTACCTCAAACTGGGTATGTTTTGACAAAAATAATGCTACATCAGTATTCTATCTATAACAAATATGCAGATTCCTAATCAGCTAAGTAATTCAAGTTTCATAGCAACAAAATAGATCTAAAAGACTCAATTTCTAAGTCTCATAACCAGATGTGATTCCAAAATGATAGGGTGCGATCTCCTTTACTGGATACGATCCTAGAAATATAGGATGCGATGGAGATCACAGGGTGTGATCCCTGAAATACAGGATGCGACCCTAAAAATGGGGAACAAGCTTAAATGGACAGGATACGACCCAAACACAAATTTCAACTAAAATCAAGACAAAAACAATGCAACGGGATGCGATCCAGAGTATCTTGGTTACGACATAGGAATCTGGAAAAATTGGATGTGATCCGGGGTATATCGAATGTGACATGGGTTTTATAGATTATGATCCACAATACTGGATGCGATTCAAAATTCAAATGGCTATAAATACTACAAAAATGCACGAAATTGAAATTTGCAAAATTCACAAGGTAGTTTTATGAGCACTTAACGAAGGTGGGTAGTCGGTCGGGCGTTGATGTCGATGGCTCATCTTGAAATGATGCTTCCTCACAGGGACTACCATCTTCTCTGTAGAGCTCTCTGAATTACTATGGAGGAAAGTGAAAATGAATAGTGAAATGGTAAATTTTGAGGCTTATATTGGTCTTTTGAGCCATTTAGGAGTTCTGAACTCCTCCCAGGAAACTAAAACTACCTTTCTGTTCTCTTTCTCATCAATCAAGAAACAAATCAAAGGTGCCTAAGATGTTTTACACGGCACAGTGCCATTTTTGTGACAGTTCCAAAAATTGCAGATTTGCTTCATGTGTTCCACAAAATCTGTCAATACTGCATGTTTTTATCATAAAACTTGAAATAACACCATTTTATCAGTCCCATCACTCACATTTTCATATAATTAACTTGGAACTAGTGTGTTTATTTTTAAACACACCATCTTTTTTCCACTTCTTCTACTCCATTCTTTCTTGCCCTAACCGCTTCCTGCAAGTGATACATCATTTCAAACTGAGGGATTTTATTATTTTCCTTCGATTTCATTCCTGAGGGGGCATGATCACACTATCATCAATTAATTTTTTGCTCAAAATAGCATTAAAATGACTTCATTATCAAACAAACTAGGGGCATAACAGTTCCTTGACTAAAGTCCAAATTGTTGGATAGAAATCTTTGGTTCTCATAAACTGGATATCTTGTGTTTCTTCATTTTAAAAGATTCTTATTAAGCTCCTAGTGGCTTCATACTAGCTTTTGGACGACAACCAAGTTCGAAATCAGTATTATCAATCTTTGGACGACAACCAAGTTCAGAATTGGTATCTTTAAAAATCTTTTATTGATCTTTGGATGAAAACCAAGTTCAAAATCAATTCTATCAGTTTAGTTTGATCAAGTGCGAGACTGATCTCATCAACATTTCGTTCAACAACCAAGAATAGAATTCTCAATCTTTCTGAAGTCAAAATCAAAAAATTTCTTTGAATCAATGTGTTGTTCACACATCAATTCAAAGAGGGGCAAATGTAACCACCTGAATTTGGTATGTTCCGATTATAGACCCTATTTTCCCTAAGTGTGGTCATACCCCTAATTATGTCATGACAATGTTACTTTGGCATAATTCATTTTAAATCAAATTTAATTTCCTAGGTGATTTTTATCACTAAATTATATTAACTATTATAGCCATATGATTCAAACCAATTCAAACTATTTAAATAAAATCAAATTCAAACATGGCTATAGTATTTAATTATAAATGAATTAAATAAACCCCTAAATCAATTATCCACTTGCAAAATAACCCATTCCCCTAGCCTATTTAATTTAATTAAAATGGCTATAGTCCCCTTAATTATTAAAAAGCAATAAAATGCTTAAATAATTA
>MU223165.1:5253250-5288649 GCA_018584345.1 Thuja plicata | reverse complement strand
AATTAATTCCTATATTTTAAATGAATTAAATAAGTTTAATTCATTTCATTTATATTCCCTTAAACCCCAACCTAACCTATCTCAACCACTTCTACCCTAGATTCTAACCCATCTCAACCTATTCCCCCCATGCTAATCTAATCCTAATTCTAAATTCTACCCTAACCCACCTCCTAATGTTGTCACATTCCATTAAGGAATGATTAACAACTCAACCCACTTGAGTCAGTAAACTTTCTCAAGCATGACTTCTCTAAGGACCAACTTGCCAAGTTGAGCCTTACACCCTCCCATGCCTCTTAAATAAATTTCATTAATGACCCATTAATGGATATTCCCTCTTTCCCATCCCTTATTAATTCCCAAGGCATTAATGGCTCTTACATCTCATTAATGACCTTAGGGGCTCCATTAATGAACCTTGTCTCCCCTCTCTCTCTCCCATTCCTCTATAAATTGAAGGGATTTGGAGCTCATAATAAGCCTCAATTTTGAAAAGTTGTGTTGTAATGCCAAGATTTTGAAGGGATCTCAAAGCATTGTTATGCTACCCATTTCTTCATAGCTTCATGCACACTCCATAATTACTTCCCTACATGGTTATAATGCCCATTTTAGAGTAATATGCATGTTTAAATAGTTAAATAGTTTTTTTTAACCCAAATCTTTCATGCTAGGTTGTTTATGTCACTGGTATTAGCATAATATGAGGGTTGTTATGTTATTTGCTACACTCATCCTAGTTAGAAAGCAATAGGTTGATGTTAGGGTTTTATATGTTCATTAACCCTTGTTTCTCACTAACAGAATGACATATTGAAGTGTTGTGTCATAGGCAATAGGTGCACAAATATACACACACATGCATCAGCTAATGAGGCTCTTATTGAAAACATAGAAATATAGAAAGATGTGATGACGTAGAGGATGTGTGGGTGGAAGGTAGAGAAGTGGACTGGGTTGGAAAGAATAATATAGAAAATGAATAGAGAATTGAACTTCATTATAAAATGAAGTGTTTATTATGAGCACACACGAAGGATCATTAGGTTGAAGCTGCAATAAAAAAATGTTTGCACCCTCTGTTGCAGGAAGTATTACGTGTTGTGCTTGTGGAGTTGTGTCTCTAAATTACTGCGGGAAATCATCCTTGGTCTGGGATTGATGCTATAGATGAATTCGATGCCCATTGACCAATAGTTTGAAATGTACTGGATCAATTGTTGTGAGTTGGACTGCACCATTGTTGAAGACATGATATATTTCATATGGGCCTAACCATCTTGTCAATAATTTGCCTAGTGTTTCTTGAAATCTAGAATCAAATAGTAGTCCCCAATCACCTACTTGAAATTGTTTTTTCTTGATGTGGGATTCATTGTCATTTCTTCCCCTATTTTTGGACAATATATATGCAATCCAATGTAGATTTTCTCATCTCATCCAAAGAATTGAGATGTAGAAGACGGTCTCGCTGTGGTGCAAGAAGATCAATGTTTTGCTTCAGTGCAATACGTAATTTTTTATGCTCAAAATCAATGGGAAACATGGTTTCTTTAGAATACATCAATTCAAATAGAGTGAATCATTTTATTGTCTTCCATGTGATTCTATATGCCCAGACTACTTCTAAAATGTGGCTGCTCCAGTCACGGTGGAGGTGAACTATTTTTGTGAGAATTGCTTCAATTTCTATGTTGGTGACTTCTGCCTGACCATTAGCTTGTGGATGATAGGGACTGGACTTCTTATGTTTGATGTTGTATTATTTCATGAGTGTTGTGATCAGGTTTTATGTGGATTGTGCTCCTTGATCAATACAATCTCTCTCGGCACACTATAACGGGTGAATATTTCTTCATACAGGAACTCTTCTACTTTATGATCACTTGCATGCTTCATTTCCTTCACTTCGACCCATTTGGTTAGATAGTCTATGCATACCAAAATGTAGGACTTCTCATTAGATGGGGGGTGTATAGGACCAATAAAATTCATGCCCCACTTATCAAATGGTGTGACAACTACTTGTGGATGTAAAGGCATTTCATCTAATTTTGTTGGACAGCCCATCCGTTGGCATTTATCACATTTTCTGGCATAATTTGTTGCATATTTGTGAAGTGTGGACCAGTAATAACATGTTAATATTTTCAGAGCTATCCTCTTAGCTACAAATTTTCCTCCACAGGGCTCATCATGACAAGCATGGAGGATATCCTATGTTTCATCTTCACATACACAACTTCTCATGACTTGGTCTGGACCAATATAGATCAATGTATTGTCAATCCAAGAAAATTGAAAACTTTTCTCAACGAGAATTCTTTTGTCCTTAGGAGAGAAATGTGTAGGAATCTTGTCATTTGCAAGGTAATTAGCTATATCAGTATACCTTGGGCTCTTGACAGTAATATGGAACAAATGTTCATCAGGGAATATATCATCCATCACAGAGGTATCAGTGTCATCATTCTGGAGT
Source organism: Thuja plicata (assembly GCA_018584345.1). Taxonomy (NCBI): domain Eukaryota; kingdom Viridiplantae; phylum Streptophyta; class Pinopsida; order Cupressales; family Cupressaceae; genus Thuja; species Thuja plicata. The sequence goes on along the minus strand of MU223165.1, from coordinate 5,286,167 downwards.
CTTGATAAATAATCAGCTACAACATTTTCTTTACCTAGCTTGTCAATTATTGTTATATCAAATTCTTGTAAGAGCAGAAGTCATCTTGCTAGCCTGCCTGAAATGGTAGGTTTGTTCATAAGATGTTTTATTTATGCATGGTCAGTATAAAAAAAGATTGGATAGATTGTTACATAATGATAGAATTTATTCAAAGCATAGACTACTGCCAGTAATTCTTTTTCAGTGACTGTATAATTTAACTCTGGCCCTTGTAAAATTTTGTTGATATAGTAAATAGCATTTTCAAGTTTATTATACTACTAGCCTAAGACAACACCTATTGCATATTTAGAAGCATATGTATTTATATAGAATGGTAAAGACCAATTAGGCTCCCTAAGTACTGGTGTTTTTGTAAGAAGGGACTTGAGCTACAGGAAAGATTTCTCATAGGCTTGTGTCCATGTAAACTCAGCTTCCTTTGTAAGAAAGGTGTATAGTGGAATGGCTATTTGACTAAAATTTTGAATGAAGCGTCTATAATAACCAGCATGTCCTAAAAAGGATCTAACATAATTTTTATTAGAAGGTGTAGGAAATGTAAGAATTACCTCAATTTTTTCAAGGTCCACTTGGATGTCAGCTTTTGAGATGAAGTGTCCTAGCACCACTCCTTGCATCAACATGAAAAATTTCTCACTATTCAAAGAAAGGTTGTGTTCTTTACATTTGATCAACATTTTTTCCAGGTTCTTCAAAGCTTCTTCAAAATAAACAACAAATGTGAGGAAATTGGCCATATATATTTCCATGCAACCATGTGAGATACAAGTAAAGATGTTGATTACAGCCCTTTGGAAAGTGGCTGGAGCATTACATAACCCAAAAGTTAATATAGGATATGCATATGTTCCCCAAGGACATGTAAATGTTGTCTTTTCCTGATCCTTTAGAGCAATGCTAATCTGATTATATCCATTTTATCCATCAAGAAAAGAGAAGTAGTTTTTACCAGCTAAAGTATCTATAACTTGATCAATGAATGGCAAGGGAAAATGATCTTTCTTTGTTGCATTGTTTAGTTCTCTATTATCTACACATATTATCCACTTACCCCTCTTTTTAGGAACTATTACCAAAGGTGAAACCCATTTATCTAAGATTGGATAAATAAAACCAGCATCAAGCAGCTTTTACAGCTCAGTCTTTACAATTTCTCTTAAGGTTGGGTTAACTCTTTTCTGAGGTTGGAAAAGTGGTAGACTGCCTTAATTGATGTGAATTATGTGTGTACAATGTTTTGGGCTCAATCTTGTCATGTCTCCATAGTCCCAAGCAAAAAAAAATTAATGTTTACAAAGGAGTTGAGTTAACAATGCTAATTTTTGTGGTGGCAGTTTACTGTTAACATGAAGATTGTGGCCAGGAGAGAGCTCCACATTAGTTGTTAGCTCAATAATTGATATTTCAAGTATTGGGCTTGTAGATATCTCATAAGGTATTAATTGATGGGTAATATCATATCCTACTGGGAAAATATAGTTCTCATAGCTAGACAACTACAGAACAAAGCTTTTAGAAATATCTTTTCCTCTAACACAGTCATTGGTAAGGATAATTTGAATCACATCGTCATCTTCTTGCAATTTCAGGAATTATTTTCTATGTAACACATTAGTTAAGCAACAGATTTAAGCTCTTCTTCCTCATCTCCCAAATCTGGCCAAATAGGAGTACTCAATCTAGTTGTGGTTGGGTAGGAGGATATAATGCTAACTTATTGATTTCTTAGCCATTTGAGATTGTCATGTTACCTGGTCTGTAGCTAATATTAGCATTAGTTGTGGCTAACCAAGGTCATCCAAGGATAACTGGATAACCATAAAAATTGACCTTAGGTGATAATATCATAAAGTCAAGAGGATATTCCTAGGAATCCAATGTGACTATTATATCTTATATTATGCTATATGGGGTGACAGTGGAACTATCTACAAGTTGCATGGAGTGTTCCTTAATCCCTCTATACTCAACCTATGCATGTTATCCTTAGTCATAACATTTATAGTTGCACCCAAATCTACTAGAGCTATCTTCACAGACTAGACATTAATTATAATATCAACAACTAGGCTTCCAGGGTCAGAGTACTTTGGAATGACTATCTTTCCCAACATAATATCTACAAGTTGACCTATAACATGTATTGGTTGGGGATCCTTTTTCTTACATCTAGGATTTTTGAGGCAGACTTCTTTAATGGATTTCCTATAAAGAGGAACATCTTTAATAGCTTGAAACAGTGGAATCTGGTTAAGCATGTTTTTCAATTGGTCAAGGATATCAAATGGTGTTTCTTCCCAATCCAAAATTTTATACCACAAATATAAAACCTCTAGTTATCTTCAGTCCTACAAGATGTATCCCTTTATCAAATATATGTTTCTCAGTGAATATACTATTTATCCTTTCCTTAAGATTCAATGAATAGCAGTCTATCTTTTCTTAACCTTTACCGAAATATAGTAAATAGCTTAGTGTTTACCGATCAATCCTATTTTAGTAATGTGTAAAGAAAAACATCAAAGCAATGAACCATATAGACATTTGACACATGTATTTTTAACGTGGAAACCATGTTAGGGGAAAAACCACTTGGGACCGGTAACCCAAAATTTTCACTCTTCTGAAGTGAGCTTGGTGAAGAGCCAACCCTATTAAAGGTTTAAAACACACTGTTAAGTGCGACCTTGTTAGAGGATTAATCACTAAAATTTTATCACTTGACCTAGCATTCACTATGTTTTCAACATGAAAACCTTTTGATACTCCTTGGGATGTATCTCAATATATAAAGGATGGTTAAATCCTACTCTGTTAAGAGATTTTTTGAATCAATGGTTAAACTGAAACAGTATATGATCTATTCATAAATACAACTTAATCTTATAGATGTTCAGATCTATTGTAAGCTCATATTACCTCTTCTGATCAATGTTCTCTTCAATTCCTTTTCTCCACTTCTTTCTACTTGGTGAATGTTGTTTCTTCTTTGTTGCTCGGTGTCTGCAGAATTCTTAGCTCTATTTTTCAACTTGTAAGATCATATATGTATGAAGACTTCTATCTTCACCAAGATTCTCTTTAGGATTCCTCATTTTCATAATTAATTGCTTGTCTCTTTATATATACATGATTTCACCATTTCTTTTCCTTCTTATTTTCTTCGTTGATCACTTCTTGATCCGTAAATCTCATCATGCTTGCTTTAGTTTTAATCCATAAAAATCTCCTTGTTTTATGGAATAAAAAATTCCTTGTAATATCCTTCTTATCTTTAGATTTTAACTGATCGATGAAAATAAATTAATCAAATAGTTAAGTCTATAATTATCTCTACCAGCTAAATTGTTTTTTCATTTTCCTAACTTTAGTTCACGTTGATCAAAACTTTGGTTGTGCTTGGTGACTACTGCAGATAACTTGGGCATCAACTTCAGTTCTGTTCGGTGACAACTACAGTTAGCTCAGAAATGCTTTCTTGGGTATCACTTGCTCAGGTGACACTGTTCGTCGGGTAACACTGTGAACTTTTGTGCTTGGGGTTCACTTTCCCTTAGGGTTTACTGTTACTCGATGTACATGATTACCGATGAAAAAAAATTGTCTTTTCAAATCTTTAAGTGTTGTGACAATATGTGTATGATAAATCATACCATATCAGGTTTACATCAATGAAAATACAATACATTAACTAATTTAATGTCTTGCATATACCTTCTGCATCTTAGTGATCATCAACTTTGTCATGTTAAAACATTCAATCAGTTATAGCTCATCAATATCTCCCTTTGGCATTGATGGAAACATACTACATACTACTATTACAATATGAAATATATCAGTTTTAGTTCATCAATATCTACCAAACTTATTTTTCTATAACCAATACAAATGTCTGACTTTCGGTAAGCTCTTCTAGCTTAGATTTGATTCTTGCAGAGTACTTTTTTTATTCTTCATTCCCTTCATTGGATAGGTGTAGAAACTTCTAATTTTGTCTCTCCCTTTGTTGTAGAATCTCTTCTCCCTTTTCTGGATAGATATGCAGTGTTAACTCTTCCAATTCTCTCCCTTAGATGGATGTTTCTCTGAATCTTTCTCTAATTTTTTATCTCCCTTTGATTGTTCCTCTCCTTGATGGATAGTTCTTTTCTCTCCCTTTGGATGATTATTTCATATCTCTTTTACCTTTGATAGCAATATGTTTTGTCTTAGCATGCATTACAGGGTTCTTTGAAATGTTGATATCGCTATTATTATCACAATAGATAATCCCTAGTTCAATAATTTTCATATTCATACCCTCCAGTAATTGCTTGATCCATGCAATGTTAGAGAAATTTGTAGCAATAGCCACATATTTTTCTTTTGCAGTGGATTTTGAGATGCATCCTTGCTTTTTACTTATCCATGTGATAAGTCTGTCACCCATAAAGAATGCTCCTCCTGTTGTGCTCTTCATGTCATCTATGTTTCCAGCCCAATCAACATTTGTACATACTTGAAGCTCAGATTTTTCTTCTCTTTTATACCACAAGCCATAGTCTTTGGTATTCTTTAGATATCTCAGAATTCTTTTGACAGAAATCATGTGTGATTATTTGGGATTAGCAGAGAATCTTGCAACTATTCCAACTACATGTGCTATATCTGGTCTAGTATGTACAACATACGTGAGTTTTTCAATCATAGATCTATACGGGGTCTGATTTACCTCGGTTGACTATTTTCCTTTGTCAGTTTTCATCTAGTTTCCATAGGTGTTCCAACTGGCTTGGAGTCCTCCATCTTGAATATCTTGAGAACTTCCTAGATTTATTTGGATTGTATGATGTAGATTCTTGCATCATTTTGAAGAATTTGTAGACCAAGAAAGAACTTGATCTCCCCAAATATTGACATCTCAAACTCTTTGCTCATTTCATCGGCAAATGATTTGCATAACATATCATTACCTCCAAATATGATATCATCAACAAATATTTCAGCAATCAGAATGTTATCATTAGTATCTTATTTTAAATATAGATTAATGTTATCACTTGTTCTTACAAATCCAATACTTATGAGATAGGAGTGAAGTCTTTCATACCATGCTCTCGGTGCTTTTTTAATCCATACAAGGCTTTATGTAGTCTACAAACCTTGTTTCTCTTGTTAGGATCAACAAACCCTTTTGGTTGTTCAATGTATACCTCTTCTTCAAGTATTCCATTTAGGAATGCATATTTGACATCCATTTGGTATACTTTGAATCCTTTGTTAGAAGCATAAGCAAGTATAATTCTGAATCCTTCTAGTCTAGCAATGGGTGCAAAGGTTTCTCCATATTCAATACCTTATTCTTGTGCATACCCTTTGCATACTAGTCTTGCTTTGTTCCTTGTGACTTCTCCATTCTCATTCAGCTTGTTTTTGAATATCTATTTGGTATCGATGACATTCTTGTCATCCGGTCTAGGTACTAATGTCCATGTTTTGTTCTTCTCAATCTTCTCTATCTCTTCAGTCATAGAACTAGCCCATTCTTTTTTTTCAAGTGCAATATTAATATATTTAGGCTTAAAATCACAAATTAAATATCTAGTGTTCATTGACTTACTTCTTGTTCTCATTCTAGCCTTTTTTTCTTCTATGATCTAGTTTTGTGGGTGGTGTCTTTTGACATACTTGGAAAGTACCATTTCACCTCCTTTTTTATCATTCTGATCATCATCTTAACCTTCATTTTGATCTCCATCACTCGGTGCATCATTTTGAGAAATTTCATGTTTTTTAGTGTTTGTAGCCTGATGCTCAGGTGCATTATTCTGTCGCTCAGGAGTGATACATTGTTGCTTGGGTAGAGTGTCAGGTTCTTCACTATAGACAAATCTTTTGTAGTCTTCCGGTTCTTTTTCAGCTTTCCTCATCATTTTTCTCAGCAAATTCATCCACTTTGACATTTGCACTTTCAATGATTTTGTTAGAGGATTTGTTAAGAAATTTATAATCCTTTCTTTTGGTAGAATAACCTAGAAATATTCCTTCTTCACCTTTGGATTCAAGCTTTCCATTTCTATCATCTTTAAAAATTAAAAAAATTGACCTCCAAAAATTTTTAAGTAACTTACATTAGGTGTGTATCCATACCATAGCTCATAAGGTGTCTTATTGGTGTCTTTCTTCAATTGAACTCAGTTTAATGTGTAGACAGAAGTACTAACACTTTCTCTCTAGAATGTTTGAGTGATGCCTTTCTCAATCATCAGTGTTCTGGCACAAGCAATAATGGTTATGTTCCTTCTTTCAGCAATCCCATTTTTTTGTGGTGTTCTCGGTGTAGAAACCTGCCTTTGAATTCCATGCTCATTACAAAAGTTAGTGAATTCATCAGAAATAAATTCTCCTCCTCTATCTAATCTTAGACATTTTAGTTCCTTTCCACTTTGTTTTCCACTATAGCCTTATACCATTTAAACATCTTGAATGCTTTTGATTTCTCTTTTAAGAACATAATAGTCATCATTCTAGAATAATCATCTACAAATAGAATGAAGTATCTTTCACCATAGTATCTCTTGTTCTCATTGGTCCACATAGGTCAATATGGACTCATTCTAGAATAGCATTAGATGTGTAGGTTTTTCTCTTGAAACTAGACTTTGTCATTTTACCTTTTTGACAATTCTTACACATGACATGGTCGGGCTTTGACATGCTCGGTAAGCCTCTTACTTTCATTTTATTTCTTATCCTAACCATGTTTTCAAAATTCACATGACATAACCTTTTATGCCACAACCAAATGTCTTCCTTTCTATCCATTAAACAAGTGGTGTTAATATCATCAAGATAGAATAGGTTACCTTTTGTCTGTTCACCTATTCTGATCAACCTTCCTGATTCATTAAAGATCTTTTCCTTTTTGTTCTCAAATGCAACTCAATGACCTGTGTTATTCAGTTGTGAAACACTCAATGGATTATAGTTAATTCCTTTCACCCAATATGCATTTTCACATCTGATCAGATTATTCAACATGATTGTTCCTTTACCTTCATTAACCAGACAAGGTGAGTCATTACCCATTCTTATTGATCCACTATTATAATATTCAAAAGTTTCAAAAATTTCCTTATCTCCAGTCATGTAGTGAGTATAGACACTATCAATAATCTAGACATCATTCTTACTAACCTTAGATATGAGTGTAGTTTCAACATAACTTTCCTCTTCATCTGAATTATCCTTCATAGAAACAAATACCACCTCAATATCTTCATCAGATTCTGTGTCAGTATTCTTGACTTTTTTCTCATCCAAGTAACAAGATTTCTTCCCTTTTTCCTTCTAGTCTCAGTTATCTCTCATGTCAGATTGTCGGGTGCTTCGGTAATCTCGTTCATCACCTCTTTCAAACTTCTTTTCATATGATCTGTCACAGTTTATGTCTTCTTTTCTTTTATTAGGACATCTAGCAGCAAAGTGTCCAATCTCTTTACAATTAAAACATAGCAATGGTAATTTACCTTTGTATCTACCTTTGCCTCTCTATAATATTCTATCCATTAGTGCTTCAATATCATCAATTTATTGGTCATCACTATCACTTTCACTATCATTTCTCATAGTGTGTTTATGACTTGACTTACTTATTTTCAAAGAAGATTTGAATGCAGACTCAGTAGTTGGTAAGACACTATTTTAAAAGTTATTAATCTCAAATAAAATAAGTCTACCAGTCAAACTATATAGTAACATTGTTATTTGCTACTGCTCTCATTTCTTGTATAGAAGATACTCTAATAGCATAAACAGGCAGTAAGGTTCTTAAAATTTTACTTACCATTGTTTATTCCTCAAGTACACCTCCTACTCCTCGGATAGCATTAACAACTTCTTTGATTCTGCAGCTGTACTAAGTGATGTTTTCTCCTTCTTTCATTCTTATGTCATCAAACCTTCCTCTTAGGATTTCAAACTTAGCTCTTAGCACATTCTTATATCCTCCATGTACTAGCTTCAATTTGTCCCACATTTTCTTCGCAGTGGTGCATGATTTGACATCTTCAAATTCAGCATCGGAGAGTGAGGAAGCAAGTTCTATTATCATATAATTGTGCTCATGCCTTTCTCTCAATTGATCAACTGTTGGAGGTCCAGTAGGTAGAAAAAATTTAGTATCCAAGTATTGTGTGACATGATTTCCAATACCTGATAGGTGGAGTCTTATCCTGCTTTTCCATGATGCAAATTTGTCCTTGTTTAGCTTAGGCACATCCCTTTTTCTCATCTTTTGATCTTTACCTTGAGTCTTAAAACTCTCTTTCTAAGCACACAAGCTCTGATACCAATTTTTAGAATAACTGAAAGGGGGGTGAATCAGTGGCCTCAAACATTAATCCAATAGTTCAATCCAAAACTTTATACCACAAATATAAAACCTCTAGTTATCTTCAGTCCTAGAAGATGTATTCCTTTATCAAATATATGGTTCTCAGTGAATATACTATTTATCCTTTCCTTAAGCTTTATCGAACAGCAGTCTATCTTTTCTTAACCTTTACCGAAATATAGTAAATAGCTTAGTGTTTACCGATCAATCATGTTTTAGTAATGTGTAAAGAAAAACATCAAAGTAATGAACCATATACACATTTGACACATGTATTTTTAACGTGGAAACCCTGTTAGGGGAAAAACCACTTGGGACTGGTACCCCAAAATTTTCACTTTTTTGAAGTGAGCTTAGTGAAGAGCCAACCCTGTTAAAGGTTACAAACACAGTGTTAAGTGCGACCTTGTTAGAGGATTAATCACTAACCATTTATCACTTGACCTAGAAATCACTATGTTGTCAACATGAAAACCATTCGATACTCCTTGGGATGTATCTCAATATATAAAGGATGGTTAAACCCTACTCTGTTAAGAGATTTTCTGAATCAATGGTTAAACTGAAACATTAGATGATCTATTCATAAATACAACTTAATCTTGCAGATGTTTAGATCTATTGTAAGCTTATAATACCTCTTCTGATCAATGTTCTCTTCAATTCCTTTGCTCCACTTCTCTCTTCTCGGTGAATGTTGTTGCTTCTCTGTTTCTCGGTGTCTACATAATTCTAAGCTCAAATATGTATGAAGACTTCTATCTTCACCAGAATTCTCTTCAGCATTCCTCTTTTTCATAATGAATTGCTTGTCTATTTATATAGACATGATTTCACCGTTTCTTGTCCTTCTTGTTTTCTTCATTCATCACTTATGATGACATAAATTTTTTTCATTAGTATGCAAAGAGAAAATAGTTGTTATGAACCATCGGTTACACTACACTGAAAGTTAGGTTTTCAGTTCAAAATGAAATTGCTAAGTAAAGGGAAACCCGACGACACAAGTTTTGTAGTGTAAACTGAAAGTGAAACCGGAACATGATAAAGTGGAACCCGACAAGAGTAAACTGACAGTGGACCCAATGATCAGAATATAGTGCAAACCAAGAGAACAGAAAAGAGAGGAACCCAACAGATAGTTTAACAAAGGAACACTAAAAGACAGTCAAACTAATTTTAGAGAAAACAGAGCATCAGACACTGAAAGTCAGTTATATCCTGAGAAAAATTGATCTAACTTCCACGTCAGATAAAATAGCTATATTCTATATTTAGATTTTTTATTTGTTTTAAATCCATTTCTTGAGGAACAAGAAACATTATTGTACTTGTTTTAATCAATCTAGTTGATTAAAAACATGCAAACTAGGAGATCAAGGTCAAGTTGTAAACCTTTGATCATAGAGTTAGTTTTGTAATACGTGAAACTAAATTAGGTCAACCTATTGTATAAATATATGTTATTTCATTCATTTGAGGAGGATGAGAGGATGATTGTAGTGAACATGCACATCTATGGATCAAACTGAGAGTTTCAAGAAGCAGAACAGCAAAAGATGAATTTGGTTATCAATAACTAAGAACACGGGCTACCGAGCAATAGAGGTATTAATCAATCACATTAGGTGATACATTTGTACATGTAATCTTGAATGGATCTGTAATCAGCAATTATAGATTGTGCACTCTAACAAGTATGTAATCTTGAATGGATCTGTAAAGAGTATTTTTGTTTGCATTCTAACAAGTGCAGCAAATAGAAGAAATCCTTTCAAGAAAAGTGGATTTAACAATCCTATTGTAAATATCTTAACCAAGTGCACACTAAATAGTGTTGCTAAAGATCTTAATAGAGTAGAAATTAACCAGTCTCCACATGATACTCCTAACAGGGTAGATCATCAGAAGTGTTTTAATTGTAAGCCTTAATCGGCCCCTTCTAATCTACAGATAGTGAAGTTTTTGTGGGTGTCATCCCAACCGCAGTTTTTACCTTCTAACAGGGGTTTTCTGCGTTATCATATCTTGTGTTATGCATCAATTACTTTCATGAATGTTTCTATGAATGTCTACATATAATTAAGATTATAAATTGATATCACATGCATAAAGAAAGAACAACAGATATGATCGGTAAAGCAAAGATTTGATTACATAAGGTTAAAGGTTAATTAACTAAAAGTTTTAGAGGTAATGATTCACCCCTCCCCTCTCAATACACACTTCTCATTATTTCCAAGAATTGGTATCAAAGCTAGATCTCTTATTTGGAAAGTTTAAAGACTTAAGAGAAAAGATCATACAATGGAGAAGTACAGAATTGACAAGAGTATTGAGAATTAGAAGCTAGAAATTCAGATCTTCTATGAGCAGTATAAAGAAGCTAGAATCAAGATGAGATATCTGCTAGATGAAAGAAATATTATGGAATCTTTCTTTAATTAAATAGACTACGAAGAAGATGAGATACCAGATCTATTTGAATCTCCAGGATGAACAACTAGCAAAGCATCAGACACATCAGAAGAAAACATCAAAAGTCTGAATGAAATCAATCAAAATCTGGCTGGACAAGTGAAATCTCTGCAAATTGGTCAAGAGACACACATGGTAAGAATGATTGATGTCATGAACAATGCTAGAAAATTTGAGCAAGAGAGAACACTAGCTATTGATGATAGAAGGAAGATTACTGAAAAGATACAAGAGAAAGAGTCAGAAATACAAAGACTTACAAAACATCATCATGAGATTACAAATCAGATTATTCTTATGAGTCAAGAGGAAAATGAAATGAATACAGAACTCATTGAAAGAATAGAATCCATCGATGAGCTAAGAGAGATGAAAAGTTGAAACAAGAAGTAAGAATTCAGCAATAGCTTAATGAAATAATCAAGAGAGCTGAAGAAAGAAAGAAAAGGATAGATGATTTTTTGGATGGACAAAGGAGAGCCAACAGAAACACCGGACTAGGCTATATCAAGAATGAAGAATCACCCAACCAAGTTGATCCAAAGAATGTCTATGCAAATCCAAAACCAAGAAAGATAACATGAAATCAATGTGGAAAGAAAGGCCACACATCAAACGTTTGCAGGAGAAAAATGAAAGGTATTCCTAAATCCACATCTTCATTCATAGGAATTTTTTATAAATGTAACAAGAAAGAACATAAAGCTTATGAATGTAAATATGAGGTGAGACATCCAAAGAAGGAAACCTACATGGAAAAATATTTTTCTACTTGCAAAATGCATGGGCACACATCTCTTAAATGCTGGAAGAAGAAAAGGAAAGCATGGAAGCCTAAAGGTCAAGAAACTACCTATCAACTAGAAAGAGTTGGTAACCAATATGTTTGGAATTACAACACATTGGAAAACTATACAGCATGTGGAAGATTTGGTCACATAGATACAAACTGTATGAGATAATGGACAAGAAAGTCTAGAGGTTGGACTAACCCCAGAATGGCATGTCTACACTGTCATATAGTAGGTCATCTCAAGAAAGACTGCAAAGACCAAATGATAGAGACTAGCACCTTTGCCAATGGAAAAACCATTGAAGACATCAGGAAGATGAGAAACAAAATGTGGAAGAAAGCTACAAACACTAATGAAGCTAGACCGAACAATGCAAATAGTGACACATTATCCAATGGATCTGGTGACATCACCACCCCCACCTAAGAAAAATAAGTATGGAAATGCATTATACCAAGTTATATTTTGCATTAGTTCTATTATACATAGTTAAAATACCAAATCAGCATGATTAAAGATGCACTATGGTATTACATGTTATCATTCTATAAATTAAATCTCATCAGTCAATACATACCAAAATGCATTGGTGTACTTACAAAGCTAAGTTTTCTATACTTACTGAGAATCGTCGGTTAACACACAAAGGCTAAATTTCTAGTATAAACTGAGATCCATCAGTAATCATGTGAGTTGACAAAGTTGTCTTTTCCATACAACAAAATCCATCGGTGAATGTAACAAGTTAATAGCTGCCCTAAAGCATCAGGTTTTCACTAAAAGAGAAGTTAGTGTATCACCCAACGACTCCATCTTCACACACCAAGAAGTGGTTGAGCATTCATGACTCAACTTAGGGAAAAGTCTATAAATATATGATGGAAGGGTTTCATTTCTCACCAAGCAAGCAGAGAGAAACCAGAGCACAAAGCAACAACATTGCAGAGCGACCCCAACATGGTTCACAGCACTCCAAGAAGATTCCTAACAGCCATAGAGGTGAAAAGTAAGTACCAGCATAAACCGAGAACTTTGTTTATCTTTTGCGGGAAAGCCCTAATTTCATAATCAATGGCAACTACATCAAGAACCGCTAAGCTCAATAATGTTAAGAAGAACAAGGTCAACCTAATCAATAATAGTACATGTGAGGAACCTAAGTATAAGATATGTCATGAGGTTGCTTCACAACCTGACAATGCTGGTGCATTCTCCAAAATATAAGCTAAGGTTTTTCTCATCGAAGACATGCAAGCATATATACATTGCAAAATAGTAGAGATTGGAGACCTAGAAGTTGAACAAGATTTCAAGAATCTTTGCATCAATGATGGCACTATCAAGGATGATCACAAGCACATCGAGGTAAAAGGACTCACAAATTCCTTATGGTTTTCGAAGGAGTTCAAGACCGAATGGATTCAGTTGGTATTAAGTAGGATACATGAACAAAATTTATGGCTGGATGAGACTAAACTGATAACCAGGGATGTAATACATGTTGTTACTAGTTATCCCATAACTGATAAGGTAAAGGCACTGAAGCACCCACCTAAACTTGAAATTGAGAATAATACAAGAGATACATGGGATGGAAGAGGACCGAAGGTATCCACCATCAATGATGATGAACTAAAATTTGGAGCATGTGTCTTAGGATACAAGTACTTTCAGGCTAGCAGGATGAACAATATTGCATCTGGAGTAGTGGATACAGCATACAAGATTTTCAAGAAGGGATTGCAGTTGGATCTATCAGAAATGCTACTCAGACAATTAGAAGAGAACATGAAGACAATAAGAAGACAACATGAAGACAATAAGAAATGCAAAGTCAAATTCATGTAAGTTTGGTTTTCTGATAATGTGCATATTTTTCTATTTCCAAGAATCTTTCCCATCTATAGGTAATGTGCAATGGGACACTACAAGACCAGTGACCATACAGATTAGTGAGTTCATAAAATCACTAGGAGATAATTTTGAGTCAGTCATGGATGAATACTTTGTTGGATTCAAAGATACAATGCAGAAGAGAGTAAGGATTCCAGAATAGTTAATTAAAAATTTCAAGACTGACATATGTTTTATGGTAGACACTGACTACACATACATCAAGCCAATTGTACCAAGAATAGCATGGCTATCTCCACTTGAATATGAGGTGAACATAGATCAAGCATCTAATGCAATTGAGGCATTCTTAAATGAGCCATTATATAAAACACAACCTAAGTTTGGAACTTATGAAGAAGCCAAAGAAGGATTAAAACTGGCTTAGTTGTGAAGAAGATTGGTAGGAAGAAAGACAAGATGGTTAAGAATTTGAAGAAAAGGTTGTCGACAACAGAAGAAGAAATTGAAAAGACAGAAGAACCCAACGGTCAGTCACCCATCAGTGAAGATGAGAAGGAGAGTGACTTAGAATCCATAGAGTCATATACACCACTACCTCCACCAGCAAAGAAGTCAAGGACAACTATTGCATCCAGGACCAGGAGTCAGATAGCAAAGGATGCAAGTCCTTCATCGGTTAAGAAAGGTCAAGTAAGGACCTACAAAACAAAACCTGCAACCAAAAGGACCATAGAACCAAAGAGGAGAAGGAAACTAATCCTAAATAAGGAAGACATAGAGGACATAGAGTAGGATGAATCTATCCAAACAGAAAAGAATGAGATTCCTAAAACCATCAATGAAATATGTGCGTCAATGATTAAGTCAGGATCAATTACTAAGTCCAAGATCATAAAATGGCTAAGTCTAGACCTCGTAGACCATGAAAAGATTGAGGAGGAAATTATCACAATGATGAGTATATTTAAATATATACCAATATATTTTCATAACAAAATGCCAAAAGAGTTATATGAAAGATTATCTGCCAGATGGACTTATGCATTAAAGAATGAGAAGGAGATAAGGGAAAGAGTCCTAGTCTCTCTTATGCCTCCTGAATCAAAAATGGAAGAGATTGAGGAGATGATGAAGAAACATGTAAAGGATATCTCACCCAATATGAGAGCTTACAAGATTCTACAGGGAAAGCTTATAGAGCTAGAGAAGGATAGTAACAAAATTTGGATTAAAGTACTCAATAGACCTACTAAGGAAGCAAGCCCCGAGAGAAAATTATCTCTCACAAATGAGCCACACAATGATGACTCTCTAGCTAAGCCTAGCCCATAGAATATCCTTATAAATGACACTGAAGATGTCACAACAGTAGAATTGGACAAAGAAGAATTGAACACAATAGGCAACAAGGACATGGATGTTGTAGATGAAACATGGTTGGAAAATACAATTATATATATTACTAGAGGAGATCCTGCAGATGAAGTACAAAAAGATGAAGATGACATTGTTGTTACGGACCAAACTGACAAACAAGACACTACAACAGATTTTGCACAAGTACACATACCAGACCAGATACCATTATTGATTCAAGCAATCAATATAATCTCACATAAGGAGAAGACCCCCGAGCCTGATGCAAGCATACTTGAGGATGCACAAAAAGGAGAAAAGAAAGACACGACCAATGAAAAGAATGTCATCAAAGGAGATCAAAATGTAACAGGTGAAGATCTCAAATAAAAAGATGGAGACCAAATAGAAAAACATGCACAAATAAAAAATACAAAAGAAGTGTAAACAGAGAAAGGTGAAAAAGATAAGACAGTTGATACCATGCCAAAGGATGCAAAAGGAGAAGTTGTAGAGACACCAAAGGTAGATAAGGAGACGTCCTCAAACAACCAATAGTAAAACACTGAGCAGCAAGAAAAAGGTACAACACCATAGAATCCATCTAGTAGCACATGAGACCAAGCAGAAAAGCTAGCTATGGTTTTACATACAGGTGCATCACAAAATATGAAGAAAAAAACCAAGAATAATAAGTTGGAGGTCACACTTGACGAGATCATATAAATACCAAAGTGTGACCCAACTACATTAGATTTTGAATCACTCCAATAATATGGATAAATCAGTCAAAGGAAAGCTTTCCAAGAAAAGCTTAAGAAGAAGCACCAAGGCTCCTTAGTACTAAAGACCAGAAGGGATATCTTGAACCAGATAGTTCCTGACATTGATGTTGATCACAATGCCCCACTATGGATCAAATTTTCATTCTCACCGACGCCATCACAACACAGAATGTAGATGCAGAAAAGGCAATTGAGGAACGAGCAGAACAGAAGTTCCAATATAAATTAACAGAAAATATCAGCCAAGAAGTGGCATAAAATAAGGTAAAAAGCTTTCAAAATTATCAAATACATTAGATCCAATCATGATTGAAGTTGTTTCCTTAATTCAAAAGCTATGCACTTTAGAGAAATTTACAAAGGATAACAATGATAAGATTGCAAAGATCGATTCTGATCTAAATGCAAGTGCTCAAAGTCTAACCACAGATAGAAATGCAATCAAATTGCATTATGAGAAGATCATAGAGATCACAAGGTTAAGACAAGAACTTTGGGAAGCATAATCACAGTTTTGAGAAGAGGTCACCGAAATACAGGCTCTACTATTACCAAACCTGATACTTTTGCAACAACACATGCATTCGGCAAGACAACTAATTGCCACCCCTGAGATGTCTGTAGTAGACAAAATCTATGACATGCATGTTAGGATTACATTAGAGCATATGTCTCTTGAGCATTTAAAGGATAAATGGGAGAATATGATGGAGTAAATGAAGACCTCTCACTCTCATATTTTTGATATGCTATAGGTATACACCTTTGCCCTTACTATCAAAAAAGGGGGAAAAGGAAAATGATATGTACAAAAGGGGAAAAGGAAAATATAACACAAAGGGAAAAGAAAAGGGAAAAAGGAAGCGATAGTATAAAGACAAAGTCTACATACACATATACTATACTATACCGGCATATACATAGGGGGAGTTTTGAAATGACTAAGTAATATACATGGTGTACATACTATAAACTTCATTAGTATTTTACACATATCAATTTTTGATACTAATGTCAAAGGGGGAGATTGATGACATAATTTTTTTCCATTAGTATGCAAAGAGAAAATAGTTTTTATGAACCATCGGTTACACTACACTAAAATTTAGGTTTTCAGTTCAGACCAAAATTGCTAAGTAAAGGGAAACCCGACGACACAAGTTTTACAGTATAAACCGACAGTGCAAACCAAACATGATAAAGTGGAACACGACAGGAGTAAATCGACAGTGGAACCTGACGAGAAGAATATAGTGCAAATTGAGAGAGAAGACAAGAGAGGAACCCGACAGATAGTACAAAAAAGAAACACCGAAAGACAGTCAAACTGATTTCAAAGAAAATTGAGCATCAAATATCAAAAGTGAGTTATATCCTGAGAAAAGTGGATTTGACTTCCACGTCAAATAAAATAGCTATATTCTATATTTAGAGTTTTGATTTGTTTTAAATCCATTTCTTGAGGAACAAGAAACATTATTGTAATTATTTTAATCATTCTAACTAATTAAAATCATGTAGAGTAGGAGATCAAGGTCAAGTTGAAAACCTTTGATCATAGAGTTAGTTTTGTAATAAGTTAAACTAAATTAGGTCAATCTATTGTATAAATAGATTTTGTTTCATTCATTTGAGGAGGATGAGAGGATGATTGTAGCCAATGTGCACATCTATGGATCAGACTGAGAGTTTCAAGAATCAGAACAGAAAAAGATGAATTTGGTTATCAAGAACCAAGAACACAGGCTACCAAGCAATAGAGGTATTAATCAATCACATTAGGTGATACATTTGTACATGTAATATTGAATGGATCTGTAATCAAAAATTGTAGATTGCACACACTCAGGTCAATGAATATTTTTGTCTGTATTCTAACAAGTGTAGCAAATAGAAGAAATCCTTTCACGAAAAGTGGATTTAACAATCCTATTGTAAATCTCTTAACCGAGTGCACACTAAATAGTGTTTCCAAAGCTCTTAACAAAGTAAACCTTAACCAGTCTCCACATGATACTCCTAACAGGGTAGATCATCAGGAAGTGATCAAATTGTAAGCCTTATCCAGCCCCTTCCAATCTACAGATAGTGAAGTTTTTGTGGGTGTCATCCCAACCGCAGTTTTTACCTTCTAACAAGGGTTTTCTGCATTACCATATCTTGTGGTATGTGTCAATTACTTTCATGAATGTTTCTATGAATGTCTACATACAATTAAGATTATGAATTTAAATCACATGCATAAAGAAAGAATAACATATAAGATCTGTAAAGCAAAGATTTGATTACATAAGGTTAAAGGTTAATTAACTAAAAGTTTTAGAGGTACTGATTCACCCCTCCCCTCTCAGTACATAATTCCCCTTATTTCCAACAACTTCTTGATCTGTAAAGCTCGTCATGCTTGCTTTAGTTTTAATCTGTAAAACTCTCCTTGTTTTCTGGAATAAAACATGCTTTAAATCTCCTTATCTTTATCTTTTAACTGATCGATGAAAACAAAGTAATCAAATAGTTAACTCTATAATTATCTATGCCAGCTAATTTTTTTTTTCATTTTCCTAACTTCAGTTCCTTTCGGTCAACACTTCATTTGTGCTCAGTGACTACTGCAGATAGCTCAAGCATCAACTTTAGTTATGCTTGGTGACAATTGCAGTTAGCTCAGTAATGCTTGCTTGGGTATCACTTTCTCGGGTAACACTATTTTTTGGGTAACACTGTGAACTTCTGTGCTTGGGGTTTACTTTCCCTCTAGGTTTACTGTTACTCGATGTACATGATTACTGATGACCAAAACTTTTCCTTTTCAGATCTTTAAGTGTTTTGACAATATGTGTATGATAAATCATACCATATCAATTTGACATCAATGAAAATACAATACATTAACTTATTTAATTTCTTGCATATACCTTCTGCATCTCGGTGATCATCAACTTTGTCATCTTCAAACATTCAATCAGTTATAGTTCATCACTATTAGCTGGTGTGACATTATTTTTCAAAGTAGTTTATGGAAGTGGTGTTGATGCTGCAGGAAGGTCTAGAACTTTCATTATATTAGGAGGTTCTGGTGCAGACAAGGTAGTACCAGATCTAAGTGAATATTATTTATTTCTAATGCATAGGCAAGGTACTATTGAGCATCAGTAGAATACATTGGTTGATATTGTTTCTTGTTGTTAGGATTGGGTTGTGGCTGAGCAGGTAATTGTGTTGGCCTTGGAGTAGGACTTTTGGCTGCAGGAGGTGGCATTATTGTAGGTTGAGATATTGGAGGTGGTAATTGTTGATAACTAGGATTTTTATTAGGCCATTGTTGAGGTCCTCTCCACTGGTTATATGGTTTCCAATTCCCCTGTGGTGGCTTCCATTGATTTTGAGGTTGTGGTCATTGGGTTTGCTGGGGGTTAAACCACTGGTTCTGTTGAGTATTAGGCTAGGAATTATTCCAAGAAGGTTGGGAGTACTGAGAAGGATTTTGAAAATTTTGGTTCTTCCATTAGTTATTATAAGGATTAGAAAACTGCAAAGGATCCTAAAAAATGCCTTGTCTTGAGGCTCATGGCCGACGTTGAGAAACAAAGAACACTTGCTCGTCCTCTCCTTCTATTTTCATGTACTCAGTAGGAAGGTGTTGGTTCTCAAAATTTTCCACCAGTTTGCACCCACAATATTTCTTTTGCATGTGGCAGTGAGGGCAGTATTCAGCTAGATGTGCTTCGGCATCTGCATACTTATTTTTGGCATTCATTGTATCTAGGTGTGTAGCAACATCATTTATAATGTATTGCTTGAAATCTGACAGCAGGTTCAAGATTTTTATCTTGGAAATGCCCAATCTATTCCCCTTAGCAAGTGCGAATCAAAATCCTCTACCCTTCTTTACGGTTAATCTTGAATAATAAAGGCATATTTTCTTAAGATCATCCTAGGAATATTGATATATATCTCCTCCAGCCATAAGGTTCATTTCTTTAAGGCAGTTGTCATTTACTCTAAAGAAAATGAGTTTCTGTGAATCCTCCTCCAGCACATGTTGTGGATTCTTCTGCAAGTTGAACAAGAAGCGTGAAACATAATCTTCCAGGGTTTCATCTTCCTTCTGTAACATTCAAAAAATTTCATCTCCTCTCAAGTCACCCCCTTTACAATACTCTTTGTATTTTTGCAGAAACAGAGTCTGCATCTCATTCCAACTGGTTGTTGCATCAACCCCTAATCCCATAAACCATCTTAGAGATGACTCCTTCAATGTTGCTGGAAACAAATTGAGTTTGTGGTCATCAATTTTTTAGTCAAATCTTCAACAAAGAATGTTAAACTCAAACAAAAAGGTGTCGGGGTCTTCAGTTATTAGGCCATAGAAATTTGGAAGAGCATAAATGGGTATGTTTTTTAGGTTAGCATTATTGATAAGTCTAGGAATAGGAAATGGAAAGGTAGGTTGTGTCATTAATAGAGGTACTTGGAAATGAAGATGTTGCTGGAAAGTAACATTATCCAAAGGATTATGCACAATAGATGCACTTGGGGCGGAATTGTCAAGAAAAATGGCCAAAATTTCAGCAAAAGGTTGAATGTCAATTGGATCAAAAGGGTCTTCTTCAGATGAAGGAGTTGCAAGAAATTTAGGACTTGCATCAAAAAAAGGTAATTCAACTTCTTCAAATTATTTGTTTAGATTAACAGATTCTCTTGGGAGGAATCTGTCGTGCTCGTCTCGTCTTCTTCCTCTTTGATGCATGCAAGTAATTATGTAAACTTTTGAGGCAAGTTCAGGAGTGAAAACTACTATCTAAAAAACAACAGAGAGCTATCTAAAAAAATAGAACATGCCTCAATAAGGTTCTCAGCTTGACACCATCCCCGGTAACGACGCCAAAAATGAACAGTCGCACAATAGGTAATAATAATCATGCCAAAGATTCTCCTAAGAATAGTGTATTCAAACTAAGGATTATTTTCACTATCATGAAGTGCATTTGAATTTTCAACCTAGGGATGTATACTTGAAATGGGATAGCATGATTTGTGCACTATGTCTCTCATAGAGTCATATCACTTAAGTTGTAGGAAAGAAAATACATGAAAGAGACTTATGTTATTGCTACAAGAAAGTAAACACACACAACTACTTAATGAAATTAATGCTAACAACTATAAGCTCAAATTTAACCTATTCTATCAACCCAAAGCATTCACTATAATTATCCCTACAAGTGTTGCAAGAACATACATGAGTTATAATGTTGCAGGAGGAAACAGTAAATTCTACTTGAAATGTTGTAAATGTTGAAAGAAACTTAACCTAGTCTAATATAATCCACCTTCCAAGTGGTCCCCCTTGGTTGTCTTATGCTAACTACTAACACAGAATATAACTCAAAATCACTCCATTATATTTCCAAAAAAACTGATTACATCCTAGTGAAACAATGCATGAAAATAAAAGAGTAACTTTGCTTTTAATTGCAACAATGGTATCATCCAAAAACTAGCTACCTACAATCTAACAATCATATCCCTTTATATAGAGGATTGATATTTATTTATTTTTAAAGATAAGGTCTGACTAATTCATGCCATAAAGAAAGGAGAATGTAACAGCCTATGACAGAATATCATAAAGACTAGATAACCGCTTCAACAGATTATTGACCGCAAAGAAAATATAGCATAGTTGTGTTCCTATATTCCCTAAAATGATAGTTCCTTCAATTTAGCAGGCATGCCCCATGGTGTTATAATGGTTCTCCTCATCGCAGCTAGGACTTCATTATTTCCTCATTAATTTTGTCGATCCACTCTCAAGCCGCTCCTCTTTTCTGGCAGATTAGTAGCACATGCATGTATATTCAATTTTCAACTATTCAACTTAATCTAAATGTTAGGACATAGATTCAAAAAATTATATGAAATATTGTGGCATATATATAATATTTAGAAAAGTATGTCACTACTATCTACCCATAGGTTTTGGTGGCTCTGACTGTACTTATAGCATGATCATAAGTTCAAGTACTTAAAAGTTTCACAAGTGTTTTGGAAATGTCTTAAAATAGAGCATAAAATCAATATAAAATAGAGACAAATTATTTCCCCATCACATATTTGTACTGACTTCAAAGACTTGAATGTAGCATGTCCTAAGGATGATTCTCCATGTCCTAATATTGACATCATAGTGGATTTGACATCTATACACGAGATGTTGTCCCTCATGGATGACTTTTCTAGATATAATCAAATTAGGATTGCACCCGAAGATCAACACAAGACTTCATTAACCACTCCTTGGGGTACGTTCTGTTACCAGGTCATGCCCTTTGGTCTAAAAAATGTAGGTGCAACATATCAATGTGCCATGACCACAATATTTCATGATCTCTTGCATGTCATTACGAAATATTACATGGATGACCTCCTAGGAAAATCTAAGACATGAGAAGCACACATCCCCATTCTCACAACAATCTTTGAACGATTGGATAAATACAAGCTTTGGCTCAATCCCAAAAAGTGTGTCTTTGGAGTACAATATGGTAAGTTAGTGGGCTACATCATCTCTCACCAAGGTATTGAAGTATATACAAAGAAGATAAAATCTATTCTAGAGATGTCAACTCCCAAATTATTAAAACAACTATGAAACCTACAAGGAAAGCTTCAGTCCATCAGAAGGTTCATGTCACAACTCACAGGTAAAGTGCATCCCTTTTCACATTT
This sequence comes from Thuja plicata, assembly GCA_018584345.1. Lineage (NCBI taxonomy): Eukaryota > Viridiplantae > Streptophyta > Pinopsida > Cupressales > Cupressaceae > Thuja > Thuja plicata. The sequence goes on along the minus strand of MU223165.1, from coordinate 5,263,743 downwards.
GTTATGCAAGAACATCAATTTTTCATGGGATTTTTTATGTCAAACAACATTTTCTTGCCGAAAAGAATATCTAGCTAATCCTCCAGTGTTAGTGTCACCTGTTCTAGGCTGGCCTCTCATTTTGTATATATCAGCTACTAAAGTTTCACTAGGAGCTCTTTTAGCACAGCTAGACAACAATGGAAAGGAACAAGCAATCTATTATCTTAGCATAACATTAGTGGGTTACGAACTAAATTACTGACCCAGTGAGAAAGATTATCTAGTTGTTGTTTTCTATACACAAAATTTGTGGCATTACATGCTTAATCATAAGATCCATCTAGTTGCTAAATTGATTGTCTCAAATATCTGTTATCAAAAGCCTCTCTCACTGGGTGCACTGCAAAGTGGGTCATGATTCTGAGTGAATTTGACATTTCCTATGTGGACTGAAAAGCTATCAAAGGAAAAGTAATTGCAGATCAATTAGCTTAATCACATGTTTAAGGGGACCATCTAATCATCACATATTTTCCAGACAAATAAGTTCTCAATGTCACCCCGACTATCCCATGGAAACTATATTTTGATGAATCTTTTACACATAAAGGATCAGGGGCAGGCATCTTATTCATCACACCTCAGGGGGATCTCATCCCTAAATCCTACAAAATTCAATTTCCATACACCAACAATATTGCAAAATATGAAGCCTTGGTGATAGGACTTTTCCAAGCCATCCAGTGGAAAATCTCTAGCTTACATGTTCTTGGTGACTCTTAGTTGGTTATCAAGCAAGTCATGGATGAGTATCAAACAAAGGATAACAAGATACTTTCCTATTGTAGCCTGGTGGAAGACCTGAAACAACATTTTATAGAATTTAACTTCCATCAAATCCCCCAGATAAACAACAAAGCAACCAATGCATTGGAAATAATTTGATCATTGATCTCCATGCCTGAACACAGTTCACGATGTGAGTTTCTCATTGAGAATCTTACGGTCCCTGCCCATGACCAGCCAAAGGCTGAAATGGTATGTGAAATTGTTGATCCTAATTCCCCTTGGTATCAAGAAATCTATTCTTACCTAAAAAATAAGGTCATTTCACCTACCCTCACCCTGAATCAATGCAAAATCATCATTTGTTGAACCTCATGCTATACAATCCTTGGTGATACCCTGTTTTAAAAAAACTTCGACATAAATCTTATGAGGTGTTTAAATTCTGATGAAGCGCAAATGTCGTTAAAGGAGGTGCATCAAGGGATTTATGGGGCCCACTCTAGTGGTCTCACCTTGGCCAAGAAATTGCTATGCACTAGATATTATTGGCCTACTATGGAACAATACACCTATCATTATGTGAAGAAGTGTGTGCCCTATCAGCAGCACGGTGGTCTGATACATTCTCCCTCCCAATCCCTCCAACCTACCATCACCCCTTGGCCTTTCTCCCATTGGGGACTTGACCTCATTGGCCAGATTTTCCAAATTCCTCCAATGGCCACAAATACATCTTTGTTGCCATAGAATATTTCACCAAGTGGGTTGAGGCTATCCCTCTTACATATGCAACTGGAAAATAGATCTCCAAGTTCATTTTGAACTATCTTATCTGTCGTTATGTCATTCCTCAAGACATTATCACTGATAATGGAACCTCATTCAAAAATAAGGATGTCACAGAACTCTGTAAGAAACTTGGTATTACCCAGCATTCCTCTTCCAAATACTTTTCGCAAGACAACGTTCAAGCAGAGGCTACCAAAAAAACCATTTTTGAAAATCCTCAAAAAGACAATCGGTGATGTTGGTCGTGATTGGAACCTACACCTAAATCTCATCCTTTGGGCCTACTGTACTTCCATCTGTACCCCTACGAGAGCCACTCTATTTTTCCTTGTAAATGGTACTAAGGCCATTATTCCCATCAAAATTGAGCTCCCTACCCTCAGAATCTCCATGAAGAATTTGATGTCCAAAGAAGAATCATCAGTTGCTCACTTGTAAGGGATTGAATTCCTTGATGAAAGATGCCTTAATGCCCTCAACCACCTTCACATGTATCAAAATCATCTCTTCTTATAGTTTTGTAACATAAGAAATGTAACATTTGAAATAAGTGGGGGAAAGATAAGATATTCCTCTTCCATCCCAAGAAGCATAAAGGAAAGATCCAAATTGATCAACCCAAAAAGGCTCAATGCACAAATGAATCAATCATTTGGAAATGAGAGCAAAGAGGAAATTATTAGATTCCTACTTTATGGAATGGACTGTGTGATAGATTTTTAATGATTAATGATTTTAATTGAAATGGATAGGAGAAATGCACTAACCTTGAAATATTGCAGATATGAAGAATGTTGTTTTCTGAGGGTCTGTACTCTGTTTCTGGAAAATATGAAGTATGATCCAGCACAGAAACGTACAGACAAACAAAACCCAGAAATATTTTCCCAATCTGACACCATCTTGAGAAAAAGGTCGACCTTAATGCACAAATTTCACCCCTGACCCAATAATCTTGACCTTGACCTGCACATGTTCGACAGAAAATCTGTTCACGGATCCCGAAAGTTCGTTGAAAAGGGTATCCAGATTTTCCCTCAAATTCATAGTCTTGAACCTGTACCTACAAGAAAACAAGGTTTTTTTGTTGGAGGGGAGGGGAATGCCTTAGTCAACCCCGATTTAAGAATTAACCTTGAAATCAATAAATCATAGAATGCTAGCAAGTAGTAGAATTGAATCTAACAATGAAGCTATGATATTTAATAGATATGCAATTGTAATTCAAATGTAGCAAGTATGTAAATATGAAAGCTTGGACTAACTAGAAACCATAAACCTCCATGATTTATATGCTTGGAACCCACCTTGAAGAGAATGAATCAGTGTTTGAGGATACACAAAGGATCTTGAAGGAAGATCACACCACCATGATGGCTAGATCTAGGGTTTGAATGATGAATCTTGAATGCTTGAACCAAACCCCTTCGTGAAAGTTAGAAGAAAGACTCTAGTGGATCACAACGAGGTATAACATCAGTAGGTCAAGGACATGAGCCCCTAGACCAAGGATTATAACTCAACATACATGCATAAAGATATGGAAGTAAAGAGAAATCAATCATAAGAAACATACATGATTCCATAAGCAAGACTAGAACAACACTATAGATAACATAGCTTCATGATCTAATCCTACTAGCATGAGAGTGAAAGAGCTAAAAGAGATAGTGATTACCTCACCTAGTAAGATTCCCACCTTACTATGAATCACCAAGGAGGGAGAGCCCAACAGTTTCACCCATAAACTATGCTTGTAATTGTAATGTGTCTTCTAACAGCTTTTGAAAATATCTATAGATCCACATTCTTGTATCACTATGAATATTAAATATGTGTCTTTTAAGGATTTAGAAACTTATGTGCGTTACCTTCCAAGGATTTAGCATATTGAAAATTTAAAAGGGTGCGTATATCTTTAGGATTTAGCAACTTATGTGTGTTACCTTCTGAGGATTTAGCAAAACATAATAAAAATGTGTCTCTTCATGATTTAGCAACTTATGTGTGTTACCTTCTGAGGATTTAGCTTGTTGTAAAATGTAAATTAATGTAAAATATAGTACAAGGGAGACCCTATATATTCCCCCCTCCTTATCATGAATACATACTAGGCAGGATAAGGATGAGAAAGAGGATACCTACTTCACAAGGTAAGGAGATATCCAACTTAACAACAATGTATCCCATATTCTTAGCGAAGAGTCTTGACCCTTACATCCAAGAGCATAGATAATTGTGAAATGGATATGTCACTTATGGAAAAAGGATCCTCAAAGAGGAAAATATCTTATCAAAAAGACCCCCACCGTAGAGGAGTGCTTAGGATAAAATGTCATCTTCTAAAGAAAAGAGGGATCCAAGATTCAATCATCAAGCCCCTTGCGATGAAGAGGAAGAGGAATCTTGGAATGAAGGAGTCAAACTCTAACGCAAAGCAAGAGAAAGAGTTGATAAAGAACATAATTTGGAAAATAAAGAAGAGGTGATGACTTAGGACTATCACCTCCCATAAGAGGGTATCCATAGTCAAAAAATAAATCTTTATAAAGAAATGATGTTATAAACAAATGCCACTAAGCTAAGGAAAGTAGATCCTTAGATAGAGGAAGAAAGATAATACCTTGCCCCCCAAGGGTGAAAGCAAGGGATATACCAAATTATATCAAGAAATGTTGTTGTGGAAAAGAGATATCATGCAAGAAGTGAGAAAGTAACCCTTGTGAGGGATAGCACACTATTCAATTTCCAAGGTGAGAGATTTATCAACCATGGAAACCCAATGTCAAACAATGAAATAGGTTATAATCAAGGACATAGATCCTTAATGCAAACCAAAATTTTCATGTATGATTAGATATCACATAATAGATATATATTGCTTAACCAAGGGAAAGTGGATCCCGGAAAGACAGAAGAGAAGGAGATGGCATCCTTGCCCCCCAAGCATAGGAACAAGGATGAAAGGGGACCTATTATATTTCTCACAATACTATGCAAGACAATGAGCCCCCAAATATTATGCTAACATTGTTTACATAATATGGAGTTCCATAATAGAAACATAAATGTTATTTAGAGAAAATAGGATTGAAATATAACTCATTGCCACATGATATATAATAATTTTACTATCAATGAGCTGCCTAATCTTATAATGTAAAGCTTGATATTCATTAGAGTGATCATGAAATCTATAATAGAAACAAAAAGGAAGAATCTTCAAGTATAGACTATGTTTCTTTTTGTATTTAGGTCTAGTAATTATCTTGACACGAAGGAGTTTAGGCAGAACAACCTCTTGGTCAAATTCCTTCATAGGTTCATCAAGTTTTGAAATGTTATTTGAGATGTTGGTAACATTGATGTGTTGTTGAGGATTAAATCCCAATCCATAAGAATGTTCAGGCCCCCCATTCTGTAAGGGCATTTGAATTCCCTGTTTATTCTTACCACATCCTTGACCATGGAATCCTTGTTTAACCAGTAAATAATAACCAAGACCATAACAAGAAGCCATATCATAAGGATTCAATGGAGCTTCAGTAGTCACTATGTCATTACTAGTAGGTTTGGCAGATTCATAGTGGGTAGAAGCAGTGACAAAGTTATTACTAAGGTAATGAGAAGTAGAAGAAAAATCTCACTGTTCAAACTCTCTTTGTTGCTTCATAAAATCAAGATTAGAAACCTTATACTCTCCAATAAAGGTAGGATTAAAATGCAAGGTTCCCCAATCATCTCCAGGAAGAGCATTATAGGAATAAGGATTACTATTAGGAATAGGATTATGGTGGGTTTGAATATTAAAACAAGGATTTGGCGCATCATCCGCATGAAGTGTATACACCATGTTGTTGTGAATAAACTTAACTTTACGGTGAAGGGTGGAAGGAATAGCATGAATCTCATGCAACCAAGGTCTACCCAAAAGGAGGTTATAATTAAGAGGTCCAGGCATAACATGAAAAGGAGTATTCAGGATGATCGGACCTACTTTGATAGGTAGGGTAATGATGACCAAAGTATTCTTATCAATGTTATCAAAGCCACGTATACGATTATTATCAGGTTGAATAGTTGAAAGATCAGCTTTAATTGATTTGAGCATGTCCATGCTACAAATATTAAGCCCAGATCTATTATCAATCAAGGTCCTACGAATGATACTCTTACTGATAGTAACAGCAACCATAAGGGCATCATATTGATTCTATATTTCTTTAGAAGGTAAATCTTTTTGATTAAATACAATGTCAGGAGGACCTGGGGTAACATGCATGCATTGTAAGAAGGTATTGATGGTCTCTTGATTAGGAGGTGGAGTGGGAAGAGTTGCTAGAGCTTTTTTCAAGGCTTCATGGTAGGTAGGTGAAGTTTGAAGAAGCTCCCATAAAGAAATCTTGGCATGGGTATTGTGCAATTGGTTTATCATATCATACTCCATTCTAGGAAGATGAGGTGGAGGAGGAAGAATGGGTTGAGAAGGTGGTAAAGAAGTAGGAACCACCGGATTAGGTTGAGGGTTATTCCTTGTATGATAGGTGTGAGATATTGAATCTTGATCATTGAAAGACTCTAAAGATTCCATAGGTTTACCTTTGATAGTAATGCAAGTACAACCTTTAATAGTCAACAAGGGTTTTCGATAAACCATGTTAGTTATCTCAGCACTACAAATAGATTCACAAGGAAGAAAAAAAGATATCCTAGGAGAAGATGAGGTAGGAGATTTATTCTCCATAGGATCATCACTAAGAGGGAGAGAATTAAAGGAATTCATATCATTCTCCGCTAATGCCTCATAACGAGAAGGAATCCAAAATGAAGGTAAAGCATCTATAATGTATCCTTCTTTCTCTAAAATGTCTTCACAAGAGGAGTGTGTTTTAGAAAAAGAGTCACCATTATGTATGAATATGTCATCTATTAATAAATAACCCTCTTGTATCAAAGAATCTTCACAAGGAGGGGATAAATCAATGTCTTTATCTGAGGGTTCATCCCAGAAAGGAGGATCATCCACAATGGATTCATGCGGAAGAGAGTAATCAACATCCAAATCCAAAGGTTCATCCAAAATAGGAGGATTATATTCTAAAGTAGGCTCATAGGAAAGACATATATTAGGAGAAGAATTAAAATCAATCTTCAACTCATCTCCATAAAGAGAAATATGATGGAGAGAAAGGTTGAAGTCACCTTCTTGCTCTAATATATCCTTACAAGGTAATACAAGAGAGGATAAAGCAACATCACATGCACTAAATAAAGTCTTTCTAGGTGTAACATCATTCAATGGTAAGGTAAGAGGAAGATGTTGTTTAATCCCAAAAATTATAGAAGGATGTTTGGAAAACAATTGAAACAACTTGTGCAACATGATAATGAATAAATAAATGCATAGAAAATAGATCTAAATATATCCAAATGCATTAAAATGAAATCTATAAGCATAAAAAATGTAAATGTTTTTGTATTTTTAAAGAAATGTTGTAATTTTTAAATTTTGATATATAAATGCAAGAGCATAAAATAAATCTACTTTTAAATGCATGTAAGATCTAACATAAGATGCAAATCTAACACCAAAAAGAAAGCGTTGTCTATCGCTGGTTCACCAAAATGTAACCTTTGAAATAAGTGGGGGACAGATAAGATATTCCTCTTCCATCCCAAGATGCACAAAGGAAAGATCCAAATTGATCAACCCAAAAAGGATCATTGCACAAATGAATCAATCGTTTGGAAATGAGAGCAAAGAGGAAATTCTTAAATTCCTGTGTTATGGAAAGGAATGTATAATAGATTTAGAATGATTAAGGATTTGAATTGAAATGGATAGGAGAAATGCACTAACCTTGAAATATTTCAGATTTGAAGAATGATGTTTTCTGAGGTCTGTACTTTTTTTCTATAAAATATGAAGTATGATCCAGAACAGAAACGCAGAGACAAACAAAACCCAGAAATATTTTCCTAATCTGACACCGTCTTGAGAAAAAGGTCGACCTTGACCCACAATGTCACCCCTAACCCTATAATCTCGACCTTGACCAACACAGGTTCGACAAAAAATCTGTTCGTGGATCCTGAAAGTTCACTGAAAAGGGTATCCAGATTTGCCCTCAAATCTGCAATCTTGAACCTGTACCTACAAGAAAAAGAGGTTTGTTTGTTGGGGGGAGGGGTTTTCCTTAGTCAAACCCCGATTTAGGAATTAACCTTGAAATCGATAAAGTATAGAATGCTAGCAAGTAGTAGAATTGAATCTAACAATGAAGCTATGATATTTAATAGATATGTAATTGTAATTCAAATGTAGCAAGTATGTAAATATGAAATCTTGGACTCACTAGAAACCATAAACCTCCATGATTTGTATGCTTGCAATCCACCTTGAAGAGAATGAATGAGTGTTTGAGGATGCATAAAGGATCTTGAAGGAAGATCGCACCACCATGATGGCTAGATCTAGGGTTTGAATGATGAATCTTGAATGCTTGAACCAAATCCCTTCAAATGGCTTGAAAGCTTGAATCTTTTATCTTCAATGGAGAGCTTCAATACTTGAGAGGAAGACTTGAACACCTTGAAATCTTGGAAATGTGTAGAACAATGGATGCTTGAACCTTTTTCTTCTTGACAAAATCTTGGTTAGAACCTTTTTTTTACTTAGAAGACTTAGAGAAAATGAGAGAGAAAGACTTCCTTTTATATGAAACTAGGGCACAATCTTCTAGAGAGGCTGACATAGGAGAATTAAATTTCAATTACACCCATTCCCCTAGAAGAGGACCTATATTAAAAATAATTTACAATTGTCCGCTTCGGAACCCAAAATAGTTGACCCGAAAGCGGGAAAATGAATTTTTTATGACCTCCGGCAAATGACAAGTTTCCAGATTTGAAAGGGGGACCCACGTCAAGGTTGAGGTCAACCCTAACCTAGGTCAAGGTTGAGGTCAACCTTGACCCAGGGGGTCAGAACCCCTGGAAAATGTGTCAGGTGGGATAGAAGGTGCACGGAGAGGCCCAATCAGGGTCCTAAACAGGCATAGAAGTAGAGGATGATGCAGAAATGAGGAGACATAATGATGGTGGTAAAAAAAATCCCCTAAGGAGGGATAAATTTTCTTAACATGGAATTTCTTCCATTTTAAGATGATACATTAAGCCCCTACTTTAGAGGAAGTATGAAAATTGAACATGCTTTCAGTAAAGTTAGAAGAAAGACTTTGGTGGATCGCAACAAGGTAGAACATCACTAGATCAAGGACATGAGCCCCTAGACTAAGGATTCTAACTCAAAATACATTCATAAAGATATGGAAGTAAAGAGAAATCAATCATAGGAAACATACATGATTACATAAGCCAGACAAGAACAAGACTATAGATAACATAGCTTCATGATCTAATCCTACTAGCATGAGAGCAAAAGAGAGAAAAGAGATAGTGATTACCTCCCCTAGTAAGATGCCCACCTTACTATGAATCACCAAGGAGGGAGAGCCCAACAGGTTCACCCATAAACTATGCTTGTAATTGTAATGCGTCTTCTGACGGTTTTTGAAAATATCCATAGATAAACATTCTTGTATCACTATGAATATAAAATGTGTCTTTTCAGGATTTAGCAAATTATGTGCCTTACCTTCCAAGGATTTATCATATTGAAACTTTAAAAGGGTGCGTATCTCTTCAGGATTTAGCAACTTATGTGTGTTACCTTCCAAGGATTTAGCAGAAAATAATAAAAATGTGTCTATTCAGGATTTAGCAACCTATGTGTGTTACCTTACGAGGATGTAGCATGTTGTAAAATGTAAATTAATGTAAAAATTAGTACAAGGGAGACCCTATATATGCCCCCATCCTTATCATGACTACCTACTAGGAAAGATAAGGAAGAGAAAGAGGATACCTACTTCACAGGGTAAGGAGATATCCAGCTTAACAATGTATACCATATTCTTAGCAAAGAGTCTTGACCCTTACATCCAAGAGCATAGATAATCGTGAAATGGATATGTCACTTATGGAAAAAGGATCCTCAAAGAGAAAAAGATATTATCAACAAGACCCCCACTGTAGAGGAGTGCTTAGGATAAAATGTCCTCTTCTAAAGAAAAGAGGGATCTAAGATTCAATCATCAAGCCCCCTGCGATGAAGAGGAAGAGGAATCTTGGAATGAAGGAGTCAAACTCTAACCCAAAGCAAGAGCAAGAGTTTATAAAGAATATAATTTGCAAAATAAAGAAAAGGTGATGACTTAGGACAATCACCTCCCATAAGAGGGTATCCATAGTCAAAACATAAATCTTTATAAAGAAATGATGTTATAAGCAAATGCCACTAAGCTAAGGAAAGTAGATCCTTAGATAGAGGAAGAAAGATAATACCTTGCCCCCCAGGGGTGAAAGCAAGAGATATACCAAATTATATCAAGAAATGTTTTTGTGTAAAAGAGATATCATGCAAGAAGTGAGAAAGTAACCCTAGTGAGGGATAGCACACTATTCAGTTTCCAAGGTGAGAGATTTATCAACCATGGAAACCCAATGTCAAACAACGAAATAGGTTATAATCAAGGACATAGATCCTTAATGCAAACCAAAATTTTCATGTATGATTAGATATCACATAATAGATATATATTGCTTAACCAAGGGAAAGTGGATCCCCGAAAGACAGAAGAGAAGGAGATGGCATCCTTGCCCCCCAAGCGTAGGAACAAGGATGAAAGGGGACCTATTATATTGCTCACAATACTATGCAAGACAATGAGCCCCCAAATATTATGCTAACATTGTTTACATAATATGGAGTTCCATAATAGGAACATAAATGTTATTTAGAGAAAATAGGATTGAAATATAACTCATTGCCACATGATATATAAATAATTTTACTATCAATGAGCTGCCTA
>MU223165.1:5225841-5253200 GCA_018584345.1 Thuja plicata | reverse complement strand
TCAATGAGCTGCCTAATCTTATAATGTAAAGCTTGATATTCATTAGAGTGATCATGAAATCTATAATAGAAACAAAAAGGAAGAATCTTCAAGTATAGACTATGTTTCTTTTTGTGTTTAGGTCTAGAAATTATCTTAGCACAAAGGAGTTTAGGCAGAACAACCTCTTGGTCAAATTCCTTCATAGGGTCATCATGTTTTGAAATGTTATTTGAGGTGTTGGTAACATTGATGTGTTGTTGAGGATTAAATCCCAATCCATAAGAATGTTCATGCCCCCCATTCTGTAAGGGCATTTGAATTCCCTATTTATGCTTACCACATCCTTGAACATGGAATCCTTGTTTAACCAGTAAATGATAACCATGACCATAACAAGAAGTCATATCAAAAGGAGTCAATGAAGCTTCAGTAGTCACTATGTCATTACTAGTACATTTGGCAGATTCATAGTGGGTAGAATCAGTGACAAAGTTATTACGAAGGTAATGAGAAGTGGAAGCAAAAGCTCATTGTTCAAACTCTCTTTGTTGCTTCATAAAAGCAATATTAGAAACCTTATACTCTCCAATAAAGGTAGGATTAAAATTCAAGGTTCCCCGATCATCTCCAGGAAGAGCATTAGAGGAATAAGGACTACTATTAGGAATAGGATTATGGTGGGTTTGAATATTCAAACAAGGATTTGGCGCATCATCCGCATGAAGTGTATACACCATGTTGTTGTGAATAAACTTGACTTTACAGTGAAGGGTGGAAGGAACAGCATGCATCTCATGCAACCAAGGTCTACCCAAAAGGAGGTTATAATTAAGAGGTCCAGGCATAACATGAAAAGGAGTATTCGGGATGACCGGACCTACTTTGATAGGTAGGGTAATGATGCCCAAAGTGTTCTTATCAATGTTATCAAATCCACGTATAGGATTATTATAAGGTTGAATAGTTGAAAGATCGGCTTTAAGTGATTTGAGCATGTCCATGCTACAAATATTAAGCCCAGATCCATTATCAATCAAGGTCCTACGAATGATACTCTTATTGATAGTAACAGCAACCATAAGGGCATCATATTGATTCTGTATTTTTTTAGAAGGTAAATCCTTTTGATTAAATACAATGTCAGGAGGACCTGGGGTAACATGCATGCATTTTAAGAAGGCATTGATGTTCTCTTGATTAGGAGGTGGAGTGGGAAGAGTTTCTAGAGATTTTTGCAAGGCTTCATGGTAGGTAGATGAAGTTTGAAGAAGCTCCCTTAAAGAAATCTTGGCAGGGGTATTGCGCAATTGGTTTATCATATCATACTCCATTCTAGGAAGATGGGGTGGAGGAGGAATAATGGGTTGAGAAAGTGGTAAAGAAGTAGGAACCACCACATTAGGTTGAGGGTTATTCCTTGTATGATAGGTGTGAGCTATTGAATCTTGATCATTGAAAGACTCTAAAGATTCCATAGGTTTACCTTTGATAGTAATGTGAGGACAACCTTTAAATGTCACCCCTGACCCAATAATCTCGACCTTGACTTGCATATGTCCAACAGAAAATCTATGTGCGGATCCTGAAAGTTCGCTGAAAAGGGTATCTAGATTTGCCCTCAAATCTGCATTCCTGAACCTATACCTGCAAGAAAAAGAGGTTTGTTTGTTGGGGGGAGGGGTTTTCCTTAGTCAAACCCTGATTTAGGAATTAAACTTGAAATCAATAAAGTATAGAATGCTAGCAATTAGTAGAATTGAATCTAACAATGAATTTATGATATTTAATAGATATGCAATTGTAATTTAAATGTAGCAAGTATGTAAATATGAAAGCTTGGACTCACTAGAAACCATAAACCTCCATGATTTGTATGCTTGGAATCCACCTTCAAGAGAATGAATGAGTGTTTGAGGATGCACAAAGGATCTTGAAGGAAGATCACACCACCATGATGGCTAGATCTAGGGTTTGAATGATGAATCTTGAATGCTTGAACCAAATCCCTTCAAATGGCTTGAAAGCTTGAATCCTTGATCTTCAATGGAGAGATTGAATGTTTGAGAGGAAGACTTGAACACTTTGAAATCTTGTAAACATGTAGAAAAATGGATGCTTGAACCTTTTGCTTCTTGAAAAAATATTGGTTAGAGCCTTTTTTGTACTTAGAAGACTTAGATAAAATGAGAGAGAAAGGCTTCCTTTTATATGAAACTAGGGCACAATCTTCTAGAGAGGCCAACATACGAGAATTAAATTAAAATTAGACCCATGCCCCTAGAAGAGGACCTATATTAAATATAATTTAGGATTTGTCACTTCGGAACCCAAAATAGTCGACCCGAAAGCGAGAAAATGAATTTTTGATGACCTCCGGCAGCCAACAAGTTTCCAGATTTGAAAGGGGGACCCAGGTCAAGGTCAAGGTAGACCTTGACCTAGTTCAAGGTTGAGTTTGACCTTGACCTAGTTCAAGGTTGAGGTCGACCTTGACCTAAGGGGTCAGAACCCCTGGAAAATGTGCCAGGTGGGATAGAAGGTGCCCGGAGAGGCCAAATCAGGGTCCTAAACAGGCACAGAAGTAGAGGATGATGCAAAAATGAGGGGATAGTATGATGGTGGTCAAAAACATCCCCTAAGGAGGGCTAAACATTCTTAACATGGAAGTTCTTCCATTTTAAGATGATACAAGTTCAATAAGAAGATCAAACCTCGTCAGATTGAGGTGGGTTATCTTGTCCTATAGCACAATATGAAGAATCTCTAGAATCATGAAAAGAAAGGCAAGTTCGAGCCTAACTGGTTGGGTCCCTTTGTGGTTATAGCTAAATTTGGATTTGGAGCTTAATAAATTGCAACACCAGAGGGATTTTATGTCCCTGGCCCTGTGAATATTGTACACCTCAAATGCTTCTATGTGTAGTTTGTTCATAATCCTTTGTACAACATAAAATTAGTGCAAAATCCAAAAAAACAAAAAATCAGTGAAAAAAAAAGCAAAAAATCAAAAAAGGCAAAAAAGCGACAAAGCAAAAAGAGAAAAAGAAGTAAAATTGTCCATTTGTGAAATCACTTCGGTGACGCAATGGATAAGTACCATGGTGAAAAAAAAATTCAGTCGTTATGCATAGTCAGATCTACCATCTATTTGTACCATCCCTTACATGCCATCCAACACCTTGTGCTAATAAATTTGTTACACTACCCATATCTGTGCAGGTAGTTTCCTTCCATCTTTGCATCTGCAATAAAAGTTTATTCCCGCACAAATGAGCTTACCCCACAATGTTGAGTTTTTTACCCAAACACAGTGATCACAAGCACTCTCACAAATCAACTGACAGATTGAATTTCAAAGATATTATTTCACTCACAAGCAATTTCCAGTGAATGCATGTTTCAACAATCAATCAATCTTTGCCCATCAGGATGCATCCTTCCAGCGTCGGCTTATCAATCCTCCATCACACAATCATCTTCATGGAAAGAAATTTTGGATTGAATGATTTCTTGGTCATTATGCCTTCTATTGATTTTATTTTTTGTCTTCTAATATATCTTCCTCATGATTGCCACAATCATTAATATCTTGGTTCATCATGAATGGTTTCTATTGGAATGCATGTCTTTGCAGTATGGTATGTTTTTCATAGTTGTTCAATTGCACTTTTGTTTTCTCTACAGTCATGGCTATGTATGCCTCACTGGGGGCAAAATTTATACTCATACCACCAAATCCTTAAAAATATTTTGGTGTATTAAATCCTCCCATGAGTGACATTTCATTTGTACCATCATGGCTCAAAATATTACATAAATGTTCTTAGCAAACTATTTGTCTGAGAGTCTCGTCCACACGAAGGAAAAATGTCACTTGTGTTTTCTGACACATTGTGCATAACTCCTTTTGCAAAATCAAACTAGGGTGTGCTCTCCAACATTAACACAATGTGATCCCAAAAAAATATGTAGTTAGGTTGCATGTCATATTAGGTCATGTTTCATTTTTTTTACTCTTGGAAAGATTCTAGTTTATTCCCTCTAAAGCTATTTGTGTGATTCTATCAATTCTAGTTGGTATACACAAAAACATATTGAGTCTTCATTTAGTTGCATTCATTATTTCATGATGAGTTTAAGTATTGACTTCAAATTCATCCTAATTATCTAGATGCATTGCATTACATTATCTCATTACTCATTAATCATTAGTCATTGTTCATTATGAATTATTCATTAATCATTATGCATTTACTCATTTCCCATTAGGCTCATTAATCATTACATTACTCATTTGGTTCATTAATCATTACTTTGCATTAATCATTAATCATTGCATTACTCCTTAGGTTCGTTTAATTATTACATTACTCATTAGGTTCATTAAATATTACATCCATAATATAAACATTGCATCCATGTGCATATAAAGAGCATTAAAACACATAAACATCACATATCACATCCTATATCACAAATACGTCAGTATCATTAATATCACATCATGCATCCCACATGTCAGTCATAAAGTCATCATCATATGTATATATAAATCTCATACATCATAAACGTAGGATCATCAATCAAAGTGTCTGTATACATCAAATGTCTAATAAAGTACATCAATGTCAAAATACATGTACATGTATGTCTCACAATGCCACTGTACATGTAACTCAAGGTCAAAATTGCATGTGTATCAACCATCCACTAAGCTGAATCATAAGGTTGGTCGTGAGGATGGCCCAGCCCCACCTATCCCATCCCCCCTTTATCTCCTGGTGGTCTCATCCTGACTGAGGCTTATGAAGCTCCTCCACCTATCGTCTGTGATGAGGATCTCTCTGTATAAGAAGGCTCTCTCTATCCCTCTAGTACAGCCTCATAATATAGCCGGCAATAGTACTCCATCTCTCGAACTGCCCTAGTCTCCCATCTATGTGCAAAGAAAGCCTCCTGCACTACTTGCATCACCCCAGGACCTTTTGCAGCCTATACAGTGATCTCTCACTGCCCCATGTACTCCTTTGCCCTGTATCGGTAGGTATCCCTCTCCTGAGTCATCCCCTACATCTCTTGTCTCGTAGCATCTAGTTGTTGTTGCTTCGCCCCCTGATCCTAGGCCATGGCCCCTATATGGGTCTCAATTATTGTGAACTCTCCTCCGTCCACTCGATCCTACAGTGTATCTAATTCACTCTGAGCATTGTATGCTCGTGCGGTCTCACCTGCTAGTAACCCCTTTACCCAAGACAACTCTTTCTACATGTTGTCCTCAGATGCCTGTGTTGTGGCCAATAAATCCTGTACTCGGCCAAATTTGACTACACACTGACCTCTGATACTAGTGTTGTGGCTAAAATCCCCTATACTCATGCTAACTTCGTCTACAAGTTGGCTCTCTCTATGAAAATGTATCATGGGTGGCCTATAGTACATATCCTACTGGTGGCCCCTATACCTATGGCCCATACCCCTATAGCGGTACCTGTATATGTGGCCCCTATGGCCCCTGTCCATGTAATATGGAGGTGCCCTACCTACAGGAATTTACACCTATCCCCGACGTCTCTAGGTTGCCACTCATGGCTACCCTCTCAGTGGCCCTCTCCCTGGACCTCCTCCTCCTCCATCTCCTCCATCATCCTCTCCACCATTTTCATCCTCATCTTCCCCAGCCCCATCCTTCCCTCCTATGGGATGCTCTCCTACCTGATTGAATCCCAGGATCATCAGTCTCACTTTCTTATGTGTGGTCCACCACTATGCATACGCTGGGGTCACCCCTGCATCTGCCACCCCATCCTGTCCCTTCTGCCATGGCAGAAGTATCATCCCTAGCCATGATGCTCAGGATCCCCTCAAGTCAACCCCTATCTCCTAGAGGATCCCCACCTCCCATGTGACCATTGGATGTGGGAATCCATCTGGCACTGCATCCTGAATCTCCCTGAATTGCCTTTGTACCCGAGATGACATGTACCGTGCAATCATGTAAGTGATCATGTCGATCAACCAGTAGTCTTTCTGGACAAACTTGAAAATGTATGGGTCTAGCCATCCATCCTCTGCATAATCCTGTTGTTGTTGGATTTGGTAGCCCCATGCCTCACACCCTGCATATGGTGTCCAAACAAACCTGATCATCTCATCAAGCATGCGTCTCCAATAACCCACTGAGTCTGTCGACTCATATCTAATCGGCGGTTGGTATCTACATGCATATGGCTCATATGTTGCATGTGTCTTGTGCCTCCAGATGGGGCGTATCACTATGATAACCTCCCACGCCCATACTAACAAGAGCATCACTCTTGCTCCCAGTGTCTTGCCTCTGCGATAGGCACACATAAGAAGGTTGTAGTACAATTGGACAAGGATGGTGTATCCCTAGCAGTATTTCTCTCCCTCATCCTCTAACATCATACATAAGAATCATTCCCACCCCACTGGAAATCCATGCCCTACATGGTCGAGCATCATGCACCCTCCAACTAAACCTACCAGATAGAGCGCCAACTGGCGCAGTCGTGCAGCTCTCCAAGATAACCATTGTCTAGAAGTGAGAATCTGATCATGGTTCACTTGAACGCCACCTCAAGGTACAGATTTGACCCCTCCTACACATACTCTGGAATCAACCCTTGGATGGGAATGCAGTTATCCACCATACATCTAATAATGTGGTCGTCGCTTCCCTTGTTGGGAAGTAAAAACTCGAGGTGGGGTTGTGTCACCTCTCGATCAACGCGGTCATGAGTGCATTATATGCTCTCAACTACGGCCATAAGTGTACATGCTCCAGGCCGCATAAAGTGACATGCCCCCACTCTATCATTGTTAGTCGATCCCTAAGCACCATGGTCTCTGGCCAGCTCTCTCGTGATTGAAATGGTCTCACGTCCTCCTGCACACACAATCATGCATAATCAGTCATTATGTCTTATGTCTGGGGCACCTTGTCCCCCCTAATATTTTCCTCTATTTTTCTCCCCCCAGTCTTTCTTCATGTTTTTTGGGTCAATCAGTGTAGACACCAATTGACCTGCACATTCATTGATTGGCACATACGCCAATCGGCAGAGATGATGGTTCATAATCGCTACCTCTAGTGCCTTTCAATCTACACAGATGACTGTTTAGCACATTCATCTGCGGCCTCTTTGGTGATCTTCACAGATGACTATCTGGCGATAGTCATCTACGCAAACGGCGATCAATCGATCGTCGTCTCCGCCCCGACGACCTTTTCCTCCCCTTTTGGATGCCATAAATACAATTAGTGACAAAATTTAAATCATAAATATAGCTAGGGTCTCGGACTCACTAGTGGCTCTAAATTGGTGGGTTAGTGGTACATTTGAATGTGCTCCCCAAGTTGTGCATGGTCTCGTGGGTCTTCCATCTCTCTCGCTCTATTTTGCCTTTTTGTTCTTTGCGAATGAAAATGACCTCTCCTAGAGCCCCTGTGGACTATATATAGGTCCCTAGGGACCCGTTTTCCATCCCAGACCCTATTTTTCCCTCTGTTTTTTTCTCATCCCCTCATAAGTCATGCATTTGTCCATTTTCTCTCTTTCTTTCCCTTTTTCGAGAAAATTTTATAATAATAAATTTTTATTATTTTCTCTAGGGACCACACTCCTTTACCATCGTCACCTTAGGACTTTTTGTTCTCTCTGGGGCATCTTTTTTTTTTCTTTGAAGCGACATCATTTTTTACACCACATCAAAGAGGGGCAAAACGTAGACACCTAATTAAAATTATCCTTTACAATATTATAATTAATTTTAATTAATTATATTTTTTATTCTCTTTCACTTGTTTAATTAAATTTATTAGTTAAATTAAGTTCATTATCCTAAAGTATTTAAATTTTATTTAAATATTTATCCCAGGTAAGTGTATTAAATTTAATTTAATACCTTTCCACATTAAAATCCCCTTTTAAATAAATGTTAATTTATTTATTCCCTCACATACCTAAATTCTTCTAGACCATAATTAATCTAAATCTAATTTGGATTAATTTAAATCTAAACCTAGATCCTACCCTACCTCACATCACTCTCACCAAATAAGCCTAGTCACTAATTAACTAAGGTTAATTGGGCTAATTTTTAGGATTCCTACACCCATTAGTCCTAATTATTTTCTCACGTGTGAGCAAATTTTCAAAATTTGACTTTTCAAATATTACTAATTTGGTGCCAACAAGGTTTCTTACAACCTTGATGACACTTTCTTACACTTTTCAAAAGTGTTTCATTGGACAAAAACTCTTACACCTCTTACACATCTATGAAAAGATCTCTTACATGTGTACTTAAAGTACACGTTGACCCATCACATCACAAGTTGCTCACACGTGTGAGAAAACTTGGCCTCTTGCATGGCTTATGTGTCCCTCATGTGGCACCTATGTGGATGCCACAGGTTCTCCACCTCACCCAAGCTCTCCAAAATCCTATAAATAGGAGCCTTGCCAAGAGTAATTCACCCATTATTGTTTATGCATTGTTATCATGCTAGTTTATGCTTAGAGATATTTTGTTGCATTTAGAGTTCTTTGTACTAACCCTTGCTTGGTATTTATTTGCATTGAATCATGGTAGTTTTAATTCATTCATAGTTTATGATCTTGCATTCAATACTAGATCTTTGGCATTTAGTTTTCATCTACACTCATTGAATTCTTGAGACTAGTACTCCATAACTAGCTCTTGAGTTATTCAACTCCATTGCATTTAGCTTGCATTTCATCATTCAAATCACTTGATCAATCATAGTGGGATGTATACATTGTGTTAGGAGAGCACACCCACAACCCTCTCTAAGAGAACAACAAGGCTTGGGTGCCCTTGTTTGGCTCATCGAAAGTTGTGTTGGAAAGATTTGTTTAGGAGTATGTTTTTTGATATGTTAATGTAGTTTATATGCTCTTTATCTCTAATGTTTGCATGTCTGAGCTTTCTCCCAACAGGTAGGTTTTCATCACATACACTTACTTCAAATCAAAAGATCAAATGAAATGAAAGATATAGAAAGCCCTATCTCACACAAAGGTGAAAACACGAAAAATGGGAGGAAGAAAAAAAATTCTTCGTGAAAACAAAAAAAGGCTCCAGAAAAGCGGGAGCAATTGCAACATGAATCCAGCAAGCCACTATCCACAACAACCTAGCGAGAAGATCAAACCCAACGAGCAAAAGAGTGATTTTCTCTAAAATAATTTGGAGTGAAATCTAATTTCTTCAAACCCAAAAGTGAGAAAAATGAATCTTTTTCCACAATATAAAGTCATTTTTTTGCCAAAAGACCAAAAAGGACTAAAAATCAAATCACTTAAATAAATTAAATCAAAATTATAGACTTACTGAAAATCCCTAAGAAATAATTAATCAATCCAATTAAATCCAGAATTCAACTACAACAAATTAGCTAGTAAATAAAATTAATCCTCAAAACAATTAAACCACCATTTAATCTATAACTCAATCGCGACAATTACAAGAACTCTAAATGCACAAACACATATACTGGTCTAATGCAATATGCAAATGAAGTTTAAATTTACCCACACATACCGGAGGTGTAATATATCAATTATGGATACATCATCCATATAGGGACGGTATTGGCGAAATCATGAATGATCAGTGAAACTATCTCCTATGTCACTATCGAGGAGAAGACACACTCAAACTTGTGGCTCAGGCACAGACAATGTCTAGTATATGTTCACTAAAACACACACACAAACATAAAATGCAGCTACTCGCAATATAAATAGTTGAAGCATAAACATGAATAACCAAGGTATGGCTAATGGAATAGTAACATGATCATTCATATGCATTAGAATGACAAGGCATTGGTTGTGCCATATTTAATCCTCAATGTACATCTCATTTAAATTAAGCACTAAATAATCATTTATGGCAATACGACCATAACTCAATGAAATATCCACCAGTAATAAAGGCACAATATAATAGGAAATCATTGATAACTGTCATGATAGCATAATAAACTATTCTTGAATATAAAATACATAGGATATCATTATGCATCATATCACATCATAGAAGCATCATCATGCAGATATGACCAAAATGGAAAGCAAAAATATAATCTAACATGTAAATCAACAATGATACTAGTAAAGCCAAAATAATGTATTGTAACCAAATGCATCACACGGTGCAAATGTCTGAACACAACATACTAATAGTCACAAAATAATAACAAGAGTCTAACTCGGATCAAAATAACATATCACAGGATGCAACCACGGGAGAAACTATATAACCTCATTTAAGTTGGTGGTGCACAAGGAGATCATTGTATCTAACCAAATTATTGTGTCACTCATAGTATAATGGCATGATGATGTAAGCATAGTGGTCGAGAAAGAGTCAACACAATTTCATCCTCACTAGCTATTGTGTGATGCCTATCCATACACTTGTAGTCCTATATAACCTATATACAATGTTAATAGACTCTAGCTTATCAAACATAACTCTCCTTTGTATAGAAAATCACTTCTCTACCATGATCTTCTTAGTGTATAGGCATGTGCTTGTGGTCTCAACCAATTGGTTTTGATGAAAGACCCCACTGACCTCATACATGTAATATGCTCAAATGCCCACACCTAGAGAAGTGTGCAAGTCATCAAGCTATGTGCCTCATAATGATTATATCATCTAAAATTATAATAAAAATGTTCCAACATACTTCATCCCCATGCAAAGATGTTCCTATGCTCCTCCATCTATCGAATAGTGTGTACGAGGCCACTATACAAGTGTGTAACTCACCTATCCAGTTTTACCACAAGAAATATTTAAATATTCAGTTAACTTGTATGTTTGTGAGTGCTCATTTACTTTTAAATGACATGTTCATAATAATATTCACATTCGCCTTAAAGTGGGTTAAAAAATTAATGCTAAAAGTTACATTCCAATGCTATTTTCTATTTAGCTTTTGGGCCCACTTTGAGAAAAATAGTTTTGTATGATTACATAATGGAATATGTCACACATTTTGGTTAAAATTTTGTTCATTCCTCAATCCCCATGCCTATTTATTATTGGTCCCTTTACACTCATCCTTGATCCCGAAATTCTATTCCCCCTACCATATGTCATTTACATAGTCTATGAGACCAACCATACAAGGCATTCATCTAAATTGAAAATTAAATTTTCAAAATATTTGATAAACTCACACCATTTCTTCAATATTTCTTGGGACTTGACTTAGTAAAGCTTGTGCAATGATGTTTTTTGTCTTGGTATTTAAAGACAACCATTGGGACATTAATCAATACTTGATTATCACTCAAAATCCTAGAACATAAAACGAACATTTCAATTTGGAGCTTTAAAAGGAAATTTACTTCATATTAGAACAACATCTAGATCACTTGCATGCTTGGCTATTTTTTGTCAATCTTTAGTGCCATAATAAAGTTGGTTAAATCAAGAGGAAACTTGACCGAAGTTGCAATTAAACAATCTCCCCCAAAGCATTTCACATATCACTATTTTTTTAGTAATGAATAAGGATTGGGTACTCTAGTGAACTAAACAATAGAAATTTGCACAAGGCTAAATTAGGATCATGCATCAAGGAAGGTCTATGTGGTGTGGATCTCATCCACTACCAAAATGTAAAATAATTCTATGATTTTTCATATGCTTATGAATAGAATCTAAGATATATTAGGTCTTTCTATCTCTTATTGTTCAAAAACCTAAATATTCGATTTGTTTACATATAATTTTCTAATTTAAATTTAGTTTACAAACTTTACTATGTCCTCTCTATAATTTGTTTAATCTAAATTAATCGTGTCATTTGCTTGCATTTGGGAAAGGTTTTTCTCTTTACCCATAACACTAACATACTTAAATTTAGAAAAAATTATATTACTTAAATTTAGAAAAATTTATATAAAAGATGTGTATAGCTTTATCCTATAACCTTAACTCTAACTCCAAACTTATCAAATAAAAGCAAATTACAATGTATTTATACCCAAATACAGAAATTTTCAAATGTTAAAGTAAATATATGCTTATTATACGTGTAAAAATTAAGATATTTTTTTTTATAAAAGATAGAGGACAGTTAAATGTGTGACAGAAATGCAGGTTGGAATAAACGAAATTTCTGAATGAAATTCCCCCTTTGTTATTTCCTTGTTATTTCTGTTTTTAGAAATGCTGCGATTGGATATTTAATTATCATTAATTAATACTGTTCAGTGTGAAGCACCAGGTCTTTATCTCTCCTGTTGTTAGAAAACCTAAATATCCGATTCATTTACATTTAAAGTTAATTGACACTTTATTATATCCTCCCTATAATTTGTTTAATCTAAATTAATTGTGTCATTTACTTGCGTTTCTTTAATTGGCGTGGATTAACTCAACAGAAGTATTGTTTTTCTCTATACACACAATATAATTCATTTGACTCTGCATTGGATTATAAATCCTAATGGCATGTTTGAATAGACAAATTAAAGCAAAGATTTGGGTGAAATTATGCATGTTTTGTGAAAATATAAGGACGCGCCTTCTTACAGAAAAATCTATTTATTGCCTTAAATTGAATTCGGTTGATAAGAATCGATAAAGAAGACTGCACAAGATTCAGAGAGACATCTTTCAAAAAATGGCATCCCAAGTTTGGACATCAACAGAAAATGGGCAACTGAGATTTTTTTCCCCAACAGAGGGCCAAAAAGAAGCCAATATAAACATTGTGAATGATTATCTCATTCCATGGTATGTCATCAACCGTAATTTTCATCATTTCTCAAATGAAGAGATGGCCACTCTCAAAATGTGTGGAGCTAAACTCAACTTCCATTTTGAGGCTCTCAAAGCATACTATATTAACAAGGGAGAAGATGAAAAGCAAACAGACAGCTTACAAAAAACAGAGCACATTTCAGCCATTTTAGATGCCCTGCATCAGTACAATCCAAGTATTGGCATAGAAGTTTTGAGTTGGGTGTATTGCAGAAGATGTTGTTTTTTCAGCTCAAATGATGGTGATGAAGTATATAAATTGGCTGATGAATTGGGTATTCAAGATCTCAGAGATGCAATTGTTTCCAATAGTTTGAATGATACAGTCTTGCCTTGGCAATCTGCCCTGCACTCCATGCCCATTCTTTGTACTTTCAAGAGTGCCACAGTTGTTTATAGAAACCCCCAAAAAATCAGATTGGGTCTCCACCTTCATAATCAAAATCTCTTTCACTTTGAACAAGATGGAAACAATTGCTACAAATTAAGAAGCCCAGCACCAGCAGAAAAAGTAGCTCAGAGTTTTCATGCCTGTCTTTTGTACATCCACACTATATCAAAGAACAGTCATGATCTCCATGAGAAACTTGACCTGCAAAGAGAAATGGATCTCAAGGGAAGGAGAAATTCGTGCTTCTTTTTCAAGCCCAACCAGTTTCGGCTACAGATTCTGACAAAGGATTATGGTGGTATTGAAGAAGCCATTGTGAAGAGTGATGAGAATGTTGTTTTATCTTTTGCTTTTGACAGACCAAGCTTTTTCTATGACATTCATTCTAAGCAGCCATATTTTACAATCTCCTCTTCTACCTATCAGTCACTGATAAAGTTCATGAGAGCCTATGTTCAATGTGGGGCAGCTTCAAGGTTTGCTCTGGAAATAAGAAAGCCCAATTTTTTCACAGTGCAGAGATTGATGGGTGCTGTTAAGGAAATGGGCTTCAATGTTGTTGAGAATGTTTTGTATGTTCTGCATCTTGAGAGTCAAACAATGTTGGATGTAATGGAAAAATTGGAGGAATCTGCAAACCCATGTAAAGCTCTTGTAGATCTAAAGGTGGT
Source organism: Thuja plicata (assembly GCA_018584345.1). Classification (NCBI taxonomy): domain Eukaryota; kingdom Viridiplantae; phylum Streptophyta; class Pinopsida; order Cupressales; family Cupressaceae; genus Thuja; species Thuja plicata. The sequence continues at coordinate 5,239,322 of MU223165.1, read as the reverse complement.
TGAAGTGGTTTATCCCAAAAATTAATTTGGATTAATTATTAAAGATTTGTGATTGGCAATTTGATAGTTTGTAAATAATTGGCACAAGTGAAAAGTAAGTAAAAGAAAAATATATTTAGTTCTATAATTTAAGGTGTTAATTAAGATTTGAAATAGTTAATAATGATGTGGTATATGTTTAAATATTAGAAATTTTGTGTTCATTCTTATGGATGGATTTGAAGATTAAACATAAGTGTGTAACAATGGCTCTATTTTAATGAATCTAACGAATAGAAATGAGTTTGTGACAATGTATCTATCCTAAGGATTTTAAGGATTAAGGGATAATTTGTGATTGTGGATCTAACTTACACCTATAGAGTTGTGCTATGAAATTAGCATATTTATGTTTGTCCCCTCACTTAAGTTTGTAACAATGGATCTATACTAATGAATCTAAATATTAGGGAAAAACTTGCTTACACCTATGGACTTGTACTAGGAAATTAGCATACTTATGTTCTTCCCTTTACTTGAAGTTTGTGATAATGGATTTATCCTAATGAATCTAACAATTAGAGAAAATTTGTGGTTGTGTATCTATCCTACACCTATCGACTTGTACTATGCAATTAGCATTTTTTTGTCCTTTTGATTTGATATGTCCTTTTATCATCTACTTCTAATATATGATGTTGAGCAATACTTAAGAATACCATGTTAAGGCTACTCTTGTGTAACTAGGGGACATAGGTCAATGAAATCAAAATAACACTCTTCAAACATACATATGCTTCTAGGAATTATTGTGAAAATCTAAATTTCTTTTAGTGTTTTAATCCAATTGTTTACATGTATTTGATTGAGAGAGGTATTATTACTTTTAGATAATTAAAATGAATCCATTATATGTTTTAAATTAAAGTGGGTAATAGGTGTAAAAAAAATCTATACATAAATTTAATAAATAAGAAGATAGGGTGAATATATGAGCATGCATAAACTATTGAATAGGTAACATTTGAGTGTTATTTTATACAAGTGTGTTATGGACAAGTAATGTTGGTGTGAACATGGTATGTCACTTAACTAGTTACATATTAGACTATATTGACACTTACATATTTAATCTTAGTTAGTTCATTTATTTAATGTGTCTTGTACCTTAAGATTAAAATACTTGGCAGGATCTTAGATTGTCCAAGGGTTTCATCCTTGTTTTTATAACAAGGTTTATTCAATATATATTAGACCAATTTGATTTATACATGTAATCAATATGGTGGCTTCATAAAAATTTCATTACTTCTCTCTACTCTGGAAGGTTTTATTGGTTGTATCACAAGGGAGTGATTAATAACTCTTACATAACATCAAATCTTTTTTATGTGTAATTATTTTCTATTCTTTAGAAAGTTTTGGTTCACAGAGTTCATATAGTACATTTTGGTACAAAATAAATCTCATCTTTGAGCTTAAAAGGCCCAAAAACCTATAAATCAATATAAAAAATTGATATGTTTTGGTATTAAAAATTTTGAGTTTTTTTAATTTATAAATTTTATCGTCCAAGATCTATATGATTATATAGATCCATACAATTTTGCATGGACATGCTTTGTTACACCATCATTCACCATTGTTGGTCAAAAAAATATAATCTTTATATAGAATATTCTTCTTATACAAGCATGATATTATCCCATATGGTCAAGCTTTTGGTCACTAGCCCATGTTGCAAATGATGGAATTAGTGCCAAACAATTTGTTTACAAATAGATTTTTGGCACCCATTCATATCATTAATTTGGGGCTAAATTTATAGGTTGCATATTCATGTTTTAATTCATTGTTGTAAGGTTAAGGATTCTTAATTTCTAGCACTAGACAATTCATATTTAAAGGCATCTTGTGTGGACAAATCATCGTGATTATTTTTCTTTCACATTAATACATCTTGTGTCTCTACATGGTTTTGTTTTCTAAAGAGAGGAATCTTGTTCAAGATTCATGGATCTTCATCCACCATCCTTGGAAGAGATTATTCATTGCAGCATAGATATATAGTCTCTCTTTATCTCAACATATGGGATACATTGATTATACATTGGTGATAGAAGTTGTCCTTGCGGGGACATGTTGAGTCCTACTTCTTTTAAGTGTGCATGCTTATTTACATCTTTTATCTTTTTGGCGAGATTTTTTCTCTAGGTGTTATTCTTTTACTTTATTTGTGAAAGATTTATCTTTTCATGAGTACCTAACATGGCCTTGTAATCAACACTCTTCCTTGCATCTTTGTATATTTTTTCATACTCCCTAAGTTGCAATTAAGAGGCTATTGGCATGAACATGATATATCACCTAACTATTTTCTTATTAGTTCATACTCCCACTTACATCCTTAAGATTACCTAGGTCACTTTTTGTGTCTCGTATTATTTTATTTATTATATATTGTACCTTTTTTTATTTATTCATTTAAAAAAGCTTCATGTGGTATTTCGATTGGTTCTCTATTATGTGGAAGCTTGTTTTAATTACAAGTGATCCTAGTCTCCTAATAGGGTTCATCAACAACTCTTACAAGTAGATCCAATAGCTTAAGGGACTCAACTTTTATCATTATATTGTTCTCACACATAAAGATGACCTGGAACTATTATGTATATAAAAGGATTTAGTGCTCTAAACATTCATGCAAATTGTATATTTAAACATCAAGGTATACAAAAGGGCATTCATATAAAGTAATAGATCCTACAATGTGTTATCATGTATATTATTTTTTTTTATTAGAGATTGTTTACAAATATCAACTCCTTTCGAGCAAACACACTAGAAACCATAAGCCAACTAAGAAGACTAAGAGTCACACAAGATGTCCCTACGGGGATTTGAACTCGGGTCTCCACAATGCAAACCCAAAGCTGTAACCAATTGAGCTCAACCCCTTGGACTTATCATGTATATTCTCTAAAAACATATTCTCATTATAATTGTTTGTATCCATGGAATAAAATAAATTTTCAAGGAAAGTTAAAAAGTATGTGAAAATTATACATATGCTAAGCACAAAAGACTGTAATCATGTAATCATGCAAGTCCCAAGTGCTAATGAAAATTTAGCTAATAGCATAAAGCTAGGACAATCGAGCAAAACATTATGGTATAAAAATGGTAAGCTCAATGTAATGCCTCTTGCATTTGCATTCCGATAATGCCTTAGAATTGGATTCATGTATTGATATTTGATTATTTGGATTCAAGTTGTTCTCGTCTTATTATATTGTATTAGGATCAAGATCTGGGTGCATGTTGTGAGATTTTTTATTATTATGCTCGTGTTTATGTTGGACTATACCTTTTTCTATTTTAGTTGTTTTTAATATATGTGTATTTGTGGATGGTCGCTTCTATGGTGTATGATGTTACCTTGATCAAGGTGTTTTGATTAAGTAAAAATGGGTTTTAAAAGGACCCGAAACAGGTGTATGATGGTGTACCTTGCTCAAGGTGTTATAGTGTGCTTTGGCTATCCTATATATAGGTATAGACTGTGTAGGTATAGGGAATTTCTCCACCTAAATTACAAGTAGGAGTTATCCCTGGTGTTGATTATATAGAAGATGTCACAATGGGCCATCCTTTTTTGCCTTACCTCCCATACAAGAGTTGCAGAGAAACAACAAACTCTTTCCCAACAATGCAAGTTTGAGAACCTAGGGAGAAACACCCTTGCATCCAACACTCCAACCTCTCCTCTCTAAGAGAGAAACCAACAAGATCGCTTTTGAAGAAGAGATAATAACCAAATAGTATCATCTTTTGGATTTGATTGTGTAGTTATTTTTAGCATCAACATTTCAGATCACACTCTGTGATCCATCATCAGGATGAAAGAGCATGCAAGAGATTTGAGATTTGACTTGCATCTTAAATCTCTTGCACTCTCTTTCATCCTAATGATGGATCACGGAGTGTGATCTGAAATGTTGGTGCTAAAAATAACTACACAATCAAATCTAGAAGTTGATATTTTTAATTCTAATTGATTGTGGAAATTTGATTATATTAACCAAATAGTAGTCAAACAAAACTAGCTCAAAAATCAATAAGAGTGCCTCGCATAGACTTCCAACTAAAGCTATGGTGGCGTACATCCCTCCTACTAAATCATCATTGCACTGCTCCAAACATTTGACACCATTAGCATAGAAGTAGCTCAATCGAAATCTAACACAACCATTAAGCACCAATAGCCCATAAGCAGGTTCAACAAAATCAACAATGCTCACAACATAGGTAGTCACTACAGAAACAAGCGACCCAACCAAGTTCAAGAGAGGAAAGGGAATAAAAGAAACCTTAATGGAATAAGTTGCAATCACATCCCACACAAAAGGGTCACAAAAAGACGTCACTACGTCGTCCCCAGCAAAGCAAAAAACTAGGACAACAGTCACTAATAGCATCAAAACACCCAAGAACGCCTCGGCATAGACTATAACCAACCTAAGAGTATGGACACCCAAAATAAAGAGGGGGGTTGCAACTGTGGCATCAAAAACCACATTTGCATCAACATCCTCTTCATCGATAGAAGCAGGGCCTTCTCTAGAAACTCTTGCACTCACTATCAAAAACCCACCTCAAGCATCTTCAACATCTTAGGTTTCGCAAGCAAAGATGAAGATGCCCCGTCCAAAAGATGGACCATAAAATGCAGAGACGGGGGATTTTGAGCCCTCCTAGAACCCAACAATCCTCCATACAGAGGAAGCACAAAGCCAAAAAAAACTTTTGAGGGGAGAAAACACCTTAAGCACCCCCATAAGCAAGCTAGAAGCCACCTCATTTTCATCTACATCATCTTCAAATAACTCTATAGAACCTCATTGTTTGAAACTCCTCCACTCCCCTTCCCACTCATGGCTCCTTGTGGTTGATGAATAACCTAAAGTGAGTTAAAATTTTGAACCTTAATTGTATGGTCTACAAGAAAGAAGCCCCGTTATTTAACCAAGGGTCAAGGTAAAGCAACTCTTCATTGGTGACACAGTAGAGAGCAGCCCCATGGGAAATTAAACCTTGGTTGTTGGTACTACAAGCAAGAAGCCCCACCATTTCACCAAAGGGTCAAGCTTAAAGTTGATATGATTTAGATATACTCAATAGAAAAACAAGGGTGTGGCCCTTACAAAGACAAACCAAAAAGGTCATCTACAACTTGGTCTAGAATTGGCCATACACAACAAAGGCTAGAACAAACCATTTACAACACACTAGCAGAACAACTAGTAACCCACACCAAGAGTGGGTAGACAATTTTCCTACAACATGGGGGAGAGAATGAGAATATGAGGAAGAATTATTTTTCCTATGTTGGCAGACAATAGTCTAGGAAATACTATCATTAGGATCCCCACCACAAGGGGGAGCAAGTGGGGAAATCCTCTTTGTGAGATTGTTAGCACAAGGGGCAGAGCACTAACAATGATGCACATCATCTACCAAAGGTTGGAGCAAAATAGGAGCAATAGGCAAAGAAGGGTCCATGCAGCCAGAGGGGGCCGCACCAAGAGTAAGAGGCAGAGTAGGATCCATAGGCCCATAGGAGGCCAAATCAGTAGCAAGAGCACCATCCTAGGAGGAGTCATCATTAGCCTATAAAGAGTCATTAGAGGAAGAATCAAAAGCCAGGATAGTTAGGTGATCACTATTAGCATCCTTCCACTAAGTAACAGTGCCTATAAGGTGCAAGAGAGAACAATCTGTGGCCATGTGACCAGTAGAAAAGCACCAACAACATCAAACTAGGAGACCCTCATAATCCAATGTTTGAGTCCATGGCATATCCCCAACCATGAGAACTACATCCCTATTAAGAGGTATGAAGATGTTAATATCAACCAATATGTGTGCAAAGGTAGCGAGACCCATGGAGGTAGTGTTATGATCTATAGAGTTGTCGATAGCCTCAAAACAAGAATTCTCTCAAAAATGAAGGGGAAGATTAGGAAAATGAGCCCACATTGGGTGCACACTGAGTGGTTCAGTAAGAGGGTTGAAGGAGACGATTTGGGGTTTGACCAAAAGAGAGTGAACCCCCTAAGCCCACAACTTGCTCAACACCAAATCTTGGTCATCAAAGGAAACAAAAGAAGCAATAAAAAACCCTTAGCACAAGGGGAAAACTCAATGTTACTAGAAACCAAGTATCTCCAAGAATCTGTTACCCATCGATGAAAATCCAGTAGAGAAGGTCATAGATCAGTAAATCTACAGACCAACCCACAGTGTTGGTAGAAGCCAATAGTATCCAATGCATCATGGCTGCAAACCACAACAGGCGAGGTCTTGGCACAAGCAAGAGGTCAATATTCCCCTTGGGGAGAAAAGCCACAATAGATCTGGAAACACGAGCAATTTTTTTCCCATCAGCAGTAGAAAGAGGCTTTGGGGGAGACCCCAACATTCATATCATTAGTAAACCCAAGTTCAAGTCTCTCGAAAGAGTGCCTAGTGAGAACAAGTGCAAAAGCACAAGAACAAGCAAGCACCACTTCAGCAGAAACCTTAGCACCAAAGGTAGCACAAGTGCCAACTCCTAAGGTAGGAACACCTTCGAAAACCTCAAAATTACCCACACCAAGAGGTGGAACAAAGAAACCCAGCAGTGGGCCAATACAATCTTCAATGGCACCCACATGAGTGTTAGAACCTAGAAGAAGAGTCTCGGACCCAGGATCAAAAACCCCATCAAACCTGGGAAGCACTCTTGAAATAAATAATTTCAAATTGGTGGGGTGGGAGACGACAGTAGCCATTAAGTGCTTAGTTAGGGGAGACGACATCGCATCGGTTTTCAAACACAATTAATGGAAAAAAAAAAAAAGTCTTGATATGTTAGTAAGCAATACAAATTGAATTTATTAGTTGGTTGTAAATTTGTTGATAAAACAATGGTATATGTTCCTCCTTTAGATGTGTGAGGTGTTGTTTTGCAAGGTCCATACATATATGATCAAAAACTAGAGGTCTATAGGAGGAAAAACAAATATTGCATCTTCAAAGGTGGAAAACCTTTATGTGACATATGCTTATCATGGTGAAGAGCAACTTGAGGAGGTTCCAAATCTTCATAGGAATATGAGTGGCAATATAAGAGCTCTTCCTTTAGGGGAAATGGTGAACAAGTTCCTCCATGTTCACGCAATGAACTTTTACATCACACATATAGTTAGAGGCAAGTGTACTTAGTTTTGGACTATGTTTTGTAGCGTAAGGCAAGATGGCTTGTGTGTCATCAATTGGGAGGTATAGTTCATCTCTTCCCTTATTTGTTTGAGCTTTTGGAAACCAAATCCTCCATATTGGGGAGGTGTGATCTAGAAAGGATTTTGTTATTATACTTCATGGCATGTTTTTGGAACAAGGATAATCTCTTAAATGTTGGAAAATTATCAAATGGTGTGAGACTTCAAAATGTAGGTTTTGGCAAGAGAGAGAAGATTGGAATTGTGTACTTTTCTCATTGTGGAAAAAATCGCTAATTGCAACTAATGTCAAAAACTAAATCACAAATCTAATAAATGTATGAATTCGTTGTATTTCTCTATGGCATCCACTAACACACTATTTTTCTAATTATTTCCTCTTCCTAGCACATTTTCTCAATCTTTTCAACTTCATAATGCATTGTAAATCTATTTGTAGTCCACATTGCACATGTAGATTTGTTCTAGGTGTTGGAATGCGTCCAACATCTCCCCTCGAGATCTGTGACATGGTTTAACAACCACCTATGAGGTCCTTAACTAGGATGCTAGTAGTTTCTTTAATAGGTGCACTTTTGGGGAATACAGTCGGCGCAACTTCCAATAAATGGTATGAGAGCAGTGTTGTAGGTTAAAATCCGCTCAAGTGATGTTTGGGGGATTGTTAGAATGTGTCCAACGTCCCCCCTCAAGATTTGTGGCATGGTTTAATAGCCTCTTCTGAGACCCTTAACTAAGATGCTAGTTGTTTCTTAAATAGGTGCATCTTTTGGGGGAAACGACCAACTCAACTCTCAATACTTGTTTCCTTGTATGAATTATTGAAGGATTTAGTTGGAGATTTACACTTTAATTTCTCGATCTAGAAATTGGGATAAAGAGAAAATTTGGGAAAGTGAATTGAGTATTTGAAAGGCTCATTTAGCTAGTTTCAAAAGTGATGAAGCTTTGTTTTTAGGCCTAAGGTTTGCCACCTCTTGTATTGCCTAGTGTTTGCTCACCTTTAAGGCAATTTTTCATCTAAAGTGGATTTCTCCAATGTTGCTCTCTTATTTTCATTGTTAGTCCTTACTTATCAATGCTTGATAGTTTTATTATTAATGCTCTCTTAAAACTAAGATTATTGTGGGTATAGTGCCTTAGTTTATGGATTGAATGAAGTCGTTCCTTAGTCTTCAAGAGGTGGGGCATGCTCCCAATGCCTATTGGAAAGAAAAGGATATTCATTACATATCACAATTATTATGTAATAGGAAATAAACATTCTAATTAAAGTGGGTGTTACAACTTATATTGATACAAAAAGCTCCATGTTCTTTCCTATCATACGTGAGACAACAAACAAACTATTAATATAATTGATTATTGCATATTTATGTCGTTCCTTACTTTAGAGGAACAATACCTTTGAAGTGAAGGAAGTGAACTAGACCAGTTAGGCCAATTCTTGATGAGAGGGTGTTTCTTAACAACATATGTGTTAGTTTATTGTATTTGTTTGCAAATTACTAACACATGTTAATGCAATAGACTAACACATATGTTGTTAACATATTGTGTTAACAACATATTTTGTTTACTAAGGTGCAAATTTCCTGCCCCATAGACAGTACCTTTCTTAAGTAGGAAGGCTAGATAACTTGAATGCTTCAAATTTGAATCATTGATTTGAATAGACAACGAGCAAGGCTCACAAATTTTCATGAAGCAATTTGGCATATAGAATACATTAATGTGAATGAAATAAGCTTCATTAGCTAGAAATTTCTACAAAATATAGACACTTATCTGTAATTTTGGTGACTTAAACAACAAAAATTATCTACATATTTATTGTTGTGTAAACTTTTGGGTAGAAACAATGTGTATTTTTGCTTCGATATTTCGGATCATACTATATGATCTTTGACCGGAAAAATAATGATTAGGAAAGCAGATCTTCAGCCTTACAAAACAAGAGGGTTAAAAGAAGAATTAAAAACTAAAAGAAAAGGAAGAGACAAATTAAAGACAACAAGAAATTATCTTAAAAGAAATTTTTTTTAAAAAAAGGAAAGGACATAAAGAAACAAAATGAATCAAAGAGGAGAAAATAAGAACAAGAAAAAAGTTCAACAAAATATAATAAGATGGTATTGTTTTCTCCTATGTATTTATTTTGTCTTTCTTTCTCTGTCTTTTTCTTTTCATTCCTTTTGTCTTTAATTTGTCTCTTCTTTTTGTTTTAATTTTTTTGTGTCTTTCTCCTAACCCTCACTTTCTAAGAAGGTCGACCTGCTTTCCTAATCATTATTTTCCTTAAAAAAATGTCATAAGCAAAAATACACAATTTCTACCCAAAAGTTTGCCTAACAAAATCAGACTGTAGAAAAATCATACTATCTACATACTTATTTTTGTATATAGTGTTCCATTTTGGCGTATACAAATTAAATATTAATGTTACAATAATGGAATGCTACTAGCTCATATGTTAAATATATGTATTTGGGGATTGTGAAAAAAAAAATCAATACCTAGGTGCCTGTCATTCCAACGTGACACAAATTCAAAGATAGGCACCTCAATAATGATACTGTCTTCATATTTTTCAAATAGATATATTTTAAATAACTGAGCTAATTCCTATGACACTCGTATAATTGATGAGCTATTTACATGGGAGCCACAACCTCCTTCCTTACATTTTTCCTTCTTTCCTTCCGACAAGGAACAATCCCTCTTTGAAGCAGAGAGGAGTGAAGTGAAGCAGCATGGCTGGACAGAGGTCTTTCATGTCTGGGCAAATGCGGACTCTGGTTAGGAATTCCTTTGGCAAATGTTCATTAAATGTGACCTCACAACTATTTGTTAATGATAGGAAGAGTCGTGATCAACTCTAGGTTGAACCGACTTCAACCCGTTTGAACTAGAACTCATGCATTTGTGGGCCTTTAATGCATCTTTATTCATCTGGCGGGTTTGCCTTTAAGGCTGTCAAAGTGCCAAGGTGAATGAGAAATGGGTAGCAGGAGCAGAGATGAAATTAATTAATTATATAAATGCATAATAGAAAATAGAGTACATATTGCCAAACACATCAAAACTGTGACCTTTTCAATAAAAACAAACCATAGACCAAAGGTCAATCTAAGGCACAAAGTATTAAACAAAGCTACACCACAAATTTATCAGATGTAAATGCGGTTATAAGAGGGGTGGTAGGTGAGAATAACTCAGATCTGTCAGGATTGGTCAGTAGGGTTTCATTGATCTTGCCAATATGTAATAGCAAAAATTAGAATACATGTTTGAAGAATTACACCAAAAGTGTAGCAAAGATTCAATCTAAGGGCTTTCCTTGACACGGAAGGAAATCAGATGAACAATCCCCAAGGATAACTCAATCAACCTAGACTTGAATAAAACGATGCAAATTTGGTTAAAATAAGAATTTGATATCATTCAAATATGGCAACATCCCCGATACAGCTTTTCTATTATTTTTCAAATTTTCCATTTCTAAAAGTAAGCCGCTGGTGAATGGAATTTTAGTACTTCTCCCTACTTTATGAACATTTAAATTATGGCAATACAAATGTAGTTCCACCTGGCAAATTTCATATTTCCCTATTAGTACATCAACATTCAAATGATATGACAACAATCAAGAACCCTGTTAATAGGTATTGGCTAAATAGCAAACTAAAACGTAAAACATATTAAGGAAGTTGAAAAAAAAACTAAGTGTCCCCCTTGGTAAGAAATACGTTTTAGTTTGCTGCATAGACGTTTCCTAATAGCATGGTAGCAATCAAGTGAAATAAATGTGCCATACAAAGTAGAGCCCAGTACGATGTACAGAATCACCTGATCTTTGTCAGGGAATCCAAAGCCCATGTTAAGTATGAAGTTGAAAGGTGCGCATAATTTGATGAGAAAATAAAAGCAACTTCTTGACTTGAACGCAAGTGTCAAACAGATAAACCTAAGGCACGGTGAGGCTGCAACTCAGAGGTGAGCACAACAGCAAGGTCAAACAGCTTCCCAGGTGAATACAGTGTTAGCTGTGTAGATCAGATGAGCAAGTCTTAGAGAATAGTAACCAGACCATGCTAATGGAAAACAGTTTACGGATAGTATTTCTAATCAAACAGCTTCTCTCATTTATCTATAAAGCCTCTTGGTCTACAATGTTAGCCATTACATAAGCAACTGCAATGTTAGCCATTACATAAGCAATAGCAAGTAGCAGTGGCTAGAAGTAGATTGCGTCAATGTAAAACTGTTCACAAATGGTGAAATAATTTGTGTATATATGTGTTACAGAGGGACGGAGAGTACATATCAATTCATCATCATTCCTTTAAAGGAGGATCCAAGATTTGAAAATGCAAAAAAAAATTAAAATGCCATCATATTTAGACCCAACCCAAGACCCAGAAGAGAGAACCGCCATGCAGTTCATTCTGCAGATTTATGCAAGAGGCACAGTGAAAAATCAGGTTCTCAAATTTGGTCACAAGATGAGCTAAATGGGGGAAGAATGAGCAGAGACATACATAGATGAATTCTTTAAGGGTGACATGTTTATCAAGGGTACATGGCCTTCATGTCATCATGCAAATAGTAGTCAATTTACTGTCCCAAGCAGAAGCAAAACCAAAAGATGCCAAAAATGATTGAAACTGTACAATAAGAGCGTTCTTAAAGTGTTACTAGAATGTCAATACCAGCCTATTATCTATAATTTGTATGGCTTACTACAATACAGTATACCTTATAAAGCATTTGGGTTGACAATATTGTAGCAAGATGTGCTTCGGTAGCCCAAAGATTTTTTATATTATTTAGTTAAGCTTCATTTGACAATTTAAACTTTCTTTCTTTTTTTTTATGAATAAGGGGCTGAAGCCGAGATGAAATTTATTAATTGTAATAAAAGTATATCAGACCTGGTTCACAAGCATACCGGGAGGAAAGAACCAGTAAGAAAACCTCCGGTCATAGCCCATAAAACCTAAAACTAAAGAATAAATATCTCAGATAACATCTAGCAAAAGCCAAATCTGAAGAACATTGCGCAGGAATACACCAAAAGCCTCAGGATTCAAAAGTGATGTGATGTCAAGGTCATCAAAAAAATTCTCCCTCTTGAGAGTCTGAGAATATTAGAACACTCCTAACCGCCTAAGTCTGAAGAAGAAGAATATGTTTTGCTGTCCAAGTCCTCAAGGATCTCATAGCCCTCCTCAACCTTGTCAGCACCCCATGACGACTTAACATCTTTCATTGAAGGGGAAGGAAAAAGAGAAGTGTTCTCAAAATGATTGTTTAAAGAATTTGCCTTCTGCTCCCAGCTTTGCCATTTCATCTGCTGCAAAGTTACCTTCCCTATATATGTGGTTAATGGTCACTTGCTCAAAACTGGCCAAGAGGCTTAAGATAGCATCCAGAACTGATTGGAGTCTCCAATTAGGGGGTCAATTTTGGTCTAATTGCATTAATAGTGATAAGAGAGTCTCCTTCAATCTCTACCTTAGATAAATTAAGCTCCCTGCATAAGAACAGCCCTAAAAGAAGCACTTTGAATTCTGCCATGTTGTTTGTGTCTGCCTCTAATGAATTTGGCCAAAATTAAGCCACTGTCTGAGTGGATTATGCAACCAGCCCCTGATGGGCCCGGGTTACCTTTGGAGGCCCCGTCAAAGTTTAATTTATACCATTCACTACGAGGAGGAGACCAAACACAATTTTGTCGGCAAATATGACTTTGTTGTCCTCCTCGACCTAAGGTTTGGGGGGCCTTAAGACTAAACCACTTCTTAAGCATGCAATCATCCCAACAATTTAAACTTTATTAACATACCAGATTTTTTATATTATTTAGTTAAGCTTCTTTCAGAATCTATTTTTATATCCCAAGCTCACATATAATAACATTTTTTTCACACTCATTTCACACAGAATTTTAATATAAACCAAAGAGCTCAAACGAGCACATAACACTTAAGAGAACTGATATTTCAAACCCATAATGAAATAGAATAAAAAGCTTTTACATTTAAGATAATTCCCAACTTCCATTTAGATAGTAGTCCAATCCAGATTTCAACTGTTTTCCAAATTACTGTCAACCTGAAAGAAACAGTTCAAATTGGCATACAATATCTCCTTTCGTGGAGTTCAATATTTTACATGCACTCATCCTAGGGTGACCACTAATAGAGAACATCTGTC
>MU223165.1:5210233-5225665 GCA_018584345.1 Thuja plicata | reverse complement strand
AGGTAGGTATACATTATGTACACTGCATAATGTGCATTCAAAGGTTGTGAACAGCCATCTTAGATCCCTTAGGCCTCCACTCTGTCCTTGCCTTCAGAATTTCAGACCCTTCATCTTGCAGTCGAAGCAAATGTGCAAACTGCAGTGCAGGTGAGGGTTTGCATGTGTCGGGAGGCTCTTTTGCATGCATAGATGATGCAGGACCCATCCCATCACCAACCTGTGGACTAGCCAACGATTGGAGGATATGCGACGGCCCACATTCACGCCTATACTCCAAAGTTATATTAGCAAGTTCATTGCCCTCCAGAATGGAAGTTGGCAGGCTCTGCAAATAAAATCCAGAAAAAGATATGCTCAACAACCACCACTATATACTACAGTTTTCTCAAAGTAGAGATTGCTTTGAAGAAATTGTAGTGCAAACGAAATTATTTTTTTTAAGCCAATATCTATATAAGCAAAACAGGAAAAGTATTGAGTTTGAAACATTCATTTAACAGAACTTATAAAAATTCAAAAAGCATTCAGTTCCCCAAATCAATATGTTGAACTAATAAAAAAATCCAGTACACTTATTTTGCAAAGAAATTTCAACAAATGGTTAGAACTTAGGCAATATGGATAAATAATTCAAACAAATGTTCAGACACCCAACAACGCATTTAATGGTCAATTTTTTCAGGAATCATTGATAACCAGGTGGCAAGAAATACAAAAATTTACCTCCAAAATCCACCCAATGTATTTCACATTGTTGACATGTTGATTTACATCCAAATCACTCCAACGTGGCTGTAAACAGAACTAGAAATGTGTCAAGGATCTGGAGGGTGCACATTTTGATATTCATAAGTTTCTTCTGCAATCTTAGTAGATCAAGAACACTTTTTTTAGTTCTCAGAATAAGTACTTACAGATAAATTTGAACAGATATACTGTGAAGTGCCATCATCAAGCTTGTGCAGCTTTCGAGTATCTTCTGCCACAATAACTTGCCTGTTGGTGAAATAAGGCTCTATTTCTTCTCTCACGGCATCTGGAATCTTGGACAATTTTCTAGTCTTTCTATTCATCATTACCCAAGTACTGCAATAGAAGATCAAAAGAAGTTCAGAATGACCAATGATCAATCCAACAAATAGTGTGCATGCTAACAAAAAGATCAGCCCGTGCTAATTTCACCTGGTAGCTCGTGTAAGAACCTCATTTGTCTTTATATCACGAACAAGCCAGTCACGCCGCATACCATTTTTACCCCATGCTCCCACCCACGTATCTATTTCCACAACATCGCCCCTGTAGAATGCAGATATTAGCCTTGAGAACATAACAAATGCAATTTGAGCCAAATTTCGTACTAACCACCTTACGGAATGTAAATGTATCCATTCATTCCAATAGAATACTATGTGGTGTTGTTCTATTTTACTTTAAATGCCAGAATCCAAAACAAGATACTAGGAAGTTACTGGCATCAAGCTGCTTTAGAATGGTGAGCAGAGTAGAACTACTATAAGAATTCTTGACAAACAACTAACCTAATTAATAAGACTGTTTCCATTTGAACAGAGAAGTAATGCTGCTAGCATGCTTAACTACAAAAATAATAATAGTTCCATTTACTAACACCCCTAGACCTCTAACAACAGCTTTTTATGACGAGAATACTTGTTTGGAATCTTAATGTTAATCTTCAAAGTAATGCGTGCCGAGATTTAAAACAAATTTAAGATGTCTAATACCCAAAAACAAAGCAATCTTACTCACAAACAGATAAGTAACAAACTCAAGTTTGATTGGCAAGCTACATGATTCAATATCCCCACAAAGGAATTTATTTTTACAAAATTCCACTTCTCTATCCTGTAGTTACATAAAGAAAACTAAAAGTGTTCCATACATCAAAACTCTGAACCATGGATAATATTTAGTACAAAATTGCCTAAACCACATACACCAAGAAGAAAAACCATGGGCTGTCAGTGAATATTACAGATTTTCAAATATTTAATCAATAATTGCAGACTTGATTGGCAAGCTACATGATTCAATATATTATATCCCCACAAAGGAATTTATTTTTACAAAATTCCTCTTCTCTATCCTGTAGTTATATAAAGAAAACTAAAAGTGTTCCATACATCAAAACTCTGAGCCATGGAGAATATTTAGTACAAAATTGCCTAAACTACGCGCAGCAAAAAAAAAAAACCATGGGCTGTCAGTGAATATTACATATTTTCAAACATTTAATCAAAATTTGCAGACACAAGATATCAGACTAATTTACCCTAGAGCTTCTAATGAAATTGCATAAAACTTTTCATAATTGCTTCATAAAAATATTTTATAGTGCTAACAGAAATAAGATCTTCACCACTAAAAATTTATTAAATGTTAACTGTGGAAGCTCCATTTACTTATGAATAGCAAAGCGTATCAAGCTCTGATTATCCCCCATTGACACAGGATGCTTTTAATGCATTACATGCACTGAAAACAATTTATATTATATTTTTCTAATGTTTAACTTCTTCAGAAAATTCCAAGTTTTTGGCCACTCGAACCTATTTCAAAAACCTTCAAGCATGCAGTATCATTGCCAAATCAGTGCTACTATGATGAAAACAAGTGCATCAAAGATCTGCCAAAACAAATTCATTTAGATGAATAAGACTACAAAATGCTCAAAGCGACTGTTTTATATCATTCAGGAATGTTCATTTAAGAGTATCAACGTTCATTTAAGAGTACCTGGCCTTAAACCAAATTCAGCCAAACTATTCAAGAGTCAAAATTCAAGGTAACTGTTATTAAATTTTCAGATCACAGTAAGCAGACTCTACTCAAAACATAAGCCCTAAATGCAAAGAAGCTTGAAACAAAAACACTCCAGTCAAAACAGCAGATCTGAGTACACTATCCACAACACATACTGCTAAAAATACAAACAACAAGTACTCGCATATCTTCACTCTCAGTACTGCTTCTATCTTCCATTAAAAATGAAAAGAAGAATTACACTGAACTACCACAAAACTCAAATATACTCTCTTTTTGTTTGAGTAGGGGACTTTAGGTCTCTTTGATAGCACAAAAGAGCTCTAGGGTTTACAATGAAATATCCCCAACTAGGTGTCTGGGCTAAGAAATAAACCTAAAAACAAAAGCAACAAAAAAAAGAGTGTCTTGTTCTAAACTAAGAACGCACTCAATTCACAGAATTCAGAATACAATTTAAACTTTTAAACTAACTGTGTTACCAGTTCATTTAGAAAAGGGACCAGTTTTGGGTCTGGATTTGCAGTCCAGGCTACTCCACTGTGAATGCAGACAGGGTACAGATTGTGGCCCCTGGATACACCCACATACATCAGAAAAGCAACAAAAAGAAAAAAGAGCCTTTTCTAAATACAAGAACAACAGCCAACTCAAAGAATTTAGATTCCAATCCAAAAATAACCACATTTTCACTTCATTTAAGAAAAAGGCACGAATCCAGGTCTGGGTTCACAGTCCAGTCCTCTCAGCCGTGGATGCAGACAAGGTCCAATTTTGGACCCCAAATGTTACCCAGGTGAATCAGAGGCCCAAAATCTGTGCCCTGAACAAGGCTTCTGTGGCGCTCAATGTTTGTTTTACTTCTTTTTTTCTTTTAAATTGCTTTTTGGACGGGCGTTTTTTTGTTCATCTTAATTTCGCTTTTCTGGTGTCAACGAGGGGACGATTCTGGTATTTAAGAGCTACATCTGAACTGGATAAACTTCAAATAAAACTGGTCTTGTCACACAGAGGGCTCCCATATTGAGTCTGTAGCACCACAATCAACCTAAAAACTGAAAAATAGTTATTCAAAAATGGCATCTAGATTCATCCCACCACTCATATCAAACAGCACCACAATGTTATACTCATATCATTAACAAGTAAGATAACTGATCTCAACTAGCCCTCAACACTAGCAAAGAGACTGGCGTGTCAATTAATCCCTCCACATAAGCAAGATGGTTGAGGCAGCAATCCTACCACCCACATCAAACAGCACCAATCACCATGCTATATTCCTATCATTAGCAAGATAACTTATCTCAATTGGCACTCAACATTAGCAAAGAGATTGGGTCTCAAATGGCACTCCACATTAGCAAGAGATTGGAGTGTCAACTGACACTCCACATTAGCAAGGCAGTTGAGGAATCAACCAAATCATATGATAAACATATTTGGTTGTCATATGCAAGCACACAACTATGAAACAGCATGGCTGATATGCATATTGGATAACATCTAGTGCAAAATACAATTAAAGGATGCAAGATGGAAAACGCTTCCCTTGTTTTGGCTTTTTTAAATTAAATTTTAATTTTAAACAACAGATGTCAAGTTTGATAAATTGGCATCAAGAAGTGTTTTATGTGTTATTACACGATATTATGTGGGCTGTATGATAATCTGAACTTAATGCCTTTTTTTAGGCTAAAATACATATATTTTTATGATTTCTATATGTTTCTGTACAGACATACCCAGAACATACCTGACCCCCAAGAAAAAGTTGGCATACCAGCATTCCAGAGCCCCAACCAAAACCATTAAGTTGGAAAAACAAGAAATGCAAACACAGAAGAAAAATACACCGAGAATTAAAATAAGATAAGATAAAAAGCTGAGTGCTGTTCTGAATCTGTTGAAAGTGCTCTGCTGAAGAAGAACAACTGCCAACACTACTGCCCCACACTAATGCTGCTTTTGACTATGCCTTCAACCCACCTGCACATAAATGAAGGCTGTTGTTGGGCACACTTATTGCTGAGGGGAAATTGTAGAGTACTGCTGCACTGCTGAAGGAAGCAAAGTTGAAAACCTACACAACCTGTATTGAACTACTAACAGGAGCTAAGATGTCACTTAATTTCACACTGAAATTTCCTTGGATCCAGGAACGCAGAATTTTCATGCATATAAAATCATTAACCAAAGATTGTATTGAAGACGTTCAAGCATTGAAACACGGCATAAAACTACTTAACATGCTGTCCTCACAGATTATCTTGCAAATGTTCAAACATGAGAAACAACATAAATTATTTAAAGCACCAAGGCATGACGAATGCTGCCACAAAATGCCTAAGCAATTACAGTCCACAGGCTGGCAGCTTGCAAACTAATAAACGAGAACCCATAAAACATGCAGGTTGACTAGATAGGATACATTTAAAAATCATTTGAGAAACCATAATGGTGGTGACACAGAAAGGAAAGACAAAAGGAGAACTAAATGAGCAGAATGAGGAAAAAATTATTCACATTATCCTCTTATCATTTATGCTTCTTCAGCTCTCAAGCAATTACAGTCCACAGGCTAGCAGCTTGCAAACTAATAAACGAGAACCCATAAAACATGCAGGTTGACTAGATAGGATACACATTTAAAAATCATTTGAGAAACCATAATGGTGGTGACACAGAAAGGAAAGAGAAAAGGAGAACTAAATGAGCAGAATGAGGAAAAAATTATTCACATTATCCTCTTACGCTTCTTCAGCTCTCAACCCAAGCAAATGAAAATACCTTATACTCTAGCAACATTGTGCCACTGGCATGTAAGTTTACTGTTACAGTGAAAAACTGTAGAAGCATACCACAAAAAAATAACTATGGTGAAAAGGTTTATAAAACTAAAGTTTTCTTGCTTTAGATCAATTCAAAAATTTCAAACTCATGGAAAAGCATCAATCCTTAAGCTTCAAACAAACACAGGCTAAGTTATTAGGTCTTAAGTCATGGTGATAGTGAGCTAAAGGCGGTCATCAATATTCTTTTGTAATTTGCTTCAGTTAAAGTGTAACAAAGCCAAAGGGTTGCAACTCAATTGATTGAGCACAATTCGTGAGGATGCTGGTATGTGATAAAAAAAGCCATCAGTCAAGGTGCAAACCCCCTGCAGGCACATTCAGGTCACGAACAACATTTGGTTGATGTTGACAGATGGTGACTGCTTAACCTAAGGACGACTTTTGGTTTAGATGTATGCTTACTCGGATTGCTTTAGTCTGCTGTGTAAATGCAGAGATGCCAGCATCTAAGTCATCTTGCTGTTTCCATCAAAAAACTAGGAAAAGAAAAATGTGACATGAAATCACACGTCTGAGCAAACTTGTATCCAGGATCACATAATTCTCATCAAAAGTACATCTACAGCGTGTTCAAACTTGAAAAGTAACAATACCTATTTAACACAATAATGCACGCAATGTTTCCCATGAGTGGATAGGCAATTGCATTTAGCAGTGTGGCATCAAGCAAAATTAGAAAGGATAACCTACAATAGGCCATATCATCAGAGAAACCATTTGACTGCTTGAGTAGTAAACACTGTAGACTCGTAAAGTCAATGAAAGAAGGTCACAGCTGCTTAAAATTAGAGGCTAGTTTTGATCTTTGATAGATGTTCAACCTGGTTACAGCTACCTTTTAAATCAGTCTAGTATTGTTGTTCTATGCGAGAAGTTTGTGCTGGTTGAAACTTGAAGAGAGTTTTACTTATAGGGGATTAACCAAATTTTCTACCTTTCAAACATTAATACCATGTAGTGATATTTGCGTCAATGCTAACAGGCTTTACCAAGAATTGGCTTGTAAAACAATTTAATAACACTCAATACCTATTTAACACAATAATGCACACAATGTTTCCCATGAGTGGATAGGCAATTGCATTTAGCACTGTGGCATCAAGCAAAATTAGAAAGGAGAACCTACAAAAGGCCAAATCATCAGAGAAACCATTTGACTGCTTGAGTAGTAAACACTAAACAGTGCAGACTCGTAAAGTCAATGAAAGAAGGTCGCAGCTGCTTAAAATTAGAGGCTAGTTTTGGTCTTTGATAGATGTTCGACCTGGTTACAGCTACCTTTTAAATCAGGCTAGTATTGTTCTATGCGAGAAGTTTGTGCTGGTTGAAAACTTGAAGAGAGTTTTCCTTATAGGGGGATTAACCAAATTTTCTACCTTTCAAACATTAATACCATGTAGTTATATTTACGTCAATGCTAACAGGCTTTACCAAGAATTGGCTTGTACAACAATTTAATAAAACTCAGCAGAAAAGTATACCAGGAGGGATAACTTTCCACTTGAATTTGCATGCGAGCAACAACCCACATAAGGTTTCTTCGGCTCATCTCAAGGGTAGCGCCAAATCCATCCCCTGCTAGCCCAGAAAGCCAAACATGATTCAGCGCTGTTTCCTGCATAGCAGAGGCAAATAGTCTTCATAACTTGAATATTCAAATCAGAGTACCAGTAATCCAATTGTCATCAAACCTTTGAACTCGTACTAAAAAGCCTTCAGAACTAGTTTCAACTCCTCTCAAACCACCATCAAAACCTAAAAATATGAATCCTTTAAGCCCGACCATAAAACTTATCTTAATCCATTGTGAAGTACACTGTTTATTACAAAGTCACCACTTACTTGAAGATGGTTCATCAAAGTTTCAATAGAGGCCGTTTTATCTGCACCGACCTCATATGACCTTATTGCAAAATTCTGCCTAAACACGAAACTATCTTCCACAAATCTCCCGAGCCTAAAAACATCACCGAACATGTCCGGTTTCCTCGGCTTCCAATCAAAATCTGTCCACTGTTTTTCAGCTGCCAAGATAATAGTAGCAATAGCTGCAAGGAGAACACTCCAATCTGGTAGCATATTGATCCTGCTTTTAGCAGGGCTTTCTTCTTCTACGAAATCCTTCAACCCGACATTATTCTTCATGTTTAAGCTATCAAGAGCAGTGCCATTGACCTTAGTGCCATTGATCTTCACACCTGAATGAGCGTTTCCATTAACTTGAACTCCCTTGTAGGCGGACGACGATTTCTTCGACTTGACATCAACACTATCCGGAGCACCCACCTTCACTGTTGCATTCCCTGCAGAAGACGAAGAGATCTTGTTCTGTGTGGCGCAATGAGGACTTGCCGAAGACATCATCATTGCTGCTGTAGCAACAACCATTTTGGTTCCTTCACAGATCACTGCATGAACCCCAAAACAAAAACATTAGGGCATATTTCTTAATAGAAAACATTTTTGACATATCTACACCCAACGGATCAGGGTAGAAGAAGACTGATTTGGCAAGTGCGTGATTTATGATTATATAAACTAACATCATAGGGTACAACCCCATCAACAAATATTGCATAGATAGAAGGCATGAGTACGATTGCCTTCACTAGCAAATCCATGGAAGAACGGAAAAGACAGAGAAAAACAAATGAAAACGCTGATAAAAACAACATACAGATTATGGGCCTCCGAGAATTCACAAGAAAGCGTTGTCCAAAGCATTACCCATACCATTCAACATAGATAAAAAGCCCTACCTTAGAAGACGATCCAGATCCGTTGTGAACATGCAGTTTTAAACCCTCAAATCAAGCTTTGATGGAGCCCATTGTTCCGTGCCGGTAGTAAATTCAAAAACGAAATCAAAGCCTCCAAACAGTACGTGGAAATACACCTACTTTGAAAAAAATACCAAATCAAGCTACACCCATATGGAAGGTTATTGACCTACAGGCCTTACCCGAAGCTCAACCGTAGTGACAATGTGTGTAAATCTCACAGACCATGAAAAAACAATACAAGAAACAGCATTCGCTGGACAGAGAATGCAAAAGTTTACCTTGATTAGGTTGACAAACTTCGCATAGACCAAGAAAGAGCCTGACTTTACAGAGTGGAATATACTAGACAAACCTTCCCAGCTTAGGCCGATCTGGCATACCACATTCTATTGGAATAATATAATTAAGAAAAAAAAGTAGATTTTCTGAAACCCTATTAAAGTTGCCAGCATCATAGCATTCTCATTACAACACACAATCCAATTCCACACGCCATTTCTAATCCAAGTAGAAGAAAGTGCACAATAACTTATCATGTACAATACACGATCCAAGTAGCCCTTCAACGAGGCCTTATAAAACCGCCTCAGGTAGGCAATCCAGGGTTGACAACAACATCTAAAAGGAGGGAAAAAATTGAAATTAGGAGATTGCCAATTGAATGTTTACAAGAAACCCAACAAAACAGTCATTGAAGTTAACTTCCTGTTAGGTGTTTTTGGTCATTTCAGATCCTCGTTCACACATGGGTCCTAAGATTAATCTAAAATTTGATAGCTATTGTGGTCTAAAGTCTTTGTGGTGGTAGAGAAAATTGCACGAGTATAGGAATCTATGTCTTTCAAGCATTAGTTGCATGTAATTGTGTTGTTGGAAAGTGTTATGGAGCGCCACCTTTCATCAACCCAATTCATTTCATTCATGGATTTGATCATGACCTTGGCAAAAGGTAGTTCCAATATAACAGGCCCTCCTACTTTTCTTCACTATTAATTGCTCCCAACCAACACCACTATAATTCATAACCTTGTTAGATGAACTCAATCACATGAAGTGTCTCTATCTTTCTTACCTTTTATGAGAAGTACCAAAGAAGTTTTGAGAGAGCAAAGATGGCTTCAAAGTTGAAAAATTGGAGGGGTGGACGGCTTTTTCTAATTTTATTGTGTCAAATAAAGTCTAGCCAATCATCAATATGCATTAGAGTTCGTTGAAGAGGCTTTATGACTTCACTTGCTATGATTTCCATAGCTTTTGTAGTCCTTTTTAATTAATGCCACCTCCTTATTGGTGAGCATTTAAATAAATTATTTATTATGCCAACGTGAGTAGCTCTAACCTATTTAGGTATCCATCTTTCAAGACAAAGATCCCTACTTTCTAGTGAGAAGAATAGAGGATTAAGAAAATCAATTTTAATTTAGAATGTAGATTTTGAAAATAAAAATATTTTAGGTTGGGGATTTAAAAATAGTGAGGTTATAAGGGGATTGCATTTGTATCTTTAGATTTGTAAGGATATTAAATATAATATTTAAGTTAATGATATTAGTTTTTCATAATCTATGATGTGTCTTGGTGTTATTTCTAAATTTGGTTGTGTTTGTATTTTTTCGCATCAACATTTCGGATCATACTTTATCATCTATCATTCTACTCCTATAGCTCTCTAACATCCTAATGATGGAACACAGAGTGATTTGAAATTTTGATGCAAAAAGGAAAGGAAATGAAAGGTTCTTTTATAGTCCATGATACCAGCCATATATTTTTGGGTCTACATATGGTGACAACAATATGGGACTACCTTGTACTCCTTGCGGGAGGATCCTAATTGTGTTACAAACTAGGCGTACATACCCTAGGATTTGAACTTGTCACCTTTCTTTCAAGAGAACGAATTCTCCACCACTAGGCCAACTCAGGTGCAATTGAATCCATAAACAACAATAATAAGTATTTTAAGTTGTTAAACTTGATGGACAGACACAATAGAATCCAAAAAGGGTCTACATATGGTGACAACAATATGGGACTACCTTGTACTCATTGCGGGAGGCACCTAGTTGTGTTACAAACTAGGCATACATACCCTACCCCCTTGTGGGATTTGAACTTGTGACCTTTCTTTCAAGAGCACAAGTTCTCCACCGCTAGGCCAACTCAAGTGCAATCAAATCCATAAATAACAACAATAAGTATTTTAATTTGTTAAACTTGATAGATAAACACAATCGAATCCAAAAACATCAACAAGAAGTATTTTAAGTTGTTGAACTTGATAATTTCTTGTTATATTATATATTTATGTGAAAAAAGATTGAAAAGAATTTTAAATTTTAAGATGAAGTTTTTTAATTAAAATATTGTAAAAGTTCTTAGTCTAACTAATTGATATTTTATTAAGGTGGTGTAACACTAAAAAGTGTCTACTATTCACCTTCTCTCTTCTTTAGCACTCATCCCTAAAACCCTCCTTTAACAAGTTTCAAATAGATACTTGTTTTTTTAGTTTTGGTTATAACTATCGAGAAAACAAATAACTTAAGTTGTACGAAGAGGATTAGATTTACAAGAAAGTGGCAACTATTTATTGGTATGCATTATTGTAGAACTATGGTTATGAATACAAAAGACAAGTGATTTTGAAAACAAAGTTGATTTTGACTGAAGGATAAGTCCTCTATTACATTAATATCATTGATCTTACAAATTTGTATGATGTATTTGAGAAATTGTTCGTTGTGAGAATTGGTTAGCACTTGGTTTGAAGTAAATGAAGCGCACATTTGAATAGATTTGGAGGTAAATAAAAATAAAAATTGAATTGAATTAATAGACAAATAAATTGTTATTTGAAATTATGTCTAATAAGTCTTAAATTTTATATAAAAATTTACTCTTAAATGTAAGAGTGACTTAAAAATAAGTGATTAATACAATAAGTTGATGAGTTGTAGGAAGAGGATTGGATTAGTAGGATAATAACATTGTCAAAGACAAATTATTGCAACTATTTATTGGTATGCATTGTTATAGAACTATAGTTGTGAATACAAAAGATGGGTGATTTCAAAAATAAAGTTGATTTTGATTGAAGGATAAGTCGTATATCATGTTACTATCATTGAACTTGCAAAATTGTACGATATATTTGAGAAACTATTCAGTTGTGAGAATTGGTTGACATCTTCTTCTTCTTCTTTTTATTGATAATAGGTTGTAGCCCATAAATTTTATCATTAAGAATTGTAAATTTTACAACTTAGTTCAGTGTGGGCACCGGGAGGAAAAAACTAAGTAAAGAAAACCTCCTGTATAGCCCATAACTTTTACAAATTTGGAATATTATAAATTTACAGTTCCTGTTTCTAACATTTGCTGGAAAGTGATATCGGTATTATTACTTTATGTACATCCTGCAACATAAAAAAGGTGGTTATATGTATTAATGTTAATTCACAAAGTCGTTTATGCATATTAGGGAAAGAGAAAGAGGGATCCCCAAATATAACCTTTGAGAGAACCCAAATTAGATTAGCACAACACAAATGGATATAGGGGTGCTAATGCCAAATTCAAGTCCTTTCAAGGGTAAATATCTAAAAGATATTTTTTCCTTTGATTATACTTTCCCTTTATTATTTGTTGATTGGTATTGATTAATGCCAATTGAGATTGTTTGTGTTGGATTAAGTGACCTAAGGCTAGTTGATTGATTAAATGCAATGCAAGTAAAATAGAAGCACATGTAGCAATCAAGCACATAAAGAGACCTAATATGATATCTCAAAGTAAGTGCTATGAAATGACAAAGAGGAAATTGGACTCACCTTGAGGGCTAGTAGAGGTCACAAGATCAGATATGAAAATGGAGTAGCAAACTGCAATAGAAACTGAAACCGCGTTGGATCCAGAACCTGCAAGCTGAAATTTGTTGATTGTGAAAATTTGAAGGTCCCAGGAACAGGTTGACTTAGAGGGTACAAGTCGCACTTGGGTATAGGTCGAGGTCAACCTGTACCTGTACTATCCAAAAATCTGAGATTTGAATATCTGACGGAAACAGTAACCCTAAATCAACTGAATCTAATCCCAAAAACTTGGAATCCTGCAAATTTGCTCCTACGCACAAGAAAAATAGAATTTGTTGGGGAAGGGGCTTGCCTTGTTCAAGCCCCCATTTAGGAATTAACCTTGAATTGAAATAAATGCATGTAAAAGAAAGACAAATGCAAATGTTCACCTCGCTTGTCAAACTTTCAAGGATGGATTTGAATGCGCTACCCACAAAGTTGTATGAATGTTTGTAAATAGAATGTAGGATATTGGATGTCTTCACAAATGTGATAGATGTTAGGAATAACAGTACACCAACACAATTGAGGGGGGTGAATTAGTTGTGAGATAGATTATTGAGCATTAAACTTTATACATCAAAACTTTAATCCAAATGATAACACAATAAATGCCAACACCATAACACAATCCTTTGTTGTTGAGGAAACCCTATTAAAGGTAAAACCTTGGTGGGAATTAGCACCCACAAATGATGTACTGAGAGTATAGTATCCATGCTAAAAGATTTAGCCCTGTTAGGAGCTTATTGATACATTACAGGACACAGTCCATGTTAAAGGACAGACCCTGTTAGGACTCAAGAGAAATAGTGGGCTCAATGCCTAAAGAAGGTTAAATCCACCCTCAGGAATTACTGTCTGAAATACAAATGTATATGAGATATACAATCCAGTGAAGTTTCTAATAGTAATTATCTTTGCTTGGTCAGTTCCAATGAAGTAACATAATCACAACCTATGCTCTACATCCAACAGACTTTGCACAAATAAGCTCGCAGATTCCACACTTTGTTGTCTCTTCCACACTACCATAAAAGAAAACAACTTTCTTTTATATAGATTTACAATAAGAAAATAGGTCAATCAATTAAGACTTCCCCAATGCACAAATAATTACTTAACCCCTTGCTAAGATATATACGGTACCTATAACAAGTGAACATCAAATATAATCCATAAAATATAATATAAGATTCGTAATCCACGTTTGTAATCCACAATACACGCTACATCTCTGAAGTCGACCCCAAACAGGTCTCCTCCAAAACACGCGCCATAGCTGACATCACCAAAAGTCCTACAACCCGCAAAACATAAATAACATTCCTTAACATGTCTTATGTCATCCCTTAAGCTCGCATAACCTAAATCCATGTCGCACGTAAGTTATTCTCAAAACAGAGAGACTAACTTTGGCAAAGATCATTGTCATCGTCCAGTACCCAGTCTTCACTAAAACATATGTAACTCATCCAATGTACAATATTAAGCCATGCGACCTTAGACATAAGATCACAACATATCCCTGTACATATCACCATCTTCACTCGCTCTGGATCAACTGTACAATACTTGTACACTTCTGTCAGTCATCAAGCAATAATAATAACCAGTCTGATCTCCCTCCATAAAAACATATGTTGACATCAGTGACAAAACATGAATGCCAAAAACAACATCAAAAACCAATTCCAACAATAGATCTACAAGTGCCAAATCATAGATCATGGATGTAAGTATACTTGAATTCTTGAATCGTTGAATGCTTGTGCAATGTTAATGAATGTAGATCTCCTCCCTTGATGGCCAACTCTACTATCTCCAATGAAGAAAGAAGCTAGATCTATGGAAGCAAATGCATGTTTGATTGAATGGAATGAATGCCTTCAATGAATCCTTTATTTTCTTGAACTCCTTGAATGCACCTTGGAATTAATGGCTTGAGCATGTATGTAATGGATCTTGTTTGTAAAAATGGATGTAATGGACATAGAAATTGTGTATGAATAACTTGTAATTGATGGATTGAGTGGATTGCTTAATGAATTTGTGGATGATCAAAGAAGTGAGTAGGCCTCCTTTTACACCAATTTCAGGTGTCAAAATAAAAAGGGTTGACTGCACTAGGCGGGAAAATATGAAAAACCCCGAAATGGACCCGAGTTCCCATGAAACCAATGTCTCGAGTATAGGTCAACCTCGACATGTACCCTAGTTATAGGTACAGGTCGACTTCAACTTATACCCTAGGAAGCAGTCGACATGTACCCTAGGAGGCACAATCCATGGAAAAAGCCTCAGGATCTTGGGGGTGTAAAAGAAACGGATAAAAATTAAGAAAAAAGTGGCAAATCAAGCATAAATGCATCCATGTTCTAAGAAATCACTAAAATGGGGCCTAAAAAGGTCTTTGAGCTTCTAAATTAATGGGTGCTCGCTTTTAAGACTGTACACATTCAAGCCATTTATTCAATCTATGGCTTTATATTACAATATTTGATCCTTTGTGGTATGGCTTACAATTTAGACTTTAGGATTTACATATACCATCCTTCTGTTGTTACAGGTTTGGGATAATACGTGTGGTCTGCTTGAATTTGTAGTGAAGAGGAGCAACATCTTTCTCTTGACATTCTTCTTCCAAGCCTACCTTTGAGTACAATACACTCCCACCACCCCATACTGCCCTAATAGCCTGTCAAACATGTAAAACAAAAATGTCTACCGTCCACCTTGAAAATTTGCCAATAAACCTTACCATGGCCACACCTTAGGCCTTCATAACTGAATCAAATAAATCTACCCAAATAAAAAAAGAAGATTGCATATTAACATAAGATAGAGAGATGTTTAAATTTAGATAGATAAACCAAAGAAAACCTTTGAGATCATAAAACATAAATAAAGTCAGAATACAAGTCTCCATAAGATCATATCCATCAAAGGCTTGTAGAAAATTATATAGTTGTGTGTGTGTGTGTGTTCACGTGTACATGTGTGCACGCACGCGTGTATGTGTACATGTACATGTGGGTGTGTGTGTGCACACGCACGCACTTGTGTACGTGTGTGTGTGTGTGTGTGTGTGTGTGTGTGTGTGTGTGTGTGTGTGTGTGTGTGTGTGTGTGTGTGTGTGTGTGTGTGTGTGTG